>VDFB02000050.1:0-87922 GCA_007258455.2 Sequoia sempervirens | reverse complement strand
TGGTGGTGGAAGATGAGGATGGGGGTTGTTATAAGGGCGAGTATGAGGGTTACCATATGGAGGAAATGGGCTGGGTTTCCAATAGGGAGTAGGCAATGGCCATTGAGGCGTAGGATGATGTGGATTTGGGGGCGAAGGTGGGGGCAGAGATGCAGAGATGTATGGAGGGAATGGAGGAAATGTACGATACGGATGCTGAAATGGAGGAAATGGGCTCTGAAAAGACGGCTGGGCTTAAACATCACACACAGCGCTGACTGCTTAGGTGGATGTCTCTTTTAACTCAATCCTTTAACCCCAGCTGAGTTATGTTTTCGGCTGTTAAATTTTTCAGTTATATTGCCGGTTGTTTAAATGTTCTCACACCGTCAGCAGATTTTAGCCGGTGTACAACAGTTTGGGAGAGTGGAATGTCAGCAAATTTTAGCTGCTGTACGCCAGTTTGGGAGAGTGGACTGTGCTGATTTTCATCTCATGGGCGTTGCATTTCCTGACTTCCGTGCCACAAACTATGCAATATGGGAATGTGGGATGAGTACTTTTAAAACTTTTGAAATATATAATATTATTTTATTTTATTTAATATATATAATTTTTTAATTTTTTTAATATTTAGAATATTATTAGAATTTAATAAAAAATAAAGTTTTTTTTTTTAATGTAAAAAAAATTTATTTTGAATGTATTTAATTTTTATAAAGTTTCGTATTTTCATAATTGAATACATTCAAAATAATTTATATATTTTAAAAAAATTTGAATGTAAAAAATTAAATACATTCATTTGTTAAATATGAAATTTTCTAAAAATTTAAACTTACATTTTAACAATTGAATGTATTTAAGTTTTTTTTTTGACAATTTCATATTTAACAATTAAATGTATTTAATTTTTTACATTCAAAATATTTTAAAACGATTCTTTTAAATATATTATATATTAAAAATCACATAATAAATAATTCATTTTTTTCAAATAGTATTCATTATATTTTGAAAAAAAATTCTTCTTAATATATTAGTTATTTAAATAATCTTAAGAAACTGATATGTGGTTTTAATAAAAACTTACCTTTTATGATGTTAGTCATATGCTAAAGACTTTTCGTTATGTTATTTAGGTTGATTAAATCAAATGTACACATTTCTTTTTACTTGATTTTTTTTCTAAGTCTTTATGTTGTTTTTTATTACCTTGCACTCCTTATCCATATTTTTTCATCTTTGTCATTTGTTTTCTATTTTTTCCTTACTCCTTTACTAATTTTTATTCATCTATGCTTGATTTTATCATGATAGTTTTCTTATTCTTTAATGTCTATATACCCATGATCCCATCCCTTGTAATACCTATATTCTACTTTGATTACTTGATGCTTATACTTATGACCTTTTACCATGCTTAGATCACATGTCCACGTCATATCATTATATTCGATTTATGTGCCTTATCAATTTAACTCATTCCTAGATTACTCTTATGTGCTCATGCCTACTTTTATAACTTATGTAGCCATATTGTGTCTCTAGTGCCATATCATCCTATTATTTTGTGAGGCATTATTCTTCCTCCATATTCACTCATATTATTCTATCACACTTCTAGAGACACCCTTTTAGATTGGGACCATCTTATTTTATCCATCATTTTGTCCTTTTCTTATAACACACTATCATATTACATTGATACAATTTGAATTTCTCCATATCATCTTATGCTTACATGCTTGATTATGTTACTAGAGCTCCCTTTACCACATTGGGTGCATCATATATTTCTTATCCTATCATATGTTATCACATAACTACCATGTTGTAAGAGCCACATTGGGGAAACCATGCCTCCTCATACCACTTATACTGCACCTCTAGGGCCATTTTCACCTTACCATTAAATTTCATACTACCTAGGGTTAATCTTATATGCCTAGATTTTTATCTATAGTCCATGTGCTTCAACACCTATCTTTATATATGTCTTATTGACTTGTTACATGATGTATCTATGATAGTGATTTACTTTACACACTCAATATGATTAGCATACATTTAAATTTTTATGTGTTATTTTCCTCTCTTCTTTAATTCCTTGTATTCAACAAATGTGAACAATTTAAGGGGGTACATGTTATCTTTAACTCTCCATATCAAGCTTGCAAATAGATATAGTTACTAAATATTTACAAATATTCATTACTATCTCTAAATAGAACTTTACAACATGACATGAAAATACCTAGAATATGTTATATTTTGATCACATAATGTGGTAGCACCCAATATGTCACACTACTCTTTATACAATAAAATTTTCCTAACCTTATTTCTACTTTTTTTAATTTTCTAACTCATTCAAGAAATTTATGACCCTTGTATTCTACTTGTGAGAAAAAAACAACTCCTTGCATATTTTTTCTTTCTTTTGTCGGGTTCTAAGGAGCAAGCATGCCAAATATGAACAATCGTGAAGATATACAATTGGGCCAATTTCTTTATATGGACCATAGTATATTTTTTATGACTAAGTACATTTGAAACTTAATGCATGTTTATGCATTCTCTTTAGATACACAATCATGAGGATTTTGGTGTAACTGAAAATGGAGGAAAAATATATTGGTGAAATTAGCTAACGTATACAAAATTTCTTTTAGTTGTAGGTTCACTTTGAGAAATCACATTTGTATAATTATGTAACTTGACATGTGACACAGTTACATTCCAATTTTGGGTATGTGCAGGATCATGGTGGGCCAAAAAGTGGCAATATGATGGCTATGTGGCTGACGACTTTCTTTTTACCCAAAATTGATGAAACGAAAAGGGTTTTTAAAGGATTTCTTAGCTTTCCACCAATATAAATTATGCTTTACTTTGAATTTAATAATTAATTATTATTCATTTTCTATTCAAATTATGACTAAAGTCCTAATTGATAGACTGATTGAAAAACATCTATAGCTTTCAAGCGGTATCACATTTTTGAATCTAAAACATGCATCACATTCTATGCTTTGCATATAGGATTAAAAAGAAAAATTGAATTTCATGAAGTTTGACCAAGTTAAGGTGGTCAGACATACGAGTTTTTATATTTTTTAAAAGTTGTAATAAAAATTCATAATTAATTATTTACTTGGAAAAAAATTACAAAAAATATGCATCACATCGGGACATGAGTCCTCAACTTATATCTAAAATATTATAAAAAAATATTATCATTTTATTGTGGTTAGGGTGGTCAGATAGACATCTACTTCTTATATTTTCCCTGAAATTTAAGTACTATTGCATTGAAATTTCAAATTTTCACCAAATAGATTTCTTTTATTTTTAAACCAACCTAGTAGTTTAGAAACTACATTCAATTTTCTACAGATTCTATTCTTACATATTTTTAAAATAATATAGATAACTTATTCAAATTTTTACGTCAAGTTGCCTAACTCTGATTTTTCTAATTTTTTTGCCACTTAAGGGCTTATTTTTTCCATGATGATCCTGTGCATACCCTTTTATCTACTTCCACGATTGCTATGATCCATCTTCATTCACTCCTTACATGCATTTCAACACCTTTGATTGTATCTTTGCCATATTTACACTTATTCACATGCATACCTTATTAATAGCTTATGTTTTCAACATTCATCCTCTGTTTCAAGATATTCATTTATGTGACACACAAGATCTATCTTGCATGACATCTAGATCTTAGCCAAAAATTAAAAAATCAGATGATTGATACATGTATTTTCATAGTTGTTGGGAACTTACATGATACACACTTGTGAAATGAGTTATTACATGCCTTGGTATTTAAAGACATTCATTTGAGCATTGAAATGTCATCTACAAATAATCATTCTTTAATCAATCATTCACATTAAGAGAAAAGTTATTTTAGGAATACATGGAATTGAAGATTTAAAAGACCAATACATTGCATCATAATCAACATCTAATAACTTTCCTATTATCTAGATCAATGTTTTTTATGATTATATATGATATCAATTTAATTAAAAGGGTTGACTCATGAGAACTTGAACCTTTTGATTAAGTGTTCTCTCTAAGTTATTTTTAAATATTACCAATCCTTAATAATGGATAAGAAGTAGAGAATTTAGTGAATCAAATAGTAGAAGTGCACAATTTGTGAGATTAGACTACACATTAAGGTAAGATCATCATAGCATATAATTGATCCAAAATTTTGGAATCAATACTAAGGTAATTATAATTCAACAAAAAATTCTAGACAATGAATATATCCAAATTACTAAGTGGAATCATTGTTATATCAAATCTTATCATACTCAAATATCATCAACTCAATTTTTATAATATTTAGTATTAAAATAAATTTCCAAGAAACCTAAATAACATAAACAAAAGTCTTTAATATATGACTAACATCATTAAAGGACATTTTTTATATTAAAACTAAATATTAGTTTTTAACATTATTAATATATTCACTAGATTTTTTTTTTTAAATAATCATGAATACAATTTGAAAAACATGAATTATGTGTAACACATAATTTTATATATAATAATTTGTTATCATGACATTTTTTTTAAAAAATATATAAAATATTTTGAATGTATTTAATTATGAAAATACCAAAGTTCATAAAAATTAAATACATTCAATTTTTAAAATATGAAATTTTATAAAAACTAAACTTACATTTTATTCAAAATAATTATATTCTTTTCTATTAATTTCTTTTAATTTAAAGGACTATACATAGGATTTAAAATTTTATTTTAAAAATTAAAAAATTATATGCCTATCGATAATGAAATTATAAAATTATAAATAATTTTTTTTTTATCAAAATTTAAAATATTAATTTATATTAAAAATATTAAAATTTTAATATTAAAATTAATTTAATATAAAGAAAGTATCAAAAAATATCAATATTTTTATATTAAATTTTCTTTTTTTACATCAAAATAAAATACTCCATTTTTTATTAAATTCTAATAGTATTCTAAATATTAAATAAAATAAAAAATAATATATATTAAATAAAATAAAAATAAAATAAAATAATAAATATATATTTCAAAAGTTTTAAAAATATTGTTCCCACATTCACATATTGCATAGTTTTTGGCATGATAGTAAGTAAATGTAGTTCCCACAAGATGAAAATCAGCACAACCCACTCCAAAACTGTTGTACTCTGCTAAAATTTGCTGACATCATTAGAACATTTAAATAACCATCTGAACATTTAAACAACTGGCAACATAACTAAAAATTTTAACAACAGAAAACATAACTCAACTTAGTAAAGGGTTGAGTTAAAGGAAACATCCACCTAAACAGTCAACGCTTAGTGTGTGATGTTTAAGCCCAACCTAGAAAGACTTCGATGCAAAATAGGTGAGAATACTATATAACATTGACACTTGGATTACCTATTATTTCATCATATTTCTTTTCTTTGTCTAATAAGAATGTTTATATTAAGAAATGAACCATCCCCTTTTAATTTATTTTAAGGATAGAAAAATAATTTAAGAGGGAGAGAGAGTTTAAATTATAGCTGAGTTACTGTAATGCCCCGTCTTAATAACCTAAGAATGTTGCAAATGTGTTAAAAAGGTGTAATAATTTTTTTTTAAGTTTAATTATAAGTTAATTAATTGCATACATTCTTAGGTTAAGCGACGTTACACTACTTTGAGTTTTCCATAAGTGACTAAAGTATTTCGCATTGCACATTTAATAAATAACATAAAAATAAACATTGCATAACATAGAAATTTCCATTCGAATACCATTCATAATAACATAAAGTACATACATGTTTTTCCATACATTGCATTTAATCACATATACAATACTCATCCATCTGATGAGGTAGTTCAAATAATAATTACAATTACAATTACATTGTTCACCTCTTATACAATTGAGGGATGTTTTCAAATACATGTTTACAATATACAATGTTGAAATAGACATAAGATCCAAGTGCAAGCTCTCCATCCATGAAGCTCTCGATGTCATGATCAAACTGGGGACCCAACGGAGTAAGGTGCACGTTCCACCCAACCATGTGGTACCCGTAGGTCCACCCCCCGTGCTAGGAGATAGTAATAAGGTTACCTAGACCTAATCTACTAACCCTAGACACTAGTACAAAACAGACTATTGGTTACATTGCTTCCAGATTTAGACAATTGAATGTTTCACAAATACAAGGGCTCACTGTTATTCTAGGTGGAGTGTCATCACAACGATACAAAG
Source organism: Sequoia sempervirens (assembly GCA_007258455.2). Classification (NCBI taxonomy): domain Eukaryota; kingdom Viridiplantae; phylum Streptophyta; class Pinopsida; order Cupressales; family Cupressaceae; genus Sequoia; species Sequoia sempervirens. Next base: position 81,648 of record VDFB02000050.1, on the reverse strand, counting down.
GTTACCCTGGTGTTTCTTCCTAGGTCCTGGCCCCCAATCCTTGGGTTACCCTGGTAACCTCTTACGAAACCCGGCCCCTATTGCATACTGTTGCAGAATCGAATGTCTCTTAAAGGAACAAGACACCGATTTTCCATTCCAGGCCTTCTCATCTTATACTCATGACTGAAGGAGCTCAAGAGTCATAAGCGAGGCATGTACATCTTGTTAAGTGTTTTAATCTAACTACTATGTCATTTAATTATCACTATCTTAATTAACTATTTGTAAGTTACCCTGACACCACTTTGTGTGTTGGCCCTTACAAACAGCCACTCCCCTAAAAATAACAAGGTATCTAAGTTTTCTGACTAAGGTTTACAAATGCACAAGTTCATCTTATAATTACACCCACTACAGTAACAAACACCAAAGTTAACATGTGCACAACTCAGTTTTCACAAGAAACATATTTTAATAATAATACACCCATACTTAACAATTCTTTCTGGAAGACTTATACAACAAAGACTTTCCCAATTTTGCCCTAAACATAACACAACTGAAAACAAAACAAGAAAAGCGAATATCTACTGTTCGGATATCCTAGATCCAATCAATCAGAATAAAAACAAAAAGACAATTCATCTAAAATTAAGTTTATTTTCCCATTTAATTTAAAAATAAAAATCTCTTCTTTGTTCAATAACATATCCATGCAAATAATTGTGATATTTACAATTTCAAAAATCTCTAATTGATTTAACTTACAAAAATATCACATTTTAAGTCAAAACTAATACATATATATGTATTTAAAAAAATAATAATAATAACAACTTTATTCTTTTAAAATATTCATATTAAAATAATTATTTTCAATTAAAAACATATATATATAATATATATATATAACATTATAATATTATATATTATATATAATATATAATAAAAATATTATATATATATATATATATATATATATATATAATAAATTATATATATATATATAAATCGAATTAAAATAATAATTTCGAATTTAAAACAATGAGTTTAACTTAGGGTTTCGGCTGCTATCGCAGCCATCCCTAAAGGGCCGCGGCGGTGGCGACAGCCTGTGCACTGCCTGTGAGGGCATCGCCAGGCTGCCTTCGCAACCGCTGCCTCCCTTACGAGCGGCCGTGGGGAGACCTCTGCGTCTCCTCACCACCGACTGGTGCTTGATAAAAAAATACATTTTTACTATTGTATATTTAAATGAAAATATTAACTCTGCGAAAAACTTAATTCGCATCTACAGAAATTTTAATTCTGACTTTTTAATAAAAGTCACACGCCTGTACGGCGATTTCATACAGAAATTCACAAATGGGTTTTCAAAATTTTAACAATTTAATACCATAAATCTTTCATAAGAAATGTGTATATATATATATATATACAGATTTTTTTTTTTTAAACAGTAATTTAAAACACTGAGAAAATGAAAATACTTTCTACAGAATTATCCGCTGGAAAGTAACACAGCAGATCCAGAAATAAAAATACCCAAATTCTTTTCATTTCAACAAATATTTATATCAAACCCTTGACAGGTAATTTCTTTTGAAGTTTTTCAAGATCTTTCCCATTTGTTTTGAAAAGTTTTCTCTACTGTTTAATAAATTTTAACAAAATTCCCGAGAGATTACAGGAAATACAAAACAAACTTTCTCAAACATTCTTTCCAAAAGATACAAATTTAAATAAATAACAAGTAAAATACCTGATTTCAAAAGCTTACTGGTGAAGGAATTTTTTTTTTGTTGCCTCTGTTGCCTGAAGCGCACAATATTCCCACAATCTTTTCTAACCAACACAAGAGATCCTCCACCAAGAAATCTTCCACAAATATAAAACCCCAGAGGAAATACAAATCCTCTCAGAAAATAAATTTTTACCCAGCAAGAATTTTTGCAAAGCTTGATAATTTCCCGTGAAAAATTTTCAACAACCTCTGTGATTTCCCGAGATCCACAATAACCTCTCGTAACAAATTTTTTTTTTAACAACCTCATAAAAGCACTGGCACACTTGTCGAGAAGTGGTTATGAGAAATATCTTCTCCACTTCTCGGCAATTTTTGCCAATTTAAATTTTGCATGCCAATTTTATTTAATTAAAATTTTACAAAACTCAATTTTAATATACATGCATTTTATTTTTATTTTATTTTAATTTTCTAATTTTCCACAATTTAATTAATTTTCAAATGCAATATAAATTTCACACTTAATAATTTAATATAATTAATTAATTTATTTAATTAAAATAGTTTAATCTTTTTAAGATCAACTATTTAACCAAATAAGCTAATTAATGAATTAAATTATTAAGCAAGTAATTTCTACTACATTTAAACATTAATTAAATATCAATAATTTAAAACACAATATTCCAACATTAAAATTAACCAAATTTACCTTTTCAAAATGATTTAACCAACAGAAAATACAATACAACCTATGACTCAAAACTGAAAACAAAGTACTATGACAAGGATTAATGACTAGGCTAGGGTAAACCAGACTACTATCTCCCGATCAACGTATCCGTTGAGTCTTGACACGCTCAGACCTGAATACATAGGTGGAGTCGGTGTCATGTACCTACAAATCCTGCAACCAAACAAATAATGTGCATACATATACATATATAAAACATTAAACAGACACACCGTGCGGAGAAAATCACAGATATCACAGGGCACTTGCAAGCGAGTGATGCGATTCCGTTCTCCACACCAATACACTTCACAGCAGACTGACGAATAAATTAACAGTTAGTCCATCATAAACATATACATAGCAATAACAACTGAAGATAACATCTACGCTAAATCATATCATGTCTTAAAACAATAATCATCAAACAAAGTATCATCATGTCACAGAATAATCCACTATCGCTCAAAACCAACGATCAAAATATCCAACAAAACATCATAAGTCTAACAGTATGAAAGCACAGCAACATAAAACATAAGCATAGACAGAGGGGTACTACAGTTACATTTAAAACATTTTAATTGATAATTTAAATTAGAGAGGCGAGATAGGTTAGTTCTTCTAGTAGGATTCAATATCGATGTTATGATCATGTTAATGTCAGGTTTTTGATCTTTTTATCTCTCAATTTTTAAATTTAAGTTGATTTTTTTTTTCATAGATATACTATTGATTCTATTGAGTAATTAAATTCATTTGATATTAGAATATCATTCTTTCGATATATTACAATATGGCAAATTTATGGTTCCATTTATGACTATCAATAGTCTTTAGAATTGTATGTCTTTGGTATGATATACTTGAGTTGAAGGTAAATTGTTATTAAAGAACACCTTTTAGGCCTGATTGTGCTAAGGTCCAAGTTCAATTATCACAATCCAACTAGGTGATTATGTAAACAAGGACACACACATGCATGCATGCTAACACATATGGCATAGATAAACATATAGATATATCTTCTATTTTTTCTAAATTAAGATTTGTTGAAACTTTATGCATGTCTAATTTGGGTTTTTCGTAGAATTACATTATTAATTTAATTCCTATGAAACAGATTCATCTATTAGGGAATTTTAGTTACAATTGCAAACATTAGATTTGCAAGAAAAAAAATACAAATAAATAAATGCACTCCAAATTTATAATCAAATCAAATACTTTTTTTATTTTTAGAACTTAAAACATATATTCAAATAATATTTTCACAACATATCATAATGTAATTATTTATTCACTTTTATATTTGATAAAATAAGAATAGTTGACTTGATTAAAATTATATCATGATTACATCATCATTTGAAGTAAATAACAATCATTGCAAAATTGTAACTATATACACCTAAAATCGGTCAAGACAAATAATTAATTAAATACTAGCTATTTAATTAATGACCCCTTTTATTTCATCTACTTATAAATAAATTCAAAATTTATTTATATAGTTCACACTCTTCTAATTCTTCAATCTAAAATCACATTCTTCTATTTTAATTAACTAAGCAAATTCACATAGTTTGTTTTATTTAATTAATAACCCTTTCACTAAATTTAAATCCCAAATTTTAATTTAGGCACATGTCTACAACTTTTTCAAGTGTCACATGTATTTAAATATGACTAATATTTAAATTGCATTATTATCAACCAATTCCATAACAAACTTTGGACACTTGGCAATCTCACACATTTTATTCTCTCATACATTTGGCATGTTGCCCTTGGTCAAGGGAACATCCTCCATGATTCTTCCATCTCCATTGTTCATCTCTCATGCTGAAATCCTGATCGTTGGTTGCTGCCACATCACAAGATGCTTTGGAAATCCTATAAATACAACCTCATGCTACAACATTTAAGAACACATCTTTGAGCAAACTTATTATGCAGGAATAACATTGGAGCATTTAGAGTTTGAGTTTAGAGTATTTAGCATTTATCATTTGAGCATTGTAGTATCATGTTAATTTAGAATCATGTCTTAGTTTACAGTTGCATTTTAGTTATCATCTTAGCTTTCATACAACATCTCCAACATAACATTTAGCATCATTATCCATTGTCATATCACCATTATCATTTACAACATTTCATATCATGACATCCATCACCTAGTTTATACTTCATGTAGGAATTAGATTCTTGCATCATACAACATTTCATTTCTTAGGTTGTCATCCAAACCAGTCGTAGTGTACATACAAAATCTGAGAGCACTAATGATTTAAAGGATCCTTGAGAATAGAGAACAATGGAACAATTTAATAGTTTTGTTTTTCTTTCAATTAGATTAGTTTTATGATTCAAATCTTTAATGTAATACATCTCATTGCTTGTGTTATCTTGTTTATATACACATTTTATCATCACACATAAATTGGTACCCACCATGGGGCCCAACCCCATTTTTAACAATTTCTAGAAAAGTTGTTTTGCAGATTCTAGATGTGAACTTCTTTTGGTGTGATCGTGAGCTCTTTCGGCGCATATGCCAAATATTTTAGTGCATTTAATTTCTATTTTGGCACATATGACAAATATTTTAGCGAATTCGATTTTTGTTATGGAGGATACAAAATTTCTTTCGGGGCATAGAGAAACTGTTGTAGCGCATATAGAGAGTCTTCTAGCGCATCTGTTTAACACTTTAGCGCATTCAGTATCTGTTATAGCACATTGAGTTGTTTTTTTAGCGCATCCATGAGATTTTATAGCGCATTGCATAGTTCTTGTAGTGCATACAAATAATCGTTTAGAGCATTGAATGATTATTTTAGCGCATCTGTTTAAATTTGCATAATCTTAAAATTTTGAGAACTAATTAATGTTTTCTATGTTGCAAGTGCATGATACACTGGTCAAAGAAAAATTTATGCAACTATTGATGATTTATGTAGGGGTTGGAGTTGTTTAGATGCTTTCTTTTGATTAAGATAGGCATCTAGCTTAGTTAGAAGGTTAAAGAACCCCTTTGTCTTTCGTGCTTGAAGTGATAGGCCTATGCTCTCCCCTTAACTAGGTGATCAAAATGCTAGACTCACTATTTATGCATTTTTTAACACCTTTAGAAGGCCTGTCATAGTGGGAAAAAATACTCACCCTATGGGAATGACCTAAGTGGGAACAACCAAAGCCAGGTTTTCCAACCCACTATAATCAAAAGAAAATTCGGGAAAAGTCTGTAATTCAATGGTAGTGTGTAAGATAACCATCCCCAAAGCCTTTGTTCTAAAGGTTGGGAGGTCTCTTGAGGGATTTTATCTATTGCCATACCGAACAAAAACCCTTACTATGAACTCTAGTGTAGAAGCCAATCGAGTTAGTTTCTGAACACTTTCTATATCACAATGCAAGGGGAGGGAAGAATATGCCCTGAAGACACTCACCATATAACTATCAGAGATCCCTAGCCAAAAGTGGAGGATTCCACTTTGGTTAAGACTCAAGACAGGAAAAAACATGGGTGCCCTCTCGGGGGTGACATGGCTGTGTGAGTTGACATAGTTTTAAGATGTGGGATGTGGTATTTTAAGTGACCCTTGAGAATAGAAAAGTTCTTGAATTGTCTTCTCTTGTGTTATACCTATGGAAATCGAAAGAATTAGACCAAATTCTTGAATACACACTCTATGTTTAGTTACTAGGCTTGACACAACTGTTTGAAAACTTGGTGATATGTTTGAAATCATGATTCAAGAAATCATCCATTTGAACACTTGATTCTCACAACTTGTAAACTGGAAACCAAGAAAAACTCAATGTCCATCTAATCATAGCTTGGAAACATTTAGATCTGTGGGTTAAAAACTAGAAAGATTGTCAAAAACATTGAAAATTTCTAGATTAGTGCATTTATTGTCTGTTCCAACGCATTCACTCTATTTTCTAGTGCATTTGTGTAATTTGGCAGTGCATCTATTCACTATTTTAGCGCATCCAGGAAGTTTTATAGCTCGTATGAGCAGTCTTATAGTGCATCTATTCACTATTATAGTGTTTCTTAGAAGTCTTATAGTCCATCCATTCACTATTCTGGTGCATCCACAGCTTTTTCTAGCGCATCTGACTCATACTAGACTGTGCATAGGGTCCAACTTTTAGTGCATTCACCCTCTGTTCCAGTGCATACATAGAATATTTTAGCACATTGAGTCAATAGACTAGCACATCCATTCACTGTTATAGCACATCAAGGTTGTCTTATACCATGTCTGTAAAATATTTTAGTGCATCTAGGCTCTATTTTAGTTCATCCATTAAATGCAAAACCTGAGAGTTAAATTTATCCCTTGTTTCACAGTTTGAACTAGAATTCAAAATCTTTTCTAGAACATAAACATTCCTGAGGTACCACAGAGTCTAAACTTGTTAAAACTGACCTCTACAAGTGGAATTCTTCAAACTAAACCAAAATCTAACATCTCAAAGTGCCTAAATCATCAAAATTATCATATCCCTGAAATTACTAAGCTAAAGTTTCATCATCAATATTTGTCATCCTTTCATCATGAAACAAAGTTATATAATCAGATTAAACTTAGTCTCATCAATAGAATTTGTCATTCTATTTGACTTAGTTTTCATCCTTGGCACTCTTCCAAACAAAGATCAAAGTTTTGTCAAAGTATAACACTTGCATTCCCATTCAAACAAGATTACAAAAGAAAAAACTCAAGGAAAAAGAACTTGAAACTCAAAACATTGAAACATAAAACATGGGTATGTGCAGGATCATCATGGAAAAAATAGGTCCTTAAGTGCCAAAAAAATCAGAAAAATCAAAGTTAGGCAACTTGACGTAAAAATTTGAATAAGTTATCTATATTAATTCAAAAATATGTAAGAATAGAATCTGTAGCAAAATAAATGTAGTTTCTAAACTCCTAGGTCTATTTAAAAAAAAAAATCTACTTGGTGAAAATTTGAAATTTTAATGTAGTAGTACTTAAATTTCAAGGAAAAATAAGAAGTAGGTGTCTGTGACCACCCTAACCACAATAAAATGATAATATTTTTTAATAAGATTTTAGATATAAGTAGAGGACTCATGTCCCGATGTGATGCATATTTTTTGTAATTTTTTTTCCAATTAAATAATTAATTATAGTTTTTTATTACAACTTTTAAAAAATATAAAAACTTGTATGTCTGACCACCTTAACTTGGTCAAAACTTCATGAAATTCAATTTTTCTTTTTTTAATCCTATAGTATGCAAAGCATAGAATGTGACACATGTTTTAGATTCAAAAAATGTGATATTGTTTGAAAGCTATAGATGTTTTTCAATCAGCCTATCAATTAGGGCTTTAGTCGTAATTCAAATAGAAAATAAATAATAATAATTTATTAAATTCAAAATAAAGCATAATTTATATTGGTGGAAAGATGAGAATCTCCTTTAAAAACCCTTTTCATTTCATCAATTTTACGTTAAAAAAAAGTCGTCAGCCACATATCCTACACATACCCATCATATCACCACTTTTTGGCCCATCATGATCCTGTACATACCCACATCGAAACTCAAAACATCAGAACTCAAAACATTGAAATGCAAAACAACAAAACTCAAAACATAAAAAACTCAAGACACCATGGATGAACCTGAAGAAAATCCTTTCCATGGAATCCACAACATTGACTTGGTGAAGAAATAACTGAGGAAGACATCCAACATGCTAAAGAAGATCCAATTTCCACAAGTGCTTAGAAAAGATTTTTGAAAAAAATGGGAAAAAATACTTACTAATGTTGGCTAAAAAAGGTGTCAAATTTCCTGATGACTTTGATGTTAATCAATTGAAAGAACCTCCTAAAAATATTGAAAATGATTCACAAAATACAGAACAAACGGTTGCCTTAATTCATCAAATGAAAAACCTGCAACAACAAATTCTTGACATGCAAAGGGGAACCTCAAAATGATACTTGACACAAGACATTTTCCCATATCCTTTTGATCAAGATATCAACATGATTCCTTTTCCCAAACATTGTGAATTCCTAAAGGATGATAAATACAATGGTAAAACAAATCCAATAGATCATGTGAAGGAATTTCGAACCATGAGTCTTGAATTTGCACATGAAGAAACCTACTTGATGAGATTATATCCACGCAACCTAGGTGGATAATTCCTTGAATGGTTTTCCAAACTTGCACCCCTAATTAAAAAAATTGAAGAGTTGGTTAAAAAATTCATCACTAAGTACTCTTATAACTTCCAACACGATATAATGATGAAAGACCTTTGCAACTTGAAACAAAAAAAGTCATTCCTCATATTTTTGCAAGAATGGAGAAGACTATTTGCAAGATATTCTCGTCCCATACCCGAAAAGGAAAAGATGGAAAACTTTATTGACAACCTAAATGATGAGATGAGCTACAGGTTGGAATTACAATGGCCACCCGCCTTTGAAAAATTGATTGAAAATGGAATCAAAATTGAAGAAGCTTTGGTCAAAAGGGGGGTCATAAAGATTTACAATGAAGGAAATAACTCAACAAGCTCCTCCAACAATTACAATAGTGGTGATAAACCAAAGTTTTGCAAAAAATATAAAAATGCTGGTAATAATGATGGTGTAGCTGAAACACAAAATGCAAAACCAGTATTTAACTTGACATCAACTACCACCAAAACCAATTAGAACAACAATCCAACCAACAATCAAAACGACAACCAGAATGTCAATGAAAACAACAATCAAGGTAATGTTGAAAGTAAAAGACCGCCATACCAAACATCCTCCAATCAAAGAAGATTCACACCTTTGGGACAATCATTAGAATCAGTTTGACATTAAAGAATCTTCTTGCAGCCAAAGTTATAACATTACTAGAGGAAATAAATTGGGAACCAAAATTTAAACCTCCATGGTTGAATGATGCACATTATTGTGACTTTCATAGAAACAAAGGACATAAAACCAATGATTGCATGTAATTAAAAAATTTGATACAAGACTTGATTGATAACAAGACCATATTCGTAGAAGGACCCCAAACAAACAATGATCATGGAGCATTCAAGAACCCTCTACCAAACTGCAAAAAAGGGGAGTCCTCTTCATCAAATAGTAAAGGAAAAAAATGTGAATTATGTCTGACTCTACCATTCATTATGTTGAGATAGTTGAACATCAAAATAAGGACATCAAAATCAAGGGCCAAAGAAACATTCTACAACTGAAAATCATCATCATGACATTAACACCAAACCACATCAAATTAATGAAATTGTGCCAATAAATCTAATCACAAACGTTTTTGCAAGTGCAATCAAATTAATGTCATCAAAATTAGAGAAGAACATGACAATTCACCAATCAATGCAATCACAAGAGGAAAAACCAAGGTAACATTGAAAGGAGCTACCCTTGCAACTCAATATAACATAGTTGATCAATTACAAAAAATTCCCACCCAAATATCAATATTAGAACTTCTCAAGATTTCACCCGCTCACAAAGAAATCTTAGAACAAGCTCTAGTTGCCACCACGGTACCAAATAATCAAGAGGTTTGTCAATTTCAAGCTATGGTGGGACACTTGACCACACCTCACTACCTATCATTTTCCAAACATGATGATGTATCTATCACCCATCCACATAATGTTGCCCTCCACATTGAGGTCTTAATTCACAAACACCACGTCAAACATGTTCTAATAGATGGTGGAGCTAGCCTAAATATCTACACTCTAAAACTTGTTTGTGCACATGAATATTCTAAAAATGCTATTGATCCTAGAAGGAAAATCACAATAAAAGCATACGATGATGAAGAGAGATCTTCCCAAGGGTTGATAGTGCTACCTATTCAAGTGGGACCAATTGTCAAAGACATAATCTACCAAGTGTTGGACAAAGAATTAACATACAACATACTCTTGGGACACCCTTGGATTCATGAGATGCAAGTAGTACCATCAATGTATCATCATTGTTTGAAATTTCCTTTCAACGGGCAAGAAATCACTATTGCAGCTGACTCCAACAATCCCCAATATTGCAACACACTTAAAACAACTCAAGATACTTTCATGCCACACAATAGGGAAGCTTCAACACCTAGCTCATCAAACAATGAAAGAAAACTGAATTCCTTGTTAAAGTGGGTTGAGAAGAAGGACTAGTCAAAAGATAAAGGTATCAACGAATCTACTCCACCAGCCCAGGAAGGTCAACTCAATGCCTTATCAAAATAGGTTGAAAAGATCCATTTGAAATATAAAGGCTTGGGGGAATACTCATTCGAGCAATATTTTCGTTTATTACAACTTTCATCTTCTCCTAAGGCATATGGGAAACCATCAATATCAAGACAACAATCATCACAACCAACCACACTCTTTGATGGCACTTTTGTGAAAGCAAGCACCTTAGTAGATGAATCAAAAGACAAAGAGGTCTTGAACTAGTTGTATAAGGATGAAGAATCCTCACAAGCATCAACTTCCAACATACAAACAGAGCAATATGGCAAAGGGAAGCCAATCCTAGAAAAGATGGGACATGAGGGAAAAGGTCCTATTGGTAAGAGAAAAGAAGGCATCATAGAACCAATACAACCTATCACAATGCATGCCAAGGACAAAACAGGGCTATGATATAGAGAAGAATCAAAATAAGACACCAGGCAACAGATTGATGAGAGAATCCTCCAATCGAGAGATAGTTCCGAAATGGATTCCAATGAATATGAATGGGATTTCATCTCTAAAGATTCCTGTCATGGGCTGATCCCACAAAGTTGGTTTACAATTTCTGGGAGGAATTGATTTTTGCTGAAATCACATATTTTTAGAAAATATAATGATTCAAGCCTTAAAAGGTTCCATTTAAAGAATTCCAATTGAAGAGGGTTTGATCAAACTACCTTAAATCAAACCCCCTTGGATAGAACCCCGCTAGTTTTACACCATACCTATAACAGAGTCTCCTTTACACCTATCAAAATGCTGATAAAAGACCACTTTTGACTTACCTTTTGGGGGATCAAATGAATTCATTTAAAATTTATTTTTTACAAGTATGTAGTCCTTATTATAAGCTTCCCAAAAATTATAATTTTAAATAAATTTAATTTTATTATTATATTTATTTTTTATTTCTCATGAATGTAGGTTTTTCATCGTAAATCAAGCTCTCTGTTCTACACATGTGGAAAAATAGCAGATTATTAAAAAATAAAAAATATTAGTGCACCAGATATGGAAGTCCTTGGTCCAACAAAGAAAAAAAAATGAATTTCGATATATACAAAAAGTTACGCGTTATACTGCTATGTGAATTATAATTGGTTTGAATTCAAAACTTGATTAAAGAAAAATATTCAATAAAAACTATTTAACCAAGTGGAAGCACTAGATATTAGAGTTATGAATCTAAATTTGAAAGAATTAGAATTTTATCCTTCATGGAAAAAAATTTATGCATTATCTGAGCATCACTTTTAAAATTGTTATTTTTTTGAAAAAACTAGTTTTGAGGGAGATGGAAAAGGAAGTGCAATCTGATTCCAAAAATTTTGAAAAAAATATATTTAGAATCTATATACAAAATTTCACGAAACTCTAGTTTGCATCATCTTCAAATTCCTCACGGTTTAGCCGCTATAGGTGCCCGAAAGTGAAGACTTAGTTAAAAAAAATGATTTCAGTGTCCAGTTTGGCCAAAAATTCTAAACCACTATTGTGGGATCACTTGATAAGTAAATTGATGTGATACAATAGTATACACAAACATGTATGGAGGGACAAAGCGAGATAGATCACTTGGAGGAGAGTAACACCATAGACCTCAATATTTCCATCGAACACTTTGACGATGTTGCCATCATGACACTTACCCCTTTTGACCTTAGCCAATTTGATGATTCCTTGCTGTTGATACACCCTAAACTAATTGACTGGGACCAAAATGAGCTACTTGACATACCTGTCTTTCCAAACGATGATGCCATTGTAAACTTCCTTTGCTCTGACAATCCTGAAACATGTTCCACTAGCGAATCTCATAACGAGGCTTCAGACAAGGGGAGTGCCAAATCTCTTAGCTGCAAAAAAATGAATATAAAAAATGGATCTAATGGTGAAAACCATTCAATGGAAGTATTAGATGAAACAAAAGTAAAAATAAAGAGTGCATATGATGCTAAGAACCCCTTTGAGGCACCAAAAGATGAGAGATTTGACACAGGTATTTGCAGGATCATCATGGAAAAAACAAGCCCTTAAGTGGCAAAAAATTCAGAAAAATTAGAGTTAGGCAACTTGACATAAAAATTTGAATAAGTTATCTATATTATTTCAAAAATATGTAAGAATGGAATCTGTAGAAAATTCAATGTAGTTTCTAAACTACTAGGTTTATTTAAAAAAAAAAAAATCTATTTGATGAAAATTTGAAAGTTCAATGTAGTAGCACTTAAATTTTAGGGAAAAAATAAGAAGTAGCTGTCTATCTGACCACTATAACCACAATAAAATGATAATATTTTAGATATAAGTAGAGGACCCATGTCCTGATGTGATGCATATTTTTTTGCAATTTTTTTCCAAGTAAATAATTAATTATGATTTTTTTCTTACAACTTTAAAAAAATATAAAAACTTGTATGTTTGACCACCTTAACTTGGTCAAAACTTCATGAAATTCATTTTTTAATCCTATAGTATGTGAAGTATAAATGTGACACATGTTTTAGATTCAAAAAATGTGATACCATTTGAAAGTTATAAATGTTTTTCAATCACCCTATCAATCAGGACTTTAGTCGTAATTCAAATAGAAAATAAATAATAATTATTTATTAAATTCAAAGTAAAGAATAATTTATATTGGTGGAAAGCTGAGAATCTCCTTTAAAAACCCCTTTTGTTTCATCAATTTTGGGTAAAAAAAAGTTGTCAGCCACATACCCTACACATACCTATCATATTGCCACTTTTTGGCCCATCATGATCCTGCACATACCCACACTCTTTTTGACCACTATCACGAGAGATCTTCAGTGCTGATTGAGCCCACGCAATCCATCAATGTTGACACAACTAAAATAATCAAGACTCTACATCTAGCAACATCCATGACAGAGGAAGAAAAACCCAACTTCACTACATTCTTTGAAGAGAGGCAAGTCAACTTTGCTTGGTCCTACCCTGACATGCCAGGCATAGATCTAGCGCTCATCATGCATCATTTATCACTACCACCTGGAATAAAGCTAGTGAAGCAAAAGTTGAGAAAAATGCATCCTCACATCGCCCTTCTGGTAAAAGCTAAATTGAAGAAACTGTTGGATGTAGGATTTATCAGACCTATTGACTATGCCGAGTGGATATCAAACATTGTACCATTTTCAAAACTAGATAAAAGCATCAAGATATGCATGGATTTTAGAGATCTCAACAAGGCTTTCCCAAAAGATGATTTTCCTCTACCTAACATTGACATCATCATAGACATGCCAATTGGACAGGGTATGTGTAGGATCATGATGGGCAAAAAAGTGGTGATATGATGGGTATGTGGCTGATGACATTTTTTTACCCAAAATTGATGAAATGAAAAGGGTTTTAATGGAGATTCTCAGCTTTCCACCAATATAAATTATGCTTTACTTTAAATTTAATAAATAATTACTATTCATTTTCTATTTTAATTACGACTAAAGTCTGATGATAGGCTGATTGAAAACATCTATAGCTTTCAAGCGGTATCACATTTTTGAATCCAAAATATGTCACATTCTATGCTTCACATACTATAGGATTAAAAGAAAAATAATTTCATGAATGACCAAGTTAAAGGTACATATGAATTTTATATTTTTAAAGTTGCAATAAAAATTCATAATTAATTATTTACTTGGAAAAAATTACAAAAAAAATGCATCACATCGACATGAGTCCTCTACTTATATCTAAAATATTATAAAAAATATTATCATTTTATTGTGGTTAGGTGGTCAGAAAGACACCTACTTCTTATTTTTCCCAAATTTAAGTACTACTACATTGAAATTTCAAATTTTCACCAAATAGATTTTTCTTTTTTAAATAAACCTAGTAGTTTAGAAACTACATTCAATTTGCTACAGATTCTATTCCTACATATTTTTGAAATAATATAGATAACTTATTCAAATTTTTACGTCAAGTTTCCTAACTCTGATTTTTTTGAATTTTTTGTCTTTTAAGGGCCTATTTTTTCCATGATGATCTTGCACATACCTGACATGAAATGCTCACTTATGGATGGATTTTCTGGTTACAATTAGATAAAGATAACACACGAAGATCAAGATAAGAAAGCCTTCACATGTCCTTGGGGCACTTTCTATTGGAATGTAATTCCTTTTGGGTTGAAAAATGTTGGAACCACATATCAGAGAGCAATGACCACCATCTTCCATGACATGATGCACACTTTTGTGGAAGACTATGTAGATCACTTATTGGTGAAATCATTCACTAGAGAGGGACATCTAGAAATTTTAGACAAGATCTTCACCAGACTCGAGAAATTCAATGTGAGGTTAAATCCCAATAAATGTGTATTTGGTGTGACATCAACTAAACTTTTGGGATATATTGTATCATCTAAAGGCATTGAGGTGGATCCTACAAAATTCAAAGCTATCATGGAAATGTCTCCTCCTAAGAATATTAGTCAACTTAGATCTTTATGAAGACGATTCCAGTCTATCAGGAGGTTCATCGCACAACTAGCTGATAAAACTCATCCTTCCAATCATTTGTTACACAAGAATGTTTCCTTCAAGTGGGATGATAAATGTGAAGTCACCTTCAATCAACTCAAGCAATATCTGATGTCCCCACCCATACTAGTGCCACCAACTGAAGGCAATCCATTATTACTCTATAAATTGCATCAAATGAAATATCTTTGGGTGCTTTAATGGCACAGGAAGATTCTATGGGAAATGAAAGGGCTATTTATTATATCAATGGGACCTTGAATGGTTATGAGATCAACTAAACCTTTATTGAAAAATCTTTCATGGCAATAGTATTTGCTACTCAACAACTAAGACATTACATGTTGACTCACACCATCAAACTCATAGCTAAAATTGATCCATTAAAGTATCTACTCAGAAAAGCTGCCCTAATAGGAAGACTAGCTAAGTGGGTAATGATGTTGAGCGAGTTTGATATCCAGTATGTAGATAGGAAAGTAATCAAAGGTCAAGTCATAGTGGATCAACTAGCTGAAGCACCACTTCAAGATAATCATCCAATGAGCATTGAATTTCCAGATACTGATGTCCTAACAGTATCAACACAACAATGGATGTTATACTTTGATGGCTCTTGCATGCAACATGGATCATGCGTGAGAATCTTATTTATCACACCTCAAGGACACGCCATCCAAAAATCCTATAGGTTAATGTTTCCTTGCACTAACAACACAACTGAGTATGAGGCATTGATCATTGGAATCAAAGTAGCAGTCGAGTGGAAGATCACAGAGTTGCATGTCTATGGTGATTCTCAACTGGTCATTAATCAGGTGAATGATAATTACCAAAAAAAATATGATAAATTGATGCCATGTAAAATAATGGTTGATGAAGTTTCAAAAAGTACTTTATGGAGATCAAATTTGAGCAGATTCCTAGAGGCAACAACAAAGTTGTTGATGCTATAGCTACCATTGCTTTTCTCTTGCAAATACCTAAAAAATGAGCTCTTTATGAGTTCATGGTGGAACAACTATTTAACCCTAAATCCCAATTCATATACCATCTAGTGGAGACTGACACTTCTACCTATGGGAAAATATACACCTATCTAAAAGACAATACCCTCTCGCTTGATTTATCTTGAAACCAAAAGAGAAACTTTATTCAACAAGCAGTTTGACATACCTTGATAGCCGATGTACTTTATCGATGAGGTCTTGATGGTACTCTCCTTCGATGTCTTGAACGTAACAAAGTTGAAACCACTTTACAAGAGGTTCATGAAGGTATCTGTGGCACACATTCAAGTGGACTAACTTTAGCTAAGAAACTCCTACGTTTGGGGTATTACTGGCTGAATATGGATAGGGAGTCTTTTCAATATGTCAACAGGTGCCAAAAATGTCAAATTCATGGAGACCTGATATATACACCATCACAAGAGTTGTAACTATTCGCATCCACATGGCCTTTTTGTCAATGGGGATTGGACCTCGTAGGAAAAATTCATCCATCTTCATCAAATGGACACAAGTTCATCATCATAGCCACAAAGTACTTTACGAAGTGGATTGAGGTTGTTCCCCTAACCACCATCATAGGAAAACAAATTGTGTCCTTCATCCTGAATTATATCATCTTTCGGTATGGAATTCCTCAATCCATTATCATAGATAGCAATAGACCCTTCAAGAATCATGATGTCCAATAACTCTGTGAGAGGTTTCATATCCAACATTGATTTTCTACACCATACTATCCTCAAGGAAATGGCCAAGCAGAGGCCTCAAATAAAACCATCCTGGAAATCTTAAAGAAAGTTGTCAACGAGGCTAGATGTGATTGGCATGTTCAACTGAACCCTGCTTTGTGGGCTTATCAAACCAACATCCACACCTTGACAGGAGCCACATCTTATGCTCTAGTCTATGGATTAGAGGCCATTCTACCTATTGAGGTTGAGCTACCATCACTCTGTGTGTCACTAAAGGGGATCATTTCAGATGAAGACTACCAGGTCTCTAGGTTACAAGAATTGGAACTATTGGATGAACGTCGTTAGCATGCAGTGGATCACCTAAAAGCCTATCAACAGAGGATATCCAAAAGTTACAATCACAAGTTAAAGCCCAAAACATTTCAAGTAGGTGACTTAGTCTTGAAAGAAAATCCCTATAATCAACAGGATCGAGAGAAGAAGGGAAAATTTAAACCAAATTGGCTAGGTCCCTTTGTTGTTGTATCAGTCTTTGGATCAGGAGCCTATCAACTATCTACACTTGAAGGGGATTTGTTTGATGAACCCCTCAATAGCCCTCATCTTGAGAAATTCTACACCTGATTCATCCAGTGCATCAGAAAAAGTCCTAAAAAAATACAAAAATATCAGAAAATTTCTTGAAAAAAATTGTTGCTTTGATGAAAACCTGGAAAACAGGCATCTTGGTAACAACAAAAAAAATTAGAGAAAGAGAAAAATACAAAAAAAAAAGTGAAAAATCATAAAATCTGAAAAAGTGCAATAAAATCAAGTAGTGAAAACCTGACAACATGCACTATTTGTGATAGGTTAGCTTTTCAATCTATTTGAGCATGCCAACCATTCACTTTCACCATCAACCTTCCTATCATTGGAAAGCTTCATGTACATATCTTGGCATGACGGTCTTGTCTCACCCTAGACTAGGGGCAAAATCTTGAACTCACTAGGGGAAATAAAATTTGACCTTAAACCAATAGATAAACAATAGTCAGACAACACAAAAAACACAACAATTATAATACAACCCAACATTGAACATCAAGCACAACCATGAACACATCAATCATCCATATCCAAACAATCAAATCAATCAAATCAAAGAAAACCCTAAATGGATGATGTTCCTTCTGAATCATGGCTTTATCACTTTGGAATATTTTTTCAATTGTTGTACTTTGATTTTGTTGTCATATCTCTGGAGCAACTCGATGATGTATTGAACTATAGGAGCTAGGAAGGAGTATGATTTTTCTTTGTCTGTTGTCTGTGAGTTGGTCACTACTACTGTGCAAATTGTTGTGGGACATGCTCTACAAAGTATCATTGATGGCATTCCAAATTTGCATAAGAAAATGATTCACTCCTGTTTGTTTACACAAGAAATGCTTAGGTCATCTCGGTTCAATTATACCTAGATGCTTGTGTTAACTTGTAATATCAAAAATAATGGAAGTAGTACTCAGGTCATCATAATCTAATTATACCATCGATGTTTATACTCAATTTCAACATTTTAAAAGCTCAATGATGATAAAAAGCATGAAAAATAGATTGTTACGATGACAACCTTTGCATATTAGATCTGCATGATTAAGTTAGATTGCATCCATGTTAGTTTTTGCATCTATCGTTAGGGGATTTCCAAGGCTGAAACAAATTTCACAATGATGTTATCTCTCTTATTAATGGATTAATTACACTTTACATTAAACAAAAATACATTATTCTCATATACAAAACACATTAGTTGCATCATCATTTTCATACATTACATCAGTTGCATCATCCTTTGCATTCATCCATCTATGCATCATGTCATAATATCCACATCAGAAAACACAAAAAGAAGTGCATTGCATCTCACTTGCATAATCAAAATCATTTCATCTATTATTAATGGATTAATAAAATGGTCCATTAAGAAGATTGAAAGACATATCTAGCAGAGTAAGATTTCCAAGAAGAAAAAGTTGTTGAAGAACATGACATGGCAGAAGAAGATTGAATGACATATCCAGCAGAGTAAGATTTCCAAGAAGAAAAAGTTGCTGAAAAAAAATGACTAATCAAAAAGGATATAATGCCATTGTTATGAACATCTAAAACCAATAGTGAAGATGAATTTTTTATTCCTCAAATCCAAGACTAACAAAGGACTAACTGGATCAGCATAATCATCACATAAACATCACACATCATTTGCTCATCCATAAACCATATAGAATAATCAATTATACATTATCATATCTTCATTGCATACATCATCTCATCATTACATAATCATCATAATCATCATGATCATCATCATATAAACATCATAAACACATAGAACTACGCACCATCATGTGATCATTTCATCCATCATTCATCCATTCATTGCATCATCTATTTGTATTAGAAAAGTACAAAAACATAAAATCCATCACATGGGCATAATTCATAAAGCATCATAGAATCATAACACATCAGTTGCATCATCATTTGCATCCATAGCATATCATATCATCATCATATAGAACATCACATAGCATATATAATATAAATTAAATGAATCCACCATAATCATCATGATCATCATCATATAAACATCATAAACACATAGATCAATCATCATCATTGTTGCATGTCATATATAACTCAAAATGATGTCAAATGTACAAGGATATCCAAATATAAAGAGATACATCAATATTAAAAATGGCAGTATATCATAGTGTCTCAATTGAATCAAAGAAGTATACATCATCAACTATCTTAAAATGTAGAAAATTTGTCATCATAATCGGAGCTATGTCATGCTCCCCCAAGAGGGTGTCAACATCAATGGACCAGTGCCTCCCCCACCAAACAAACCTGCACCAGGATCTCTTGGATCTCTAGGAAGTGGCTGTCTCACACCCCTACTGTTAGTCCTGGTGTGTGTACGACTGCTAGACTGGGTGAAGCTCTCTCGACGCTCTAGCGAGACGACCTCATGATATTTTACTCTATAAAACTCATCCTCTGGTAGAGTGTTGCAACTCCCAAAAGTAATCTAATCTACCTGTGGCATCGGCAAGACTTTGAAATCTCTCTACTACACCCTCGACCTACTCAACTCGGTGTTTCAAAGTATCCCTCTTTGTAGTGAGTGTGGCAATCTATGCCTGCATCTGAGCCTGTGTCTGAGCCTGGGCCTGTGCCTACTATACCTATTGTTTCGTAGCATCCCTCTCCACTATCATCTAATAATATCTTCCTCAGCCTATTCTAACAAAGCTTGTACCTGCTCAAGCTGACCCTATAGTGTCTGCACCTACACTTGTAAAGCACCTATCTACGTCTGTTGCTGCTGCAAGGGTAATATGATCTCTACATGCTACTAGGCTACAACTACAAGTGATCGCCTCTTGCGAAGCACTCTAAAATCTCGAACATCCAAACCTGGGCCTCCTCCACCCTCATCTCCTCCACCATCACCTCTGTCTCCATCGCCTCCATCTCCGTCACCCCCATCACTATCATCTCCATCTCCATCCTTGTCATCACTACTCTCTGCCTCCTCCTCCTCATCTCCCCCATCTCTCATTCGCCAATTCCCATGTACTAATTCCCTCTCCACATCATCCAACAATGGCATTGGCTCATCTAGGCTGGTGATTCGTGGGAATGGATGCAATAATAGGTATTGTGCATACTCCTCTGATATCAGAGCCTTGATGATCTCTTGATGAACATCCCAAATGATGGCATCTAGACCTTGGAATGCTGCAAAGTTCTACTGCATCATATGACAAAACAGGTCCCCACTCTATTGCATCCATCTGTCACCATGCATAATGGGCCACTCCCTGGGGCATGCCATGGAACTTTCCATACTATCTCAGTACTCTCAATAGCAAAAATATCTCAATAATGAAGCAAGTCCACCCAATCAGGTACATAGACTGATATAAAAATGACATCTCAGTGTTGTCCTTTGGCCACTGCTCGCAATAAAGATAGGGTCGCCATGTAATTGAATTTAGATCATCAAGAATCCTCCTTCAATACTCTAGTTTACCCAACCTAGGCTGAGCAACTAGACCTACATATGCATGAACATAGGGTCTCATGGCGGGTCATTGTCTGTCTCCAACTGGACGGGTGACTGCTATATGCTCCCACATCCATATCTGAAGCAACATGACCCCATCTGACAAACTGGCCCTACAGAGGTAGACCACCTAGTGTAAATCATGGTACAACTGAGCAAGCATGCAACATCCCCAGGCATATCAGGTATCCTGAGCGATCATGCCCTCAAGAATCCTACCCCATCCAACTGAAAGTCCCTTTGACTTGCGACCAACACAAAGGAACCCTCCAATGAAACTAGCTAGCACAGATGACAATGTGGCATGGGCATCAACCATCTCTCTCTAAGGAATCTTGTAACCACATATCCCATCATCCTCAAATACTCTGTGAAGTGCATCAGTCTTGCCCTGCTCAGTAGAATTATATAATACTAGCTCCCCAATGACAGGTATTCTCAGAATTTGATAGACATCCTCGGGGGTCACAGTCATCTCTCCAATGGGAAAATGAAAGGTGTTATGGGTATGTGCAAGATCATCATGGAAAAAATAGGCCCTTAAGTGGCGAAAAATTTAGAAAAATCAAAGTTAGGCAACTTGGCGTAAAATTTGAATAAGTTATCTATATTATTTCAAAAATATGTAAGAATAGAATCTATAGCAAATTGAATGTAGTTTCTAAACTACTAGGTTTATTTTAAAAGAAAAAAATCTATTTGGTGAAAATTTGAAATTTCAATGCAATAGTACTTAAATTTCTGAAAAATAAGAAGTAGGTGTCTGTTTGACAACCCTAACTACAATAAAATGATAATATTTTGATAAGACTTTAGATATAAGTAGAGGACTCATGAGTAATCATATTTTTTGTAATTTTTTTCCATGTAAATAATTAATTATGATTTTTTATTCTTGTAGACACCTAAAAATGACCCTAGGCACGCAAGCTTCATTTTACCACTTTAAATCCTAGCATAATTAAGTCATTTAATAATTATGTCAGCGAATCCCACGATGGGCTATTGATTAAATAATTCACTTAATTATTTAATTAATTATGTCATTTATTCCTCATGATTATTAAATAAATAAATTTTATTTATCACGTCATTAATTATCTAAGGTCTTCCTTTAATTAAATAAATTTCTTAATTTATTTAATTCCCCTTTATCATTTATTTCTTGATTATTAAATAAATAAAATTTTATTTATTTAATTCGTCATATAATTAAGTCCCCTTCTTTCTAAAATTATTTAATGTTGTCCACTTTCCACTATAATTAAATAATTATCCTAATTATTTAATTATTCATTAACTTTTTCTCTCATTAAAATTAAATAAATTTGATTTATTTAATTTAGTCAATTCTCTTGAATTTTGAATTAAAATCATTATTTAATTCAAAATAATTCTTTTGTCACATTCCTCCATAATTAAATAATATCTTTATTATTTAAATTATTTACTAGTCACCTGGAGTAAATAAATTTTATTATTTAATTTCTCCAGCAGCCTCTTTGTCCGTGCCAGTCTTATCTTCCAAATTAATTCTTGACTTTTGACTTCTCATTTAATTTCGACCATTGATTGAATTATCTTATAATTCAATCTTGGCCCTTCATCCTTATCATTTGCCCTAATTTTGACCTAACCCTAATTCTTATTGCAACATTCAATCTTGATCATTGATTCTAGGGTTTTTGTCATCTCCTCATCCTGGCTCTCTTGCTCTCTTGACTTCTTGCACTCTTAGTCTATGTCAATTTGCTGTCAACTTAGGGTTATAGTCACTTACAGTCATAGGCATTTTAGTCCATTGTAGGGTTATTTTATTTTCTGCAAATCCTTCAACACTTGCATAGGGCTTAGTCATTTTGTCATAGTTGCTCATACAAATCTGAGGGCATCTTTTATTTACTGCAAGCTAGGAGGTGTAACAAAGGTGAAGCATGGAAGACGAATACCTAAGGTAACATTGTCCCTTTTTGTTTTCATATTATTTCCTTTCTACTTTGTTACTTCATAGGAATTTTATTGTTATTGTGCTAACCCCACTTAATAATAATTTTAGGATTTTCCCTTGATTACATTGGTGAACTCGATGTTATTTCGGCTTTTCGTATGTTTTTTTTGTTGTTTTCTGTTGTTTTGCAGGTACAGGTACGGATCGCTGCAACTTTTTTAAAAACAGTGTGACGCATCATATGCGTCGTGACGCACACGACAACAGTAGAGCCGCAATCGACCTGTCGCAACACAACTGATGCATAGAACGATGCATCCGTTATTCCTGACCCGCATTCGAAACCCCGAAAGCCGCATTCGAAACTCGCGCCGCATCCGTCTGGTATAACATTTTTCTTTCCAGTTTGGGGTTTTTATTTTTAGATTTCGGGTTGTTTAATCGTATGTGTTTCTGCATTTGGTTTTTATTCCTGCATGATTCAATAAGATTAGATCTTCTATCACTAATCCTTTCTGGTAGTGGCTTTCTGTTTTGGTAGGGTTTTTTGTTGTTTTCTGTTGTTTTGTAGGGAACAGGTACAGAGTGCCGCAATCACAAAATTGAGCCGCAACTGCAAAATCAAACCCCATGGCTATAAAATAAACAGCCGACAAATCCCGAGGCATAGTGACAAATCCCGAGCCAGCTGCCAAATCGAGCATGGCCCGACAAATCGGTACAAGCCTTAAATCCCGAAACACAAGCCGACCGTCGAGGCCTTAGTGATAAAATCGAGGCATAGCTGCCAAATCGGTATGGCTGACAAATCGAGCCGCAAGCTGCCAAATCGGTGGCAAACATGCAGTAAGAATTTTTTCTTTCGGTTTGAGGTTCCTAATTTTTGATTTTTTGGGTTTTCTATTCTGCTGGTTTTTTTTTGGTTTTCTATTTCTTTTCCATGTCTTTATTCCTGCAAGTTAACTAGATTAGATTTTCTTGTATTACTAATCTTTTCTTGTAGCGTGTGGCAATCCTCATTCGTGTGTCCAAGACCATTGCATATGAGACTACTAATATTCATTGTTTGTAGATTCGCATGTCAAAGAAGGAATAACAAAACTTTGTGCTTGTTTTTCATAGATTAGCAAATATTTGATTTCGGTGCATATAAAAAGAACACATGTCTTCTTTGGTTGATTGTGCTTGCAAGATGGTAGGTGAGTATGCTCTCACTTGGTGAAAACCTTGTGATCAGAAAACCAGACCCATCTTTATTTGTTAATTACCCTTCATGATTCGGTATATCGGAGTATCCTCTCCCCTTGCGCATTCATGCGATCCTGGGTGTAAGAGAAATGGTTACTGACTCTAGAACTTGGGCCTGTTCTGGTGGGAAAAAGTACTTACCCCAGGACGACTCAGACCGATAGCACCCTGACACCGAGGGACTTCCAGCCGGTATATAAAAGTGGGTTCTTGGGGAAAGCCCAAGAATCATGAGTGTGGTTCCGACGAGATGGATCTGAAAGGGGACTCTTGCCGCATGGATCATGCCCCACAAATAGAATGCCCGAACTAAAAACTATTGTGTAGTAAGCCAAAATCCTTCTATTTGCTAGCACAGCACCGATCGGTGTGAAGGCATCCACACTTTCACAGTTTGTAGTAGATGTGATCAGCTCGCCATGAGAGTTTCATGGGGGTTGGAAGCTTGGTTGGCCTGAGAAGAGAGTGCACTATAAGGGGGAGCCCGTGCAGCCAAGCTTCTGAATTCACACGCTCCAGATATGCGGTTGGGGAAACCCACGTGGAATCTAGTGAATATTGTCATGGCCTAACCTAAGATTGTACTTATTTGATGTGTGATTGGTTACATTCAAAACATTGTGCTTGTCAAGTGCTTGTTGGATTACTCAAACATTATACACAACATTCACAAATCTGGACACAAACAATCGACCTTAGGCAACTCAGACTTTTCAACAAGACATTAGAAAACAATCTCAGTCCTCATTTTGAACTTAGACTTGGCATTGTCCATCATAGTCCTCATTTGGCATCTAGACTTGGCATTGGTCATTTTCCTTAGTCAACATCTTCATTGTCACCTTAGCATTTGGCATCCTTTCTTGACAATTTTATCACCTTGCATTAGTCATTTCCCTTGGACAAACGTCATTATCGCTTTGCATTTAACATCATGTCATCCACCACCTTGTTTTCCCTTCGCCAAGATATGGATAGGCTTGCTAGTAAAATTGAATACGAATTACTCTGTAGAGGTCAATACCAAGAAGCCTCAGACTTTAGGAGACAATTTATCCAAGCCGAAAATCAAGGTCCTTCATACCAACAACCCATCAGTCATAGTCCTCCATCCATCTACCCTCACTACCAAAATTCACTTAATACCATTCATGACATTAGTCCACAACAAACATCCATTACTCACCCTTATCCTCACTTTGACAAGGGAAGCCAACTGTCCACTAGTCCATTTCAAACCTCCACATCATATGCTAGTCCTTCACCTATCAATCCCGTCCAAGTCTACATGCACTATCAACCATCTATCAACTCATGTCACGTCCCCACATCATACCATGTCGATCCGGTCCAAGTCTCCACATCCCATTTTAGTCAACCTTACTCCAATCCAGTCCAAGTCCCTATATCATTACCAACTAATATAGTCGAAGTCCCCATGTCACATCATATGCCATCACATCCTACTTCAGTCCAAGTCCCCATGTCATATACTAGTCCTTCACATACTAGTCCAGTCCAAGTCCCCACATCCTATCCTAGTCCATCATTCATTCATCCTTTTCAAGTCACCCCCTCACAAGCCACATCTATTCATGAAAATTTTGTCATTGCTCAAAGTCAAATCCCATTGTCTAAACTTGAGGATACATGTCAAAATGAAAGCCCAAAGCATAACCTTATAATGTCACCTTCATGTCAAGAACAAGGTAGTCCATCCCATGACCCTATCTTAAACTCCATTCAGGGAGTCCTTCAAGACAATCATGACATCCAAAACACACCTATCCATGACAACCCCATCTTTGAACAAGACCCTACCATTGACCAAGAAGTCCAAATCCATGACAACCCCAAGACCTATTGTTGACCAAGAAGTCCAAAATGATCCACTCCTTGACCTTTACGCCATTCATGATCAAACACTTTCCAATCCTATACAGGCCTCGACTATTGACAGTTTCCAAAATGAGACACTTGCCTCCATTACACACATAGACGATATTCCTCAAGCACAAGAGTATTCCAATATGGACATATTTGCAAATGATGAAGCTATAGCTAACTTCATGGGACTATATAATAATGACCATCAAGACGGTTTTGACATTGCTTTGGAAGCACCAATAGAATCATCTGAACCTGACATGTCACATGATCAGACCAAAGATATCAGTCAGGAATATGTCCAACATGAAAATGAAGCTAAGACACGTTATCACCTAGGGTCATCTATCTTTGTTAAAGCAGGCTTTCTCGCAAATGAAAATATTACAAGTGACAGTGTCCATAGACATCATGATGGGTTAGCATCTTGCTTTCAAAACAAAAAATACCCCATCGCAAATAGAATCTGTCAAAGCATGCAATATCAAGGCAAAGGACTAGGCATACATGAGCAAGGCATTCAAGAACCAATACAACTTCAGGCAAATTACAGACATCAAGGTCTTGGTTATTCCTCAAACAGCAAATTAAACGATGTCAGTGGTACCTCCTCGATATTGGGGGCAACTTTGTCAGATACAAATGTCAAAATGGAGTCCATGAGAAATCCTTGTCATAAGGTTGTTGCCAACACTCCCTCCACCCACACCATGAACCGTCATTCTATCATGAATCAACCTCCCCTTTGGAACCAACAAAAACAAAAGTCTTACAAGTCAAAAGATCAAAATCAAATGTCAAAGGCCATTGAATCAAACAAAAGGACAAGTGGACAAATGAAATTAAAATGGATCCCAAAGAAAGAGGGATCAAACAAAGACATCAAGTCAAATACAAAAGTCAATCACAATGTGGAGCCACAAGACAAGAGGACTCCCACATATAACACATGTCCACCTCCTTCAAAATGGTCATCAATCAAGGCATATAAAAGTGTTGGTTCCAAAAACCATTCCTCCAAAATCCATCATCCACCATCCCAAGTTTGGAAAATAAAAAGTCATTCATCCAAACGTCCAAACAACCTTTCCACGTCTACCATCATTTGTCATAATCCTACATCTCGCCTAAAGTCCAAAAATCCTATGTCACAAATCCGTCACATCATGGCAACAACTCTTTACCACAAGGACTCTCATGGCACTCTATTGCGATGTGCATATTTTGATAAGGCCAACTCTAGTATCAGAAAGGATCACAATGACATCGATCAGTTGTATACAAGTGCTACGATCCTGACAAGAGAACTCCTGCAGCAAGGTCATTATTGGCATATTATGGCACCAGTCTCTACATCGGCACCGTCAATAGATTCAGAACAGTCAGTGGTTATCTAAAGCATCCAGGCTATCCACAAAATCAAAAATACAAAAAAAAATCAAAATAAAAAAAATCGTCACCCTGATGAAAACCTGGCAAACAGGCGTCTTGGTGACACCAAAAAAAATCAAAAAATCAAGAAAATAGTAAAGAGAAAAATTTCATCCAATGGTGAAAACCTCCAAACAACCTGGCAAACAGGCGTCATGTGTAAAATAAATCATCTATGTGAATTTTTACACTTGGGGGCAAGTCGTCTCATTTCCCATGCCTTCCTCATGACATTGACATCCATCTAAGCCCTATCATTTCCGTCCATTTTCCCACCTACCTTGGTCTTGACATAAAAATGGCACACATAAATCATGCTTTGGGAAAACTCTTGACATGTCTATCCTTTAGTCATACACGATTCACGAAACATCATGTCATTGACCATCATAGTCTTATGGTCCTTGTACGACGTAGTCCTTGAAAATCATATGACAATTCCCTTAGTCTCATGTGTCTCGTCTTTTACCAAGGCCACCCCCTATCCTTTCATGTCTGTCACCTACCTTGGCTTTCCCTTGTCAAATGGTCTAAGGATAATCATCATCCCATCTATCCCTAATCAAGTCATTCCAAATGCAACGAGTCTAATCCATACAAGCACATTATCCAAAACATTACTTGACTTCATTCCTGGCCCAGCTGTAGACCTCGATACTTTCGTCACATTATCGTCATTGTCCTCACGTTGTTTTGGGATGCGTCCTTCCCACGTCAACAACGTTGTCATCACCTGTCAATTGGTATTCAGCTTGACTAGGGGCACAATCATGTTTGTCCTTGGATTCTCATGTGTAGGCATCAGTCATATGCATTTGTCACGATCCTCTTAAGCGCCAAAATCAAAAAAATCATAAAATGAAAAAAAAAAAAAAGAGACAAAAATATCAAAAAAGTCCTGAAAAAAAGACAAAAACATCATAAAAAGTCCTGAAAAAAGACAAAAACATCATAAAATGTCCTGAAAAAAGACCTAAAAATCATAAAACGTCCTGAAGAAAAATACAAAAACATTCAAATCAATGTCACAATCCTAAAAATAGAGTTAAAGTCAGTCATGTCAGTCAGTCCATGTCATTGTCGAACTACGTTGTCTCTGCGCACTTGCTATGTAGGCAAGACTCACATTTTGAGTCCCCAAGACATTAGGTCATTCCTTTTAGGTTTGTCAAAATAAAATCATGACGCAATCTTGGCTCATCAAGACAAAGTCATTGGTCGCGTCGAACTACGAGGTCTCTGAGTGCATGACGTAGGCAAGGCCATCTATCGATGAGCCCCCGAGGCTGCACTAGGTCAGTCTATTAGGGTTCGTGGCATCACACTGGCACACATGTCAAAAAGTCTTCAAGACAACATGAATCTTTCCCAAACGAACAAACCTCATCATGACAATCATTATCACAGCAAGACAATCTCATCGGCACAAATCATCATGACAATATCGACATATGGCCAACACAAGTCAAACTCAGTCAAAACAAGTCAAACTTAGTCAAAACAAGTCAAATTATTCCAACCAGTCAAACTATCAACTCTTGGTTACCTTTCAGATGGGTCCTTTTGAAGAATAACCTCTGTCATTGGTGCCTTAGGATGTGTCCTTCCTAGGCATTGTCCCTATCATTTGACATTTTCGAGGAATCCTTTCTGACACTTAAGGATCATTCCTCTCGACAACAACGTTCTTTCAGATGTGTCCTTCTGAAGAACAAAACTCTGACATTGGTGTTTTAGGATGTGTCCTTCCTAGACATCGACATTATTCAGGATGTGTCCTTCCTGAATATGGCAACCTTCGGCATTTGTCATCTTGGCATCATTTAAATTTACATTGACACATCAATGCACTCGGCATCCAGACGCACTTGGCAAACACTTGGCATTTGTTTTTAGTTTTTATCATGATATTAGTTTTTCAGCGAGATCCCACTAAGCAGGATTTAGAGAAACGACGTTTCATGATTTGTCCTTGTCTTTTTTTGCATGTGGTTGATTATGGCAAAGGCTGGGGCAAGCTCGCTCCTAGTATGAGTCATGATCATCCTTATGCGTACTGTTTGTCTTCACGTGATAGTGCGATTGCACACCTTGATCTATGTCATATCATGGTGTTTCTTGGCCATCACAACAATCGCCCAATGATGATTAAGAGCAATAAATATTAAAAGTCCTATGGTAAATGTTTTGAAGGATTTGGTCTAGGAACTTAACATGCATCTTCTTTAGTCTTGTCATCTTCTCTCGCCCATCTCATATAGGCATTGCATCCATATCATCATCCATATCTTTTGCACTAACATTTCTTTGTCTCTTCATATTCTAATCTTCTCATTAATTTCGAGCACACCCATGTTCAGGAACTGCTCTGTCCTCTCGAGGGGCATCTTTACAACCCTCCTCGTCATTCTTCCTCATCTTATTTTGCAATGGGGCATTTTTTGACTTATTTTCTTTGTCACAATGTGACAAGCAACATTATGACAAAGGGGCAAAATGTAGACACCTAAAATGACCTGGGCCCGCAAGCTTCATTTTACCACTTTCGTCCTAGCATAATTAAGTCATTTAATTATGTCCTTGGTCCACATTCGACTATTGATTAAATAATTCATAATTATTTAATTAATTCATGTCATTTATTCCTCATGATTATTAAATAAATAAATTTTATTTATTAAATACGTCATTAATTGTCTAAGGTCTTCCTTTAATTAAATAAATTTCTTAATTTATTTAATTCCCCTTTGTCATTTATTTCTTCTTGATTATTAAATAAATAAATTTTATTTATTTAATTACGTCACTAATTAAGTCCCCTTCTTCTAAAATTAAATAAATTCTAATTTATTTAATTTTGTCCACTTTCCACTATAATTAAATAATTATTTTAATTATTTAATTATTCATTAGCTTTTCTCTCATTAAAATTAAATAAATTTGATTTATTTAATTTAGTCAATTCTCTTGAATTTTGAATTAAAATCATTATTTAATTCAAAATAATTCTTTTGTCACATTCCTCCATAATTAAATAATATCTTTATTATTTAATTATTTACTAGTCACCTGGAGTAAATAAATTTTATTATTTAATTTCTCCAGCAGCCTCTTTGTCCATGCCAGTCTTATCTTCCAAATTAATTCTTGACTTTTGACTTCTCATTTAATTTCGACCATTGATTGAATTATCTTATAATTCAATCTTGTCCCTTCATCCTTATCATTTGCCCTAATTTTGACCTAACCCTAATTCTTATTGCAACATTCAATCTTGATCATTGATTCTAGGGTTTTTGTCATCTCCTCATCCCGGCTCTCTTGCTCTCTTGACTTCTTGCACTCTTAGTCTATGTCAATTTGCTGTCAACTTAGGGTTATAGTCACTTACAGTCATAGGCATTTTAGTCCATTGTAGGGTTATTTTATTTTCTGCAAATCCTTCAACACTTGCATAGGACTTAGTCATTTTGTCATAGTTGCTCATACAAATCTGAGGGCATCTTTTATTTACTGCAAGCTAGGAGGTGTAACAAAGGTGAAGCATGGAAGACGAAGACCTAGGGTAACATTGTCCCTTTTTGTTTTCATATTATTTCCTTTGTACTTTGTTACTTCATAGGAATTTTATTGTTATTGTGCTAACCCCACTTAATAATAATTTTAGGATTTTCCCTTGATTACAATTACAACTTTTAAAAAGTATAGAAAATTGTATGTCTGACCACCTTAACTTGGTCAAAACTTCATGAAATTCTTTTTTTTTAATCCTATAGTATGCAAAGCATGGAATGTGACACATGTTTCAGATTCAAAAAATGTGATACCGTTTGAAAGCTATAGATGTTTTTCAATCAACCTATCAATTAGGACTTTAGTCATAATTCAAATAGAAAATGAATAATAATTATTTATTAAATTCAAAGTAAAGCATAATTTATATTGGTGGAAAGCTAAATCTCCTTTAAAAACCCTTTTTGTTTCATCAATTTTGAGTTAAAAAAAGTCGTCAACCACATACCCTACATATACCTATCATATCACCACTTTTTGGCCAATCATGATCTTACACATACCCTTATGCTCACTGTGCCACCTCTCTACTAAAGTTTTCAATAGACCCCTATTAATCCTAATCTGGGCCATATCTATCAACAAGGACAATTCGCATCAAGCAATAATGACCACCTTTGCCTGCACTTGGTGGGGTATCAAATCCCATGTCCTGGGGAAATGCTCTCGAATCTGTAGACTCATCAAAGGTTCCTATCATCATAAAATATTATAAATCAGTAATCTTTTCAATTAATCAAAATCAATCAGCCTATCAGTCTAATAAGCTTTGGTGAGACTTTGATCAAATCTCGTGAGCATAAATCTATCATTCAACCTCACCTATCATGAGGTTTATCAATCAATCTATCATCCAATCTCACCTATCATGAGGTTTATTAATCTATCTATCATTCAAACTCACCTATCATGAGGTTTATCGATCAATATATCAACCAACCTCGCCTATCATGAGGTTTATTGGTCAATCTATCAATGGACCTCACCTATCATGAGGTCAATCAATCAATCAAACTATCATTATTAATCCTCGCCTATCCAGGTGAGGTCAATTATTAGTATCAATCATTGAATCTCACCTATCATGAGATCAATGGACATCTAATCTATCAACATCATCAATCATCATCAAATCAAAGGCTGATGCGATCAAACATCATCAAAATCAAGGAGTCTAATCAATAAAGTCATCAATCTAGTCTAAATTTCACCAATGCATTGAAAAAATTCTATGCGCTAGAAAAATTCATCAATGCGCTAAAATAGGGCTTCAATGCGCAAAATTATCATATGTGCCGAATAATTTCACAGATGCGCCAGAATAGAGTCCTTATGTATGGAGTCATCCTATGCGCTACATCATCTCATCAATGTGCTAACTCAATTCACCTAAGCGCTAAAGGATTCTATGTGCTACATCATTCACTCAATGTGCTACTTCTGACCATCTATGTGCTAAATGAACCTATGCACTAATCTATTTATTCTATCCACTAAAATCCTAATCCTATGTGCTAGATTCACGGATGTGCTACAAAAGATATCTTATGCACTACTACGATGCTCGTATGTGCTTAAACAATAAAAACCAAATTTAAACTTGAAAAATGGCATGGAAAATGAAGTGCACAAATTACGATGAGGTTTTTTAGGGTACATACTAGAGGTCTATATGCTATTGGGCAGTTGTGAAGTCTAACGCGCTCAAATCAATTTGTGTGGTAGGGGATCACCATTCTGCTCCAAATTGCTAGATTTCTCAATCACTCTCAAAGCTTCAAATTGCAAATGCACAAATGAACTTTTAATCATCCTTTTTAAGGTTAATTAAGTGGGAATTTTTGTGGCATTGATTTATTTTGTTTTCAAAGGGACTTAATTAATCAAATCATCACCTGGTGACTTAAACATAATTTTTCAGGAGATAAATCATTTCTGAATCATAAAATTTTGAAATCATCATAAAATCATCAAAAAATCATCAAAATTTAAAAAATTCAAAAAATCCTAAAAATTCAAAAATTCACCGATTTATCTCCTGAGGGGGCATATATCTGCCATCACTTGAAAATCAGAGTCTAGGGCATCAATTTTTTTTATGTTGACATCAACAATAAATTATTCTTTGAAGCAACGTGTAAACACATTACTTCAAAGAGGGGTAAAATGTATACACCTAAAATCGGTCAAGACAATTAATTAATTAAATACTAGCTATTTAATTAATGACCCATTTTATTTCATCTACTTATAAATAAATTCCAAATTTATTTATATAGTTCACACTCTTCTAATTCTTCAATCTAAAATCACATTCTTCTATTTTAATTAAATAAACAAATTCCCATAGTTTTTTTTATTTAATTAATAATCCTTTCACTAAATTTAAATCCCAAGTTTTAATTTAGGCACATGTCTACAAATTTTTCAAGTGTCACATGTATTTAAATATGACTAATATTTAAATTTCATTATTCTCAACCAATTCCATAACAAACTTTAGACACTTGGCAATCTCACACATTTTATTCTCTCATACATTTAGCATGTTGCCCTTGGTCAAGGGAACATCCTCCATGATTCTTCCATCTCCACCATTCATCTCTCATGCTGAAATCTTGACTGTTGGTTGTTGCCACATCACAAGATGCTTTGGAAATCTTATAAATACAACCTCATGCTACAACATTTAAGAACACATATTTGAGCAAACTTATTAGGCAAGAATAACATTGGAGCATTTAGAGTTTGAGTTTATAGTATTTAGCATTTATCATTTGAGCATTGTAGTATCATGTTAATTTAGAATCACGTCTTAGTTTATAGTTGCATTTTAGTTATCATCTTAACTTTCATACAACATCTCCACCATAGCATTAACACCATTATCCATTGTCATATCACCATTATCATTTACAGCAGCATTTCATATCATGGCATCCATCACCTAGTTTATACTTCATGGAGGAATTAGAATCTTGCATCATACAACATCTTATTTCTTAGGTTGTCATCCAAACCAGTCATAGTGCACATACAAAATTTGAGAGCACTAATGATTTAAAGGATCCTTGAGAATAGAGAACAATGGAATGATTTTAGAATTTTGTTTTTCTTTCCATTAGATTAGTTTTATGATCCAAATCTTTAATGTAATATGTCTCATTACTTGTGTGATCTTGTTTATATACACATTTTATCGTCACAAAGTAACATATGATTTTTATACATGTGAAAAAAAATAACTAAAAATAATAAAAGGCCCATTGCATATATGAGCCAAAAATATCTAGACACTAGTTTTAGGATAGCCACATATATAAATATATCCCTTATAAAATATATATTAATATAAAGAAAACACTAAGTAGTAATATAACATTCAAAACATATATAATGTTCACCAATATGTACATAGTACGAGTTTAGATGGGAAGGAAGATGAGATAAAACATCATGTACAAGTTTTATTCCATAAACCATGAGGCTATATAGGCGCTTCTTTATACAACCAAAACTACTAGGAACCTACCCTTTATAGATCAGGTCACATAAGATTTCCATAAAATAAAATAATAATGTGAGACAACTTGCGTAATGTTCTAATAGCTAAAATTACACATAATATTGTTGAGTTACATATAAAATAAATATTTTTTTAAATCAAAATAGAGGTGAGATAGGTTAACTCTTTGGTTAAGGACATAAAATTGAAATTATTGTGTCTAATATAATTCTTTTGGAGTTATTTTCCCTAAGAAATTTCTTCTAGAATAGATATATCATTAATCCTACAAATAAATTAGATGGACCTAATAGTATAATTCCATCCTCTGGATATATCATTAATCCTACAAATAAATTAGATGGACCTAATAGTATAATTCCATCCTCTGGATATGTTATTCTTTCCAAAAATATATTATCTAATTCCCAACCATCACTATCCCTTTTATTTTCATACCTTTGGTATGACATGCTTGAAGTAAAGCTAAGGTGCTGAAAAATAACACATTTTTTGTCTTGCTATCATAGTACCAAATATGAATATTTACATTACAATCCAACTAGGTTTGGATGTAGATAAGGAGAAAAATTCATGTATACATGATAACACATATCGTCTAGATAAATATATAGATATATCATCTAGTTTTTCTATATTTTTTGAACTTTAGACTTGTATAACTTAATTTTGTCTTATTATAACATTATCAACATACTCCCTAATATATTAGTTCATTTAATTTTTAAAAAATACAATTATATACATAATATTTACTACTCAAAGAGTACTAGTAAATAAATTGATTCCAAATTTATGATGAAATCAAATGTTATTTGTCTTAGAACTTTAAAAACATAGTGAACTAAACTTTTCAACACATATCATAATGGAATTATTTATTTTTATCTTTTGTTTCAATAAAAATATGAGTAGTAAAATTGAATAAAATTATATCATGATTACATCACTAACATGAGAATTAACCACATTCATTACAAAAAAGACCATATTTTTCTTATGTATATTTTATTAATAGATATAAATAAGATAGAACCCATTAAATATACTAGCCACAATTTCCCACTATATTACACTAAGCCTCACACCCAAAGGATTAGCCAAACATTTTTTTAAAAACAATAACTCAATAAAAACTTATACAATTGAGATGTGGCATTGACATGACAAATTATGTGTTAATGTATACATGAAGGTCATTATGTCAATCATAATGACATGTATAATATAACAAGAACATTGTGGTAGTGTTTCACATCATGTACAATATAAGTGATTGACAATAATTAAATGGAATCACCATTGCACCAAGAAATACATGGCAATAGTAGAAGAATTGCAAATCATGTGACCAAGTAACCATAATGAGCCTACTACAGAGTTGAGCTACAATATGATGATGATCAAGTTCTAATATACAATCATGTTACTTGATGAAAACAAACAAGGGTAGGATGGTGAAATCATTTAACTTAAATCCACCCCCTAAACATACTCAACACCAAAGTAATCCTATGCAAGAGGTTGAAAAACTGGGAGATACAAGATATGTAATGACAATTTGTCATTTTTGTCTAAAGAATCACTTCTCAATGTAATAGATGGTATAATTTTATATTAGGAAACTTGTTGAGAAAGTTCCTTCATGGTGAGACTCAAAAGACCAAGGAGAACAACTTTTATATTAGATTTTCCTTGGAGAATGATAGGAAATGTACACTATTTTAAAATCAATAGGACTATAATGTGCTAGAGGATTGAAATGCCTAGAAAAGATACTAAATCTTGAACATGAGAAATAGTGCACCATTTTTTAGGTGTCTTTTTTAGGTCAAAAAGTCTAATATTAGCTCTAGAGTCCTACTTTTGGATTATAATATTACTTTTCCACTAGAGTCCTTTTCTTTTTTATTATAGTCCATTTTTAACACTATAGTATTTAAATAAAGACTAAACAAATAACTATTTCTTATTACCATAGTAAGGGGGAATAAATCATACTCAAAATAATAAGAATCAACTAAAAAATACTCTATAAACGCTTGTAAACAAATAGAAGACCAACATCGAAAATTATACCTA
The DNA here is from genome assembly GCA_007258455.2 of Sequoia sempervirens. Lineage (NCBI taxonomy): Eukaryota > Viridiplantae > Streptophyta > Pinopsida > Cupressales > Cupressaceae > Sequoia > Sequoia sempervirens. The sequence goes on along the minus strand of VDFB02000050.1, from coordinate 44,859 downwards.
ACTTTTAATATCTAAACCAATAGAAAATATGCTTGACAAGTATTGGAAGGTTTAAAATGGAATCCAAAAATAGTCTAAGGACACTAGAGATAATGGTGAATGTTACAATAAACCCCACTTTCTCTCCCTTTATAAGGATAACCAAAACAACATAATGGCACTACCCTATAAAGTAGGTTTCTATACATAAATGTAATGCCAAGGAACTAAAGTGTAGTGACCCTCCCGCTGTGACATCCTGTTTTAGTTTGTTTTCGGTTTGAATGATAGATGCTTTAGTTTATTATGATACTATGTTGTTCCTGTTCAGAGGTGATTTTGATATTATATTATTTTGTACTCCGTGGATGATACATTGACATCCTGATTATCTGGATTGTGATTAGTTTGATGATACTGAGATAGATTCTTACATGATATGGTTTCTTTCTTATGACTTTGCATATGGTTATCATGTTGTAATGATTGCTTATGATTTATCTTGCTCGTGTGTGTCGGTGAAGAAGATAGTGTGGCATTACTCATTCGTGAGTACCCTGCTATGTTGCAATTCTTATTCACGGTGTGTTTTTTAACATGAGTATATATATGTTCTAACGTTGATGTTTCCTGCAGACACAGGTACCGGGTAACGGCATCACCCGCGTGATAGGTCTGAGCGTACCCTAATGTAATAAAATTATGTTGTTGGAGGTATTGACAGGTCCTTATTGAACCATCGTTCGTTTTCGAACGAGTACCTATGTGTTACCCCATGTTGTTGTTCAGTTTATTATGTCGTGTTTGTTTGTACTGTTTTGTGTTTGTGAACTAATATTTAAGTTTAAAATTGTCTGTTAATGTATTTACAAATGTTTTTTATTTAATTTATTAAATTAAATTAAATAAGTCAACTGAATTTATATGTGAAAGTTATTTCTTTGCAATGTTTTAATTAAAATATTAATAATGCTGATTTAATTGTGCAAACTTGAGTTAAAAGAAATAGATATTTAAATGGAAAGATATTTTCAGCTTGTAATGAATCTTGATTGACAGTTAAAGATCTGTTTGGATATTTTAAAGAATAAGTTGATCTGAATGAGCTATTTACAATGTGAAATGAAATATCAGTTAAAATTGGATGATTGAAATTTATTTGCATGAATTAATATCTTTTGGAAAAAATTGCAATTGACATTCACGGGAAGAATTTGGAAAACTTTCACGGCAGCAGATTTGAGCAAATTTGCACAGCAATCATTTCAGAAAAACTTTATTATAAGAATTAGTTTACAAGTAGAATTTTGGTGTTGTAGTGGTTTGAATTTCATGGTTGAATCCTAGTGAATTGAATTCGGAGTTGACAGAAGGTTCAAAGATTAGTTTTTCAGCTGGATATCAAAATTTAATTAGGTTTTCTTCTTATTTTAAATTCTTGTGTTCAATTCTGGAAACATAATGCTGAATTTCATTGATTTGAAAGGAAATTGATTTGCTAAACCTGCACAAACAACAAAGAAACAAAATTAGAAGGGTTTTCGAACTTTTAAGTAGAAAGGTATTAAATCATTCTGTAAATTAAATATTCCAGATATGAAATTGTCTTAAATTTGGTTGTATGAAGATCGTAATTGCATGAATTCGAGATTTTTAGAAAGGTTTGAAGTTCTTACTTTTATTTTCAAAATAGTTTTTGACAAACTCTTGATCTGGACTTTTATATGGAAATAGATAAAACTAGGTTAATGTGATATCCATGGTATCTTATGCTGCGAGCCAATGAATTTATCTTTACATAGTACAAATCTTGAATTCATATAATTTCATTTTCAGTCGCCTGTAGATCAGTATTATTCGTCTTTTATATATATATATAACCTATTCATTAGATCTTTGAATAGTTTCTTTTAAAACTCAACATATTGGATCTTGATGTCAATTTTCTTGATAGGTGATTGAGCTTTTGATCTTTTACCATAGATCTTCCTCTATGTGATTGCATGCAGCCACCTGCTTTAGATGTTCTCTGTATAACCTTTGATCAGAGATCTGATGACCATTATTCTCAAAGCACATAGTCTCCATACTTTGTCCATCATGTCGATTCTTTTATTCGATGGAAGGTTCTATGTTTTATTCCAAATCGTTGTTAATAAGTAATCCTTTATTATAGCGAGTCTTTTCGTGGAACTAGTAACCAATTTTAGATTTTGATGATTATCAATTGAGAATGAATACATTTATCTGGTATCGCATGTAAACAGCAAGTATAAACTTATTCATGTCTTTAAAAATTTATATAGATCAAAGACAAAGAAAAGAGAACGTTTTATAACTAGTTTAAATTCTGAATATATTAGCATTAAAAGCTCGGTCAAATTCCCTTAGTGTGGCGTTGAACATATCTGGTTTTCGATTTTCTTTCTTTTTGAAGTTTTCGTACTTGTGATCCCTTCTGTTACACGTTCAGAGAAGATACGCCTAAGTCTGCATTTACTTCACACCTTGCATGCATCTAATGTGCTAGTTTATATGTATCCACTGTATCAAGCTGAAGTAACCATAGATCTTTTCTTTTGTTGATATCTCCTCATATTATATCTATTTACCAAATTAAACATTCCTGCTTAAGAATTCGTGCAACTACAGTTAGGGATTAGAGAAAGAGCTATTTGTAGGATATGTCCCTGTACAAGTATAAATCACTCCTTATCTGATATCTTCTAATTTAAGACTCTTAGAGTAATAACTACATGCATCCAATTTGAAATTTATGTGCCTGATTTTATTAGATATCCCTCTGTTGTTAAATACAACGCTATTATATATATATATATATATCTGATTCATGAACAAGTATAATGCTATTCTAACATTTGATATTATAAGTAACTAATTGAGTGATTATCATTAAACCCAAATCTTATTAAAATCCTTTGAATAGGTGTAAGTATTGTACAATTTAATTGCAGCAGTATGAAGATTCTTAGTTATCCATAATAGATTCAATAATTAAGTCTAGATAACTTATGTATAAGGCGCATGGCACTTTACCTAATCTTTTAAGTCAGAATATTCATTTAATAACTTTACTTAACTCCAGTATGAGTTACCTTTGCATGTTATAACAGTAGTAGAATCCTTGAAAGGAGGTCATAGATTTGTAACTATTAATTGGTAGATTTTAATGAAGCATTAATATAGGTGAAATGTAAGTCTTGAATAAGAAAAATGGTGATAGGAAGGATTATTAGTTTTCTTCTTACTCTTAAATGATTGATTTATAGATGTAAGGATTTATATTATCTTTTCCCTATAATAATAATATATGTTCTCTTTTATTGAAATTATTAGTGATACAACAATATCAATGGATTGTTTAATATGAAATTTTAATTCACAAGGATTGAAAAGTTGAAATTATTGGATAGATGTGTATACAATGATGTTGTTATTTATTTTCATGTCTTCAAAGCCTTTGGAAGTGAAAATAAAGTATATTCAAGTATTTTACATTTTATTCATATTGATTTATTACAATGAAATACGCTAGGGGTTATAGATTTTTTTTAAAAAATATTTGGTTGTTGTTTAAGGAATCTTCTTAGAGACCATGGTTTGTTTCTAGTGGAAGATGTAAACCTATGTGGTTATGAACTTTACAACTGATAGCTACCCCTAGTCTTGTGATGTTGAGTCATGTTATAGAAAGAGTGGCTTGCGGTAGGGGCCGAAATCCTGAAGTGATTGTCTGGGTAACCTATCATAGGTGAGTAATTCAATGAAAACCTAACTAATGTATTAGGGGTTGGGTAGTTGTTAATAATAATTCAGATAAATGTTTGCCTCACCTACTTTATTAATGCTCGTATAGATTGAGAAGAGGCTGAGAAGGCCTGGAATGGCTAGTCATCATCTTGTCTTCTCGAAAGATGAAGTGACTCCACATTGGTCTGCATAGGGGTTGGGAATCGGTAGAGGCTACCAGGGTAACTCTTGGAGAGGGCCGGTAGTCTAGGAAGATTCACCAGGGTAACCTATCCCAACAATGTGATGACACTCTTAGTCTATACCATGATGGTGATCCTTGTGTTCAGATTTATATTGGTTGTGATTTGTTACTAAGATTTTACCTGTTATGATTTGTTATCGTTATGTCATGATGTGAATTGTAATCCACGTAATGTTATGCTCTGTCTTCTTTGTTTGTGGACCTGCCAATTATCTCCTAGTACGGAGGGAGTGGACCTTTGGGTTCCACGTGGTCGGGAGGAAATTGTGCTTTGTCTTCCTTAGATTTTCTTGCAGATGATCCTATGCTTACAGCAGGTTCCAGTTACTTCATTGTTCGTGACTATGGATGCAGAGCATGTTCGTGGATATGGATGTCAGTTATGATATGATCACTATCTGCTTAGTAAATTTACCTCTTGTATAAAAGCATACTCATTGTACTAATCATTATGATGTATTGAGATTCGTTGAAATCTCACATATTGTATTTGGACCTATGGATACTCGATTGTAATAAGTTTTGTAAACTGAACCATTCATGGCGTTAAATATGTATTTATGATTATGATAATGTGTTGAGTTTAATTATTAGATTTAAGTAACATCGTCTTGGAAACCTTATGGCAAATGTGTAACTAAATATCTTTAAAAAAAAATTGTTCGATTAATTTTGTTCTATACACTTTGTTTTAACGGTAACCAAGGCGGGGTGTTATAACATATATGATATTTCAATGATATCATAATTGAATATTCTCTAACAAATTACATTCATTCTATTCCCAAATGAAAGGTCTTCTCTAAGTTTATTTTACAAGCACATCAATAGTGATGAAAATCATATTAAATGACACACACTTGACATTGATTTTAATACATGGAAAAAGTAATGATAAATATATCACCACTTATATGGGTGGTTTTGAATCCATCTAATATGATTTTCTAATGTGGATGATATAATTAGGTACGGGGAGTCAAATTTTTGGAATTGTAAATATTATAATGCTATTAAAAATAAAATAATCAATAAAGAAATTAATATTTTCATTCATTCGTATGATCTTATGCTACTCCAATATATTTTATAGTCTCCAATGGTGGTTGAGTGGTCCATGTAACTATGAGGTAACCATAGGTCCACCCAACCATGGTAGGAGATAGTCACATTTGAACAAAAAACACATTGATGCAAAATAAGGGAGTATAGCTTCTATATATTCCAAAAACTTTGCATGTAACATAAGTATTAACACAAAGTTAAGCTCTCAATTGATAACACACATACATGGCTAAGAATAGGTTTCACATTTTACACAAAATCTAATGGTAAGAAGCAAAAGGATCTTAGAGGTAAGGCAAGGAGTGTCATCACAATATCTGAAATTTATGATATTGTAGATTGATTATGAATCCTAATCACAAGGTGTGGGGTACCCAATTAACATCCAAAAACTTCCAAAGTGTTAAATTTCCTTGATATATTATGTTGATACTTTACAAGAACTTCAAGAATGTCACTGATTTAACATCTTGATTCATTTTATTTTAAGAAAGAAAATATAATTATCAATTGATTAATAACTCTCATCTATTGTAGCCTTGGAATCAATTTTTAATTTGGGAAAAAAATAAGAGACAATCCTTTCCTATCCTATGTACCTCAAATTTCAGGTTCACCATTTCAGATCACTATTAAGTATGACATAGAAATTAATGCAAAAAAATAGAACAAGCTTGGAATTAGAATAAAAATATTTTAAATATAAAAAGATTTTAAAAATTAAACTTTATCCCATTCTAATTCATTTATATTCATTCCAAAATTAAAAGTTAATAAGTGATTCTCCATTTGAGAAAAATAAAATTCCCATTTCTACCTTTGATGAGACTCACATATTCTAGATTTTTTGTTATTTTTTTAATTTAAATATAATAATACCCTTTTGATCTGCAAACATGAACAACAAAATTTACTTTTAGTAAAAATCACATTTTAGAAATCAATAAAAAAATCCATTCATGGCTCAAGATATGCTTTTAATTTTTTAAAAATGATGGGTAAGTGCACCAAGATGGTGCACAAAAAGAGGCTCAAAGGTGGCCACTTTTATTCTGAAATCAACAAAACTTGAACTTGGAGGAGTAATTTGATATTCATGCACACAAAATTTGAAGATACCAAAAGAACAAGAATTCTAGTAGTCTTAATCTAGTATTTTAACTAGTATTTTTTTTCAAAAATAGATAAGATTAAGAGGATCAAATGATTCATGCACACAAAAGTGTTCCTATTTTTCAAGAAAACATAACATAGTGTCTAGCATGCACCCCTCAATCTTTTTAGTTGCATTTAGTATTTTCAAAACCCCATTGGTAGGATTTTATTTAAGAGTGAGTACTAGAAGTTTTATATATTTTTTTATGATTTTTTATTGAGTATGTTTTAATGAATTTTTAAAGTGGATGCACCATGAAAATTGCATCATCAAGCGTGCACATCGCATAACTTACATCAAAATAATAATAAAAATGTTGTTTTTTTATATTATTTTTTTGTGATTTTTTATTGAGTATGTTTTAATGATTTTTTAAAGTGGATGCACCATGAAAATTGCATCACCAAGCATGCACATCGCATAACTTGCATCAAAATAATAAAAAATGCAGTTTTTTTCCAATGTCTAAATAATGAAGTGTAGAACAATATTATATATATATATATATGTCAAATTTGAAAAAGTAAGTCAAAAGTTATTTAAACAATTCAATACATATGTCTCTAATAACTCTTGAAACATTAGTGAAAGAAATTAAAAATAAATCTGTTAATGTAGGTCAAATCTAAAAAAAATATATGGTTACTGAGATTAGAAGACATGCAAAATTATGGTGATAAGTTTACTAAGATTTGATTTATAATGTGTAAATTTGATGATGAGCAAGTTCAAAAATGAGAATGGAGGAGAAAATCACATGAAAATGAGGCAAATGAACCATCCAATCCTATGTAAAAGCCAAAACATGTACACATTTTGTGCAAGATGAAATGAGTAATGTATGTTTTGTGCAAGACAAAACATGTACATGTTTTGTCGAGGACAAAACTTTTATGTGTTTTGTAAAAGATAAAATGTGTACATATTTTTTGTGAGCCAAAACATGTACATTTTTTTTAAAATTAAAGGTAAAAAATAAAGAAAATAAATTAATTATTGGTTCATGAATCATGAAGAGAAAATGAAATTATTAAATAGGGGATAAAACTAAAATTATCAACTATCTTATTTTAGAGGAAATTAGTATGAACTTCAATTCTTAATGTAGCTTCAATAAAAAATAGATTTACTTATTTATCATTTCTATTTAAGGAATATTTTCATGAATCAAGTATAGTGGGAATTACATACACACATACATACACACATACATACACACACACATACACACACACACACACACACACACATACATACATACATACATGCATACATACATACATACATACATACATATATTTCAAAATTTAAAATTGGGAAACTATGGATTTATGTATGCAATGGTAGTTCAACAAAATCTCAATTTTACATTTAACTAGCACTATTGTTATCTAAAATCTATTTGTTACTTTCTCACTTCGATAATATATGCAAAAAATAAATTGTAAATCAAACAAGATAGTAATCTGTTAATATAAGCATTATAAGTGTGTATTTAATTAGCTTTTGTTTGCAATAGGAGGATTTTAAGACTATTAGTTGTATTATAGAGTTAAGCTATGCACAAGATCATTTAAAGTAAATTAGTCCTATTAAGCGGGTTCCCTTTAGTAAACCATAGCGGTGACCAATAATAATCCATAGATTTTTTTATAATGAATTGATAAACATGATATATATATGATTTTGATCTACTCACTATATTTTATAGTTACCCTTATAGAACTCATTGTATAATATATTGGCATTAAGCCAAACGAAAATGTGTTTTGGCCTACACTAAAAGATCATGTTATTGAATATAACTATCTGGCTCTCTCTCCCTCCACCTTAGTCTCTAACTCTCTCTACATCTCTCTAAGTTCATCATGTTCTTAATGGTTCATGATGGAGAGTTGAGAGTTGAGGGTTTAGAGATTACATTTAATTATGTAGGTTTTAGTGTTAAATTATTAATTATGGGATTTTATTGTTTAACATATAGGATATAAGGTTTATGTATTAGGGTTTATGTCGTAGAGTGTAGGATTTACGATTGATGATATAGGGTATGGGGTTTAGGTTTGAGAGTATAAGATTGAGTTATAATGTTTAGATTTAGGGTATATGAACCTTGAGGGTTGAAGGTATAAGGTTTAGGGTAGAGTGTATAGGTTTTACAACATAGAGCTAAGTGTAGGGTTTAGAGTTGATGGTATATAATATATAGTGTATAGGGTTGAGGGTATATCATTTATGATTGAGTGTATAGGGTTGAGGGTTCATCCCCCAGGCTTTATGGTTTAGGGTTGAGGGTATATGATAAATTTGTAGGGTTGAGTGAATATGGTTGAGGGTTTATTACATAGGCCTTAGGGTCCAAGGTTGGGGGATAGTGTTTAGGGTTAAGAGGGTATATGGTATAGAGTTGAGGATTAAGATTCTAGCCTATAGGCTTTAAGGAATAGGGTTGAGAAATAGGGTTTGGGTTGAGGGTATAAGGTATAGGTTTTAGGGTTGAGGGCATAGGGTTTAGGGTTGAGTATATGGTTAATGGTTTAACCTATTGGCTTTAGTTCCTATAGTTGAGGGATAAGGTTTCGAGTTATGGGTATAGAGTTTAGGGTTGAAGGTATAAGGTCTAGGGTAAAGTGTATAGGTTTTATAGCCTAGCGATAAGTGTAGGGTTTATGGTTCAGGGATAGGGTTTAGGGTTGATGGTATAGGGTATCTAGAGTTTAGGATTAAGTGTATATTTGTTATGGTTCCGTGCATAGAGTTTTGGTAAGTTAAATCCATTATTAAGCCCAAAACTAAGGAATAAATATACCTATTTTTTTAAGTTAAAGTCATGTACATATAGATCACTCAAGGGCTAGGAAATCTATATCAGCTAGATCAAGGAGGGTGAGGAGATCAACTATATGTGATCAAGAATGGCTTATGTTAATGTTGATTATTATATCAATGTAATAATAATGATGTTTGTACTGTTGTGTGTGATTTATGACATATGCAAGTAAATGTTAATGTAGATATGTGGGTATGTGCAAGATCATGATGGGCCAAAAAGTGGCAATATGATGGGTATGTGGCTGACAATTTTTTTTTTCCCAAAATTGATGAAATGAAAAGGGTTTTTAAAGGAGATTCTCATATCTCCACCAATATAAATTATTCTTTACTTTGAATTTAATACGTAATTATTATTCATTTTCTATTCAAATTATGATTAAAGTCCTAATTGTTAGACTGATTGAAAAACATCTATAGCTTTCAAATGGTATCACATTTTTTGAATCCAAAACATGCGTCACATTCTATTTTTTGCATACTATAGGATTAAAAAGAAAAATTGAATTTCATGAAGTTTTGACCAAGTTAAGGTGGTCGACATACAAGTTTTTAATATTTTTTAAAAGTTGTAATAAAAAATTCATAATTAATTATTTACTTGCAAAAAATTACAAAAATATGCATGACATCGGGACATGAGTCCTCTACTTATATCTAAAATATTATAAAAATATTATCATTTTATTGTGGTTAGAGTGGTCGACACCTACTTTTTTCCACGAAATTTAAATTCTTTGCATTGAAATTTCAAATTTTCACCAAATAGATTTTTTTTTAAACAAACCTAGTAGTTTAGAAACTACATTCAATTTGCTACAAATTTTATTCTTACATATTTTTAAATAATATAGATAACTTATTCATTTTTTTACGTCAAGTTTCCTAACGCTGATTTTTCTATTTTTTTTGCCACTTAAGGGCCTGTTTTTTCCATGATGATCCTGCACATACCCATGAATATGGTTTAAAATGAATCTAGAATGTATCTAATGGAGAATGTATATGTATGTTGTAGATATTAAATTTAATAAACACATAAGATGATAAGATGTTTAGAATAACAAATATAAACACTTAAGATCTAAAGGAAATAATGATAAATATAAACACTTTTAAGATGAAAATGAAATGATGATAATATGTTTAGAATAAAAAATATAAACACTTCAGATAAAAATCTAGTGATGATAAGATTCTTCAAATAACAAATATAAACACTTTAGATGAAAATGCAATGATTATATGATGCTCAAAATAACAAATCTAAACACTTTAGATGAAAATTCAATGATAAGAAGATGCTTACAATAATAAATTTAAAGACATAAGATGAAAATGAAATTATGAGATGATTTGGATGGAGATGAAGACCAAGAGACCATCTTAATACATTGTGTGTAGGGTCATATGGAAGAAATAGAGAATGAATGTGCACATACAATCCATGATTAGGAAAGAGAAAAATGATGGTGATGAGAAAGAAGGGATGAGATGGGATTAGGTGTATGTAGAATACAATAATTTAACTACAATGTAGAGAGAAATTAATTTAATACTGCATACAATAATATACACCAGGGTATGAAGAACCAAGGTGACTACATATCACATGCATAGGAATAACACAAGGGTTCATAGTTGAGTGTATATGATATAGGATTTAGGGTTAAGTGTATATGGTTGACTTGGTTTATTATATAGGCCTTAGGGCCCAAGCTTGAGGGATGAAGTTTATGGTCAAGAGGGTATGTTGTATAGGGTTTAGAGTTGAGGGTATAGGGTTTAGGGTTGAGGGTATAGTGCATAGGGTTGAGTATATGGTTAATGGTTTAAGCTATTGGCTTTAGTTCCTAGGGTTGAGGGATAAGGTTTAGGGAACTAACAATATATGCTATAGGGTTTTAGGTTATGGGTATAGAGTTTAGGTTTAAGTCTCACATATCCCCCTCTCTACTCTCCTCCCCATCTCTACTATTTTCTATATGAATTCTCTCTCTCTCCACTATCTACCTACATTTCTCTATCTCTCCTTTCTATCTATCTCCCCTTCCTACGTCTCCCCTCATCCCTCCTTATCTACCTCTCCCTCCCTCAATATGTAGATCTTTTTTCTCTCTATCTCACATATCTCTTTCTTCTCCTCTCTTCTCTATATCTCACCTTTTTATATTTCTCTATCATGTCTCTCCCTCCTCTCTCCCTTAAATATCTCTAAATTATTCATTATTTAGGGTGTAGGGCCTATGGTTTATGGGTTTAGAGTTTAGGGTTAAGGGTATAGGGTTGAGTATATGGTTAAGGGTTCAACCTATTTTCTTTAGTTCCTAAGGTTGAGTGATAAGGTTTATGGTTGGTGGTATAGGACCTATAAGGTATAGACAATAGTTCCCTAGAAGTACCTCACTCTTTCTAACCTCACTCTCTTTATGGTTGACAGTTGAGGGATAGGGTTTAGGGTTGATTAAGGTATTTATGGTATAGGGTTAAGGGTATAAATTTTATGGTTAAGTGTACATGTGTTAGGGTTAAGTGCACAGGGTTTTGGTAAGTTAAGTCCATGATAAACCCAAAACTAAGCAAAAAATGTTTATGTTTTGTTAAGTTAAAAGCACATACGTGTTTTATAATGGTAAATGCATTGCTCAAACCAAAAACTAAGCAAAAACATATGTATTTTGTTAAGTTCAAAGCATGTACATGTTTTGTAAAGGTAAATCCATCCTCCAAACCTAAAACTAAGTAAATCATGTAGGTTTTGTAAAGTTAAAAGAACGTACATTTTTTTGACACTATATGCACTCCTAAATGGAGGAAAAAGTGCAAGTCTTTAAGTTTAGGAATCAATAACATGTACATGTTATGGAAAAATAATGCATACATGTTATGTAAACATAATGTGTACACATATTATTTAGTTCATATAGATTCATAATAGAAAAAAATCACATGATAGTCCTGCTGAAAGTTTGAGTATAATAGGCTCCACCTTTTATGAGAATTTTTCTGACTATGTAAGAGATTTTTTTATTTTATTTAACTTCAAGTGATTGAAATGCATTGGAATGCAACAATTAACTAATTTTTCAATATTTTTTTGTTTGTATAACATTTTTTATTATCAATTTTGATGACTATTTCATATTTTATTGATAATTTATTGATTTGATTAAGTAATTTATCAATTTAGATGTCAAAAAAGAGTAATTTGTTTAAATAATTTCATATTTGTTTAAGTAATTTCATATATGTTTAAGTAATTAGATCAAGTAAATCATTTTTGTTCAAATTACAATATTTATTAACATATATTCATAATTTTTGTATTTAGGAACAATTGATTTAATAAGAAGTTTGATGTCAAAGGAGTTCTCTATGTAAGGTTAAGTTAATAATGGTACTTTTATTATTATTGTATTCCCCTCAACTTTTCATTTTGAGTTACAAAAGATTTATTGATGCATGTCTTATGTCAGAAGTCCAGTTTTATTAGAGTTGGTAATTTTACTACTAGGATGCAAAATTAAGAAATATATATTATTATTAAATTTGAAGAGTGTTTGTATGAGTTTTATACTTGCAATATCATACTTAGATCTATTCTCTTTAACAGTGGTGTTCTCAAAGTTTGTACTATATTGTTTCAGTTCAGTTCTTAGGGTAGAGAGATTTCTCTAGCAATACAATTATGGTCCACATTTCTTTTAGAAATTTAGTTTTTCTTTTTGTTTTTAGATGAGAATATACCTACACTATTTCTACCATATTCTATAGTTTCCAAAGGATATATTCAATATGAAAAAGGATTGTAATGGGAAAGGCTCTCTATGTCTATCAATCAACTAGTTCTAGTGTTCAAGGCATGTGTGGTAATGGCTAGTAGTGTGAAAAATTCAAATCTTAAGTGTAGTGTTAAGATAAGACCTTTTTAAGGTTCCTTTGGTAGTGTATGGTATCATGTTCTTTTAGCGACAAGAAAATTTATCTTGGGACCGACTTCTTACACATTTCATGTAATTTGAATTTAGGTCCACATTATTTTATCCTATTTATTTACAGATCCCTAACTGACATAAAAGAGTGTTAATGTGATTTCATGTACATATATTTCAAATGTTCTGATGCATTGTGAGTGTGTGTGTGATCACATGAATTAGAATTAAACCTATGTGAAGAGGAGTTGGTTGATGGTGTAAATTGAAGAGAAGGTGGTGACAATAAAAGGAAGATTTTCATTTTGGTGTGCATGCTAGTATTAGAAGATCATATGTCGCGAGGAAGAGTGACACCTATCAATCTGACACATGTTGTGTTACTTTGAAGATATACAAAGATTTATACTTGTAATCTAGTAGGACGGGTGTTCTACCTTTTGTAGTGATTCAATTGGGGATTGGTGTCTCCATTAGGCTAGTGCCTACAAACAAAATAGGGAATTGGTGTCTCCTATAGGTTGGTGCCTACTTAAGTGTGTAAAATTCACTTGTATATCTCTACATTGTGAGGCTATATTTGGATAGTAGATCCAATAAATTATTTTCACCATTTTTTCCCCATCTTGGGTTTCCACATATATATGGTGTTCACTTGTGTGCTTCATGCTTTTATGTTTTAATTGATTATGTGGGGTTTGTTATGAATAATAATATATTCTGATAACTCTAGAAAAATTAAGAATTTTAAGTAGATTTGATCTACTGATTCACCCCCCCTTAGTAGATTGTGTTCCCTTCAATTGGTATCAGAGCCAAATTAATTTGAAGAAGCCTAACAACTTAAGGTAGTTTAGGGATGCCACACTCTGTTTCTTAGGAAGGATTCTTTGGAAAAAAATCTCTACTTGTTGATGGATCCAATTTTGTATTTTGGAAACTTAGGATGGAATCCTACTTGATGAATCTTGGAATGGATATGTGGATTTCATTGCTAGAGGGATATGAGATTCTTTAAAACCCTCCTAGGGATTAGCCTAGAAAGAGGGCTTGTGAAATCAATGATAAGGAAAGGAATGCTATTTTATGTGGACTAACTCTAAATTTGTGAATGTGATGCAGTTCAAAATCATGAAGGAAATATGGGATAAATTGGAGACCATCTATCAAGGTGATGACAAACTCAAAGAGGAAAAGCTGCAATCTTATAGATCTCAATTTGAATGCTTGAAGATGAGAGAAGATAATTTAAATATTTCCACTTTCCTACTTTGGGTTGATGATGTTGTCAACTCTATTTGAGGTCTTGGAGAAGAACTGAAAGAAAATTTTGTCATGAAAAAGATACTTAAATCTCTCCCTAAAAGTTTTGAATCTAAAGTTTTCTATTGAAGAAGCTAAGGATTTGAATGCTTTGAATATGATTGGACTTTATGGAATTCTAACTACTTTTGAGATGAGATTTGAAAGTGAAGATTTTATAAGGAAAGATGCTACTTTCATTAAAGTATCTAAGAAGGAGGTTGATCAAGATTTTGATCTTGGATCAGATCAAGGTAAATTTTGTCAAAAAACTACAAAGAGGTTTTGATAGGTATAAAGGCAAGTTACCTTTTAAGTTCCTTAATTGTGGTGAAGTTGGAAATTTTATGGTTAATTGTCCTTATAAGAACTCTAACAATGCTAGGAAAAAATATAGAGTGAAACTATTTTAGAGAAGGAATAAAGGTCAAAGAAAACATAAGAGTTTCTACACTAATAAGGAAGAAGACTACACTACTGAAGAAGAAGATGATGGTATCTCCATAGATGAAAATGGAAAGGTTGTATTCATGGATTTTGAAGCAACTGAAGGAGATGTAAAAATGGATTCTAGAAAAAATGAAGATGAATTGTAGATCTTGTGGAAGAATTGATATGTGCTGGAAAAGAGATAAAAATGTTGAAGAATAGAATTGTAGAAGAAGTGAGGGCTAAAGAAAATGTATCTCAAGATTTTAATAAAGCATAAAAGATGATTATTGATATGAAGAACTAGATAGAAGAAGAAAAAAGGATTGAAGAAGTTCTGACTGGAAAATTGCTATCAAGAGATAAGGATTGTGAGAAGCTAGAAGCATAAATTGTGACAATAAGGAAAGAGTTTGAGAAAGTAAATAGATGACTACAAATGAAGTTTTGAAAATGTACTGAAACTCTAGATTAGATATTGGGAAGTCAAAGATGTCTGCATGTCAAAGCCAAAATTGGTTTTGATAATCTAAAGAACAAGGTAAAAAATCCTTTTGTTAATATTTTTGGAAGTGATTGGCTCTATTAATTCAAAGGCCTGAATGAATCATTACAAGTGATGAAAGAAAGCCATAGAATGACATGGCTTTATTCAAGTTCACAAGAAGAGAAGATGTTTTAAAAGATAATGATGCAAAACTAGGTTCAATTATCCTTTCTCTGGCTATTGTTTTACTTGCAATAATTTTAGTCATAAGGTTGTGAAATGGAGTGGAGCGGGGGTGGGAAGAGGAGCAAGGGGGGGGGGGAATTTGAAAATAGGGGATGATGATGGTGAGGGAGGAGATGATTCTGATGAGGTAGATGAATTTCTATTGTTAGGATGGTTGTTGTTGCCACCTTCCTGGGTTAAGAAGTTGTTGTCTCTGGCCTATAGGGTAGAGATGATGCAGGACTGCCTACTGTTGTTGTCCTTCTGGGAAGTTTTTGTGTTCTCATTTCCTTTTGGTGTTTGTTTCGGTCTTGCTTGGTTGCAATTTAAATTTTCTTCTGCTAGTTGTTTGGGCACCTTTGATGGCTCCTTTTTCCTCATGGGTGTTGTTTCTCTTTTATTGGGTCATCCTCGGTTGTTGGATTCTCCCCAATTTTTTTTGTTATGTTGTATCTTTTGATTCTAGGGTTTTGTTTTAGAGTGTTGTGTGGGTTGTTTCCTTCTTTTTTTGGTGCTAACCCATGCAGCTCCCTTGGCCATTAGTGGTTGTCATGGGTTCTCTTGGTCTCAAGAGGGTTGGGCTTAATTATTTTTTACTATTGAGACTGTGATGGAGGGGTGGCTTTCCCTCCATATTGCTATTGTGGGCATTGGCCTGGTTGTGGAAGTTTTCCCCCCTTGCCTCTTTTCTATTGCTATGATCACATTGCTATTTTTCTTGGCTACTATTTTTTTGGCACTATTGTTTGACTATTTTTTCATGTTTACTGCTGAGATGACACTATTGTGTGGTCATGCTATCTTTTTTCCCCCTTGGTACTAGTTGTGTTTATTGTTGTTGGGGGTGTTCTCTCTTGTGGAGGTTGCTTTGTTTGGGTGGGTTTCTTAGTGGGATTTTTGGCTGGGAACCTTGTTGGGCCTTTGGCTATTGGATTTTTTCAAGGCTCCTCTATATGGGATGCTCCTTATGTGTTTCGTGATTTCCCATGTTCTTATTTCTAGTGTGCTGGCTAGTTTTATCCCTTTGCTTCTATTGCTAGACCATTTTCTTGAGTTGTTGATGGTTTTCATGGTTCTCCTTGTTGCTAGTTGGGTGGCTTTCTTCCCTTTTCTATAGTCTATGTCTTCTATTGAGGTGAAGATTACTCTTGTTGAGGCGGATTCCTCTCTTTTAGAGGTAAATTTGTGGTCTATGGATTTGTGGAGGTACTTTCCTTATTGTTAGTCCCTTATGTTACAATACCTTTTGAGGTGGTGCACACTCCTATAGAGGTGGAGCTATTATTTGTTGTAGTTTGGCTATAGTGGTGGTATTCAAAACCCATTTCTCCCATATAATCAAAATAATACATTTACACATCTATACATTTTTATTATTATTTTCTACAAATACAATAATTTAAGACATATTTGAAGGAACTGTAAAAGTAATTTTTGAGTCTCACTCTAATGAAAAGTAGAAGAAAAGGGCCAAAAAGTGGAAATATTGAATTAGATAAAGTCTAGAAGAAGGATTTGAAAGAGAAGTCAAAGAAATAAATGATTTCTCAAACTACTCTACATGCTCAGAATGAGAAGAATATATGGATAATAGATAATGGTTTCTTAGCCCACATGATTGGAGACAAAAGTAAGTTCATGAATTTCAAGAAATTTGAAGGAGGTTCTATGAATCTTGGAAATAATTTTATTGCCAATTTTTTTGGCAAGTGTACTTTGAGCCTTGATTAGTGGTAGGATAAAGACACATGATGCTCTATATGTTGATGGCTTAAAGCATAATATTTTATGTTTTATTCAAATGTGTGATAAAGGATATAAGCTATAATATTTTAGCGTTGAAGGTTGTGGAATTAGGTAATTAAGCACTGGAGATTTGATTCCAAAAGGAATTAGGACAAACAATGACATATATCATCTTAGTGTGTTGAATGGACAAAGTTGTATCATTGTCCAAAGTGTCAAAAATATAGAAAGGTGGAGAAATTAGATACAAAGGGGGAGAAAGATTGTTGACCTTTGCCATTGATGTCAATGGGGGACAAGTGTAAATCTAAATGCTATATCTTCCAAGGGGGAGAAATATCTTTGTCTATAGTTGGCTGGTTTGGTGGTCTAGTATTTTATTGTTTTCCATCAATGGAAAAGGGGGACATTGTTTAACATAGGTTTTCATTAATGTCAAAGGTTGTCATTGATGTCAGAGGTTGGCATTGATGCAGTAATAAGTTTGATGTAAAAAGAGTTTACTATGTAAGTATAAGTTGATAATGGTACTTGTATTATCATTAAATCCCCCTTGACTTATTATTTTAATTTGTAGAAGATATATTGATGCATGTTGTATACCAAAAGTTCAATTTGGTCAGTGTTAGTAATTTTATTGTCAAGATACAAAATCAAGAAATATATAATATTTGTTCTAAGGAGTGTTTTTATGACTATTGTATGCTTTAAATATAATGCTTGCATCTATTCTCTATGATAGTGGTGGTCTAGAAGCCTGTACTAGATTGTTTCAATTCAGTTCTCAAGGTAGGGAGAATTCTCTAAAAATACAATTATGGTCTGTATTTCTTCCAAAAATGCATTTTTTCTCCACGATTTTAGAGGAGAGTATGCCTACACTAGCTCTATCATATTCTACAACTTTCGAAGGATATGTTCAACATGCATAAATATTGTAATGAAAAAGGATCTTTGTGCCTATTTGTAAACTAGTTGGTGTTCAAGGCATGTTTGGTAATGGCTAGTGGCATGCAAAATTCAAATCTTGTGTGTGGTGTTAAGATAGGACCCGCTTAAGGTTCTTGTGGTAGCACAAAATATCATGTTCTTTTGGCAATTGTAACAATTATTTTAAATTGGAAAAAACTATTACACATTTCATGTTATTTGAATATAGGTCCATCTTATGTTGTGCTTCCTATTTGCAGATCCATGATTGACATAAAAGTGTGTTAATGTAATGTCATGTATATATTTAAAATGTTTAGATGCATTGTGAGTGTGTGTGATTGCATGAATTAGAATTACACCTGTGTGAAGAACAATTGGTTGCTGGTGTAAATTGAAGAGAAGGCGGTGAAGATAAAAATAAGAGATACATTTTAGTGTGTGCACTAGTATAAAACATCATATGCAGTGAGGAAGAGTTCCATATACGACTTTGGAATGCATTGTGTTACTTTGAAGACTCACAAAGCTTTATACTTGTAATCTAGTAGGTTTGCTATTCCAACTACTATATTGATTCAATTTAGTATTAATGTCTCCAGTAGGTTAGTACCTACTTAAGTGTGTAAAATTCACTTGTATGTATCTACATTGTGAGGCTAGATTTTGATAGTAGATCCAAACAGCTATTATCATTGTGGGTTTCCTATGATGGGTTTCCATGTATATCAGGTGTTTACTTGTGTGCTTTAATATTTTACGTTTTAATTACTTATATTGGGTTTGTTGTGAAGAGTAATATATTTTGATAACTATGGCATAGTTACGAATTTTAAATAGATTTGATCTACTGAATCATCCCTCACCTCTTAGTAGATTGTGTTCCCTTCAAGGAACACCCAAACAACTTGATGCAAAATAAATAAATAAAAGGAGCACATGAAAAGACTGTGAAATGAGAAAATTTGGAGAAGGTACGTCATCTCTACCAACTGACATTAATGTAGAATCAAATAATCAAACACCTATTGAAGATATAAATGTTGGATCAAATTTACTAAATGCAAACCAAGAATAAGCACCAAACATTACAGCTATTGATACAAGGAATGGTCAATCAAATAAACGAAATGTAAACCAATAACATGTTGAATGAATGAAGAAGGTTGTCATTAATGAGTTTTCATTAATGTCAACACTACATAATGGAAGTTTATATAAAAGTTATTTTGCAAAGTTGTTGGTTAAGTGTCTACACCGGTAGTTTTAGCACATAGTTCCCTCTGGTATTTTGGTTATTTTCATTCACATTTATTTTCCCTATCAGATCTACTTATGTGGTTCTAGTATATTGTTCATAGATGCCACTAAAATTTTATTTTAGAATTTTAGTTGTTTTGGATAAGTGGTTCAAAAGTTGCAAGTAACAAAAGTTCAGCATATACGGTTTTACACAGTTTTCTATGTGTTGGCTATTACCAAACTGGTCCACATTCCTCTACATGTTTTGGTTAGTCATTATGGTTTTGAAAAAATGTTTACAAGTGTCACATTATATTTTCTAGTTGGCATGACATTCCATGGTCCACTTATCCTATTGTGATGATCATTTGGAATATTTTACCTTTTGGTTCTATGCTTGGATGACTTGAGGTATGTAAAGAATTATGAAGATTAACTATGCTGTGAATAGAAAAGGGAGCTATTATAGGTCCATTATGACCTATATTGCTTATATTTTGAGTGCAAAGGAAATTTTGGTTTGAATTATGTGCCAAAAAGGCACATTTACATAATTTAAGGCTACATCCAATTAGGCTAGCCTAATTGATGTTTGCAATATAGTTCAATATGTATACAAGGTTAATTCAAGTTGAGGAAGATGAGATTTTGATGGATGTATGATCTAAATACAAGAAGTAATGCAAAATCTTATAGAATCATGTGAATAAGTTATGAGTGCTAAGAAAAGGTGTGTGAATACAAAGCAAAGCATAAACTTGTATTCTGAGTTGATTAGAGTGTGTTATGAGCTTCAAAGGAACTGAATCCAACATATGTTAGATGCATTTCTCTTAGTTCAAATTTTGGCTGTGAAGCCATTTCTTTGTATCTTTCTTTTCTCTATGAAAAGTGAGTTCACTTGGATAGTGAGTCCTCTTGAAAGTGAGCCTTTTTGTAATATCTTATAACTGGTTATAACATATTGTTAGTTAATCCTCATCTTGGTTTTTCCCTTATTGGGTTTTCAACATAAAAATCTTGGTGTTCATGAGTTGTGTGTACTATGGGTTGTTTTTTCTTACATTCCTTATAATTGTTAAGTATTATTTGGAAATTAGATGGCTGATAATTGGATGTTTTAATACAATATTGATTCATGCTTTCTCTTAGTATTCCATGTGTTCAAAAATTGGTATTGGATATTGGTTCCTTGGAAGAAGCTAAATCGCTTTGGGAAGATATTGGAGTTTGAACACATGGCTCCAGAAATGATTTCTACCTACATAGAAGAAGATTTCATATTTGACAAAGATGGATAACTCAAAGTTGCTCTTGAAGACCTAGACAAAATTGAAGTTGAAAATAGAGTCTGAAGGAAAATATTAAAGAAGAAAATGAATGCATCAAAAAATTGATGAAGCAAATCAAGAAATTGAGAGAAATACATAAGGAGGTCAATGAACAATTGAAACAAGCAAATGATAAAATCACCAAACTAAAAGTGCAAGTGGAAGAAAAGAAAAGAATTTAGGAATTTGTGAATGCAATGGTAAAAATAAAAACAAATGAGTCCACAAGACTTGAACAAGAAGTGGTAAATCTAAGATCAAATCTAGAGGAAGCAAAAATTCATGAGGAAAAATTCAAGACAAGTTCTACAATGCTTGATGAATTAATTGTAGGTTAGAAAGCATCCAAATACAAAGGTGGCTTAGGACAAGTGAAAAAGGAGAAATCTCAAAAGTAGATTAGATACCTAATGCATAAAATATTGAAGATAAGAAAAATAGTGGCAAGTTTTGGAATCAAAGAAACAATGCTAGGGGACACCCCATTAGACAACCAAATGCTCAAAGGTACCCATCTTTTAATGTAATCTATTATTTTTGCAAAAAAAATGGACATAGAGCAATGGATTGTAGAAGAAAAATGAATTAGAATGTTCCACCCTTTACTAGTCAATGCTTTACATGCAAGAGATTCAAGCTTAGAGAAAATGAATGTAGAAGTCAAATGATGAATGCATAAAACAATAGTAGAATGATTCAATATTTCAATGGTTACTACTATACATGCTATGGATTTGGACACAAATTTAATCAATGTTATGGATTTGGACACAAATTTAATCAATGATTCAATAAATATCCCATGAAAGTATTTAAGAATGACCTGCTTGGTGCATTTTTGAGTATTCTGTAATGCCCATAATTTGACCAAAGGGCAAAAACACCACTATTTTTTTTTGGTTCATCACGTAAGGTCGATATAAATTTAGCAAGCTATATGCAACAAATGACATCACGCATGCACACCACCACCGACACATCACTCGGGTGTAGAGAGTTGAGAAGTCACTAGAAGAAAGGACATGCATATATATATACCAACTTCATGTAACTAGAAAGAAAAATCCCTAATGTTCCAACATTACACTTTAGTTTACCACCAATTAGCTAGTATAGAAATTAATAGTGCCAAGTTATGTTTTATAGAGTTGGTCAAGTCAATCAACAATGTTTTAATAGATCAATCTCCAAGGGAGGGGATATGGTAACTTAGCCATATGAGCCTTTAACACAACTGGTATATATAATATTCTATTAGTATAGTGACTTGCCTTAAACTTCTTTTACAAAGTTACATCTCGACCCTTCTTACTATTTTAAATTATAGAAGTGTGTAATGCAAGGGTAGATAGATTACTAATACTTAAATCATTGATCTTGTTGTTAGGGCAGACCCCAAATACCTACCCAAATGGATAGTAAGGTCCTAAGTTCCTACATTGCTTACTCAAACATATACATACACAACCCTCATCAATTCACTTGTTTTCTATTAATTTATGACTTTACATCCATATTATGTACTTGTATATATATCTGTTTAAAAAATAATAATTAAATATTTATACAAACATAACTACTTCATTTATTTCAATTATTATCATAATAAAATTATTAATTTATATATAAATAATCTAGATTTCCTTATTTATTTATTTATATATTTCATTCACTAAAAGGAATCATAATTAATCTTCACTTTTTACCTCTTTCACATTTTAGCTCACATATACAAATATAATTAAGGAAATCTTATTCTACTTTTCTAAATTTAAAAGGGGCTTTTTTAAGAACAAAAAGAAATAAAAACAAAAGAGAAATGCTCATATGTAATACATATAAATAAAGAGCTCTTTTTACTCTTCTTCCTCCTTTTATAGATAATTATGCTTACGTAAAGTCTTAAAACATCTTCCTTTTTTCCTTTTTCTTAAAACACCATACGCGTAGAAAAGTGGAGGTAGTAAAATGTTATAAGGAGAGTTAAATTACAAATCTTGATTCATAGACGCATGCCACTTTTAATTAATTTTATTACTCATCTAAATTCTTCTCTTATAAAAAGCTTATTCTTTATACATTCTCGTGTTCATTGCACACTAACCGCCTTTATCATTCTAAGTATAATTTGATCAAAATTTGATTTGTTTCAATTTCAAAATCACTGCTCGTAGGCTAATTTCCTCACGATGTTACTCAATGCTAAATATCAATGCAATGGAAGAGACCTCTCTCCTGATTCGTTATTTTTCCTTAAAGTCAAAAGGTCGTTTGATATATCATTTGTGGCATAATCTAAATTTTCATTTAATTAAAAGGACTATCGTTTTAAGTGGGAGATACTATTTTAATGATTTCAAAATCCATGGAGGCTTTGTGGATCGAAGAGCCACTTCAAGACTGCCCCTGTTTACGTACATATGTTTGGAGAGCCCTGAGTGGAGGAGAATACTATTATTATGAGAAAAATATGGACAATCAAATTTCCTGCCAGGCTTCATAGTCTGGGGCAGAGAGACCCCCCAACCATAAGTATCTGCACTACGGCGCAAATCAGCTGACACATCCCATTCAGTAAATTTATTTCCTGATTCTAAGCTGCCAATGAAAATTGATCTCTCTATCCAAGACATAAAATGAGATCAGCTGTGTTAAGTGATCTACGCCTATCCAGTATGGTACATTTAGAGTAACTCCCAATGCAAGGGTGTTACTGCATTGCACGATATCATGATTATCACGAACATCAATTTGAAGAAGCCTATCAATTATTGTTTGTTGAACATACTACCCACAGCACAATTATTTGAGAAGCTCGATTGTCTAATAGGTAGTCGTGTATACTAAAGGTCCCCCGACTGCTGCTCAAAACCGAACTCCAATCCCATATCTGGAAGATTTTAATTCCATATTCAAATCCATCATTGACTACTCCAGCATTCATTGCGTTGTTCAGGTACATGACTACACGCTACAATACTGGTGCGAGAAGTGGTTCCACAGATCGACAGAGAATTATTTTATATCCAGTCTCTACGGAAGGGGAAGCATAAGAAATCCTTACAAGAGCTTTGGCTCTCAAGAGAATAGTCCACGCTAGAGCACATTTAAAAGTCCTGAGAAAACTAGCTTCTTTGTAAGTTAGTGCGGTTAAGGTTCTCATTGCCAGTGGAAAATATTCTTCCCTCAGTTATTTAATTACCTAGTGATTTTTAAACAACACATTTTGAGGAAATGTTTTTTGTGAGTCTTAAGATATTGGTTCAAATATAAAGGAAACTTGAGTTTATGCGAAAGCGAAGGATAGACTGCAGCTGGTAGGGGTATTAAATCTAAGCTGAATAAAAAGGAGGGCGACCGCTAATTCTTGGTGGATCCCATGTGAGCTACTGTGATCTTTGATTATCAGGCCATGCAAACTTAATATTTCCTTGGGATTTAGGATAGGCTTCCATGAAGAGGCTCCCTAAAATAATCCATGGGAGGTGTTAAATAATTTTGTGGTAATATTTAAAACCACGTAGAAGATAGTACACTTTAAATTTATAGCTTTAAATTTCAAAAATTAAAAAAGTGTTTCCAAGAAGAACGAAACGGCTGGTTTACTGCATACACAACAATTTGTTTTATTTTATTTTAATTTATTTCAGCCATTGAAACATTAGGACAATGGCTCTGCATTGTAGTCGAAAATAGGTGAACAAATCTACATCCTATTGGGTAGCTATTTTATTAAGATTGTTATTGCTCTATACTTTCAACTCTTAAATGAACTCTTGTGCAGATATACAGATGTATAAGGCGTTTCCAGTAAAGATCCTAAACATAACGGTTTTGTTACGACAGGCATCTAGGCCATTTATAGGAAATTTTATTCTCTTCTTTCCTCAACGGAAAGTAAGGCATTTTCTTAACAAAATTATGAGGCTCCCAATTATTGCAAACTGGATTTATATCATTGTCTCTTTTCGTTTATTCACATGATCAAACAGTTAGAAGCGTACTAGAGATACTTAATACTCTTGAACCTAAACTATGCTAAATTTCAAGTTGTTGCATTCTCCATCTAAAATAAGCTAATTATTTACAGTTTGACATTAAGATGAACTTCTTATAATGATATTTAGCAGCTTCAATATGACATTTTTAGACAAATCTGTACACCGGATCACCTTCAACATTGAGCACATTTCATTCCTAACATTATAACTTACAACCTTTGATAGATTAGTATATTTTCCTTATTCTCACAATGAAACAAAGACTAGTGATTCAAATCTGAAATATCATTTCCTTATGCAAGAAAGATAGTAGACACATTATATCCCATTATTTCCTTCATTTCACCACAAAATATTAACTTCTAATAATGCATCAACACTTAGAAATGCAATGAATAACACATACATGGATAAGACTAGCTCTTTTCTTTTCTTTATTGAAAAATATGAATCCCATATTTTTAGACTTACAATATCACCGCAATATTGGAGGAAAATAAATGAATTACAAACTCATGAACAAGGTCTTGCTCTCCACCCTACCGTAATGGCGTCATGGAGCCTCGTGGGCTCTAGCCATACCCCCAAGCAAGAAATACATTATGCACCATTGTAATTCAATGGTGAGAGCTTAGTGCTATAACAAGCTTGCTCATTATACAACACATTACTCTAATATATCCCTTAAACAATCTTACTTACGATTCAATGCATAGATCGAGCTATCTCTACCAATAATAAGAATAAGAAATGGGAAAAGACTTATCTCTCTACAAGCTGCTTTCCTTTGAAATCCTATTCTTCCATCCTTGACTCTTTCCTTCTTTTCTTCACTTCACAAGTTCTCCAAAAGGAGAAGTGGGCAATGCTCAAATCTTCCATCTTCTTGAGATATATAGGAATCCTCCAAACCTACACTCTTTCCCCCAAGTGCTCACACATGTGTGAGTCTTGTGCCAATTCCAAGAACTTTTGGGGAGTGGGGAGTTGAGAGTGACAAGTCACTTTTTCCAAGCCCCAACACTTTTGAATTCGTCACATTCATGAATGTGGACTTTTGAGGGGTCTTTTCATACTCCAAGGACAAGTTCACATGTCAAAAAGGTTCCAAACCCATAGGTATATGTCCTAGGGGTCTGTTTTTGCACTAATATCAAAACAATTGACCATACAACACCCTAAGAAGCCAACTTTGAAGGCCAATTCGAAATTCAGGACCTAACTAAGGATTTGAAAACCCTAATAGATCTTACACTCTTAACCACATGAGTATAATCAATAAGGATCCAAAAAGTACCTACACTAAGCCACCAATCATTAAAACCCTCCACTCAATTACAACATAAACAAAACCCTAATTACCTCCCAAGTCATAGAATCCAAAATCAAAATTTCAAAAGATAGGTATTTGACTTGGGTCTAGATTGTTCTCCTTTTTACCCTTGGCATTACTCTCATATGCATTTTTCCAAATACATGTTAGGTTAGAAATATAATAAATACCTATTCAAAATATCAATAAGATTAATTCAATAGTTAGTAAATCATAGTACACATATATATTCATTTCCTTTCCCTATAAAAGATGGAAACTTTGAGCATTCATTAAATAATAATGGAAACCTAACCTTAGCTAAATACTTTATTTACACTACTAAATTTACTCTTGGACACTCCTTCCTGTAATAAAATTTATCATTCAACTTGATATCTAATTTATATAATTTTTCCTCAAATTATCCTACCTTAGGTATACCTCTAATTGATTGGAGTCGTCTTTTAAATTTACCTTGATGATTCTTGGCTAGTGATCATTCTGGAAACTTCTCCTTGATCTTCCAAAGTCCTGCTTTATTCCTACCTATTATCATTTCCCAAGTAACATGAAACTTATTAGCGAGATTCAAACTAATATTAGATACACAAAATTTCTTAGCTCATATCGATCTAAATGTATTCTTCATATGATACTTGTATGAGAATCTAAATATTATCGGCTCACATTCATTCTTAACAGTTTTCCCGTTTTCATTTAATGGAGAGAATTTGTCACAATAATCATTTACAATAGTTACTACTAAAATCAAAATATTAAACATGGAATTAGGTTAAATCATCAATCTATTCACCAAAAAGAATAATTAAACTTATCAAGGTGTCACACAATTTATAGATAGGGTTGGGCCTCACATATTCCATATAGGGTTTTGCCTACTAAGGATGTTAGGGAATACATCTAGAGGAAGATGGAAGAATACAACCATACAAAACTCACAAACCTATGGACATGCGAACTTAATGGAGATAATTTTGACATAAAACTTGAGTATGAAAACCTAGTGGAGAAGAAACTGGATGTCTGGCAGATGTTTACATGCTTCATCTATGATGATGATCTTAAGTATGTGAGGATAGCATTAAGTAGAGTTCATGATACATTCTTATGGACTAATATGTCTGGCATGATAACTAAGGAAGTTATTTAGGAGATTACTAGACTTTGTGACACTAGACATATACCTATGTTGAAGTCTATAAAGAACAAGGACGTAATTGAGTTGACAGGAGCCACATTTGATAAAAGGGATCTCACTGTGAATACTATACAAAATTCTGTGATAAGATATGCAACTATGGTCATTGGATACAAGATATACTATACAAATAAAGAGAATTTTGTGTTCACCACAATAATTCATGTAGCTCATGAAATGATAGGGAAAGGAAAATATTATGATTTGTGTGAGTTGCTCTGGCAACAACTTTCTAATAATCTGAAGAAAACTAAAGATAAGAAATATCCTTTCAAATTTGGTTCTTTGGTAGTTTGATTTTTGTATTTTTTGAAGGAGATTCTAGGAAGAAGTAATATTAGATGGAGTAGAAGCAAGCCTATATCCCATCAAATATTTGAACATGTATGAAACATCAGTGATATCAAAGCTCAAGATGAGGCACTTACTGGTCTCTTTGTAGCATTTCAATAGAGAATGCATGAACAAGAAAGGATCCCTAAGTTTGTAGTGGAAAAATATCGATATGATATGGGTATGTGTAGGATCATCATGGAAAAAATAGGCCCTTAAGTGGCAAAAAATTCAGAAAAATCAGAGTTAGGAAACTTGATGTAAAAATTTGAATAAGTTATATATATTATTTCAAAAATATGTAAGAATAGAATCTGTAGCAAATTGAATGTAGTTTCTAAACTACTAGGTTTATTTAAAACAAAAAAAAATCTATTTAGTGAAAATTTGAAATTTCAATGCAGTACTTACTTAAATTTCAGGGAAAAAATAAGAAGTAGGTGTCTGTTTGACCATCCTAACCATATTACAATGATAATATTTTTTATAAGATTTTAGATATAAGTAGAGGACTCATGCCCCGATGTGATGCATATTTTTTGTAATTTTTTTCCAAGTAAATAATTAATTATGAATTTTTATTACAACTTTTAAAAATATAAAACTCGTATGTTTGACCACCTTAACTTGGTAAAAATTCATGAAATTCAAATTATTATTTTTAAATCCTATAGTATGTGTGAAGCATAGAATGTGATGCATGTTTTGGATTTAAAAATTTGATACCATTTGAAAGCTATAGATGTTTTTCAATCAACCTATCAATTAGGACTTTAGTCATAATTCAAATAGAAAATGAATAATAATTATTTATTAAATTCAAAGTAAAGCATAATTTATATTGGTGGAAATCTAAGAATCTCCTTTAAAAACCCTTTTCATTTCATCAATTTTGGGTAAAAAAAAAGTCATCATCCACATACCCTACACATACCCATCATATCGCCACTTTTTGGCCCATCATGATCCTGCACATACCCATATCACATTTTTGGTCAAAATTGATGAGTGCATCGTTGAGGCCGTGGAACCTAGAACTGTCTAGATTTAGTTGCTTGGATATGAAATCACATAAAATGAATCAGATGGTTATTTTGGCATCTGATTGGGTAGTCCCCAAGACCTTACACAAGAAATAAATGGAACACATGAGGAAAAATATTTGAAAGTGCACATGTAATTGAAAAATCCTAAAATAGAGAAGAAGGCGACAAAAGAGATACATGATTATTTCAAGGACAAAGGACTTATAGATGAGGAAATAGAAAAGTTGAAAGCAATTGCAAAGGGAGAAGAAAGCACAACAAGTGGGACCTATTAGAACTGATAAATTTTTTTGCATAAACCTATCTTTAAAACCTTAGATTGCATTTTGCTATGATCCCTTTACACAACCTATCACTCAATTTTTCATACAATTTTTCCACTCTAAGTATCCAATTTGTTTTTTTATTAGAAGTAAATAGGTTTTGAAGGGGCCTTGAAACCCTTTACAAAAAGGAACAACTGAAGTGAAAGATAACTAAATAGAGCAGACAACAACCAAAACACAACAAACCATCAACATGACAATAACCAAAAAGGAAGCATAAAAACAACAGATCTACATATTCTTCAAAATATTTGCAGCTTCCATGTCGCTCTCCATAGTCTTCTGATGATCATCCATGAATTCAGGCATATCTTTAGTAGGGACTCTAGCCCGCATCTTGGTCTTATTTCGAGTTCTAGCATTGGGCCCAACCACATTTACCTCATTAATCAAAACATTCTACAAACTAGCAACCTTGTCAACTGATACTTCCTCCACCATTTGCCTTTCACCAACACCATTTTCCACACCAGGAGTAGCCTCTATTTATTTCTTGGCCTTGTCATTAGGAGTAGATAGGCCCTTAGAATCATACCTCACAATGACTTTAGTCCCTTCCATGACCTTATCCTTTCCATTTGTTCTTCCAAGGTCATAATTCTTTGTTCAAAAATTTGCTTCATCTTCAGCATCTCCTCAAGAACAATCTTCAAGGAATCATATAGCTCATCAATTTGAGTATGAAACAAATATTATCTCACTTTTCTCATTGTAAGTATCCCATTTGTTCTCCCATAGTCATTTTCTTATTAATCTCATACTTGTTATCAAGTCCTAATGTGAAATAACCTATATTGGGGAGACTACCACATATCAGTATGAATTACATTAAATTCCCTTCGATAACACAATTTGCATGAAAGAACATAAAACATCATTGAAGACACTACAACATATCAGGAGGAGATAATTTAAAGTCCCTTCAATGAATGATCCACATTAAAAACATAACGTTCATCGAAGATGCAAAATTATTTTAAATCTGATAATACAAAAGGTAAATATTGGTTCCTTCGACACAACGAAGGTGCCTCCCTGCCTTATTGATATGACAACAATATTTCGAGGAGATAATTGACAATGAAGACAGATTAATCAAGGTTGATATTCAAAAGTATTTAATGTTACTTCTGATGACAAGAAATTTGGCATTGGATGATATTTATGAACCAAAGCCGAATGAATTATAAACCAAATTTTGGTTTATTTGGCCTTGAAAATCTTTGAGAATTTGGAAAAGAAAGAGATGGGGAATGTAGCAGTGGTTGGTGACAAAGGAACCTAAGATGAAATTGTTGGTTCAAGTAAGTTCCTGAACTTGAATTGAGTTTTCTTAGCATCCAATCTAGTTAAAATTGCATGAAAGAATTATGGTTTGGTTCATTCTCTAAATTGATACTATGGAAAGCACATATGAAACACCTAAGTCTAAAAGAAAAAAAAAATAGAAACTTGGTATTTGAATCAAGATTTGACTGATCAATGCCTTGACTCTAGATTGGGGTCTAGAAGAAGTGCACAATTGAAACCTGAAGCTGAAAAATTAGAAGATAAATAGAGGAGCCTAGGTGACACATGGACTCTAATGAGGGGTTATGATATGTTCATATATCAATATAGAAAAATGCATAGGTACCAACCTGTATCCAACCCATGGAGACTAAATTTGGGGAGATTAGTAGTACATAATGTATTTTTCAATGTGGAATTGATTAGGTTCCTTGTAGAAAGGTATGGCCTACATACACATATGATTTACTTCCCATATGGGTCTTCCATTGTTCCTATTACAAATAATTATATTTCCATGATTTCTCAATTGGACACAAGCACATATATGAAATTCAAGATTAGATACCTCTTAGAAGAGTATTATATAATATGGATGCTAGTTTTAAGAGATGGATGTTGCCATTGCATAGACCATGAACTAAGGGGAATTGAATCAAAGTATTTTAGATGATGGAAACCCTCCATTCTCTTTGAGCTTATTTGAAGAATATTTTTAGTATACTTACTACTTTGCTTGTCAAGTTCTGGGTTTTGATGATCCTGCACTAATGTACATAGCTCTAATGGTCTTGATAGCTGATATATAAAACAAAGATGCTAGACCATTTGATTATGTTGAATATTTGATTACATGCTTCTACACCATAGATACAAAAATACAAACTTACAAGGTTATATCATTTATATGGGACTATCTTGTAATTACACATATCATTTATCAAGGATAAATGTAATGCTAATTATGGCATATCTTTAGCAATGTTCACTATTGTTCCCTCTGCTCCTATTTCACTTGACTACAACTACTTCATGTTTAGATACAATGCTTTCATCTTTCCCTTTTTCATTGTTCTTCAATCGTTTATTTGATTCTTTTTGAACCTCTTGAAGTTCTTTAAGGAATATTTCTATCTCAAAGTGCCCATCCTATGCAATATTACCACTTGCAAAGACCTGATTGGCTAATCACTAGTCTCTAGCAACTCTCTTTGGTATAGCATTTTTCAAGGTAACAAGAACCCTTTCTGCTTACTCTTCTTCTTCTCTTGCCACTACTCTTCATATGTCCCTCTTAGTGAGATCCTTCTAGATTGCATCCAATGCCTTTAGAAATTTGTCCAAGGTTGGATGACCTTCTTCCCACATGTGTCAATATCTTACATACATGGTGTCAATTTTAGTTTTCCTGATTCCCAAGAAGTCCAAACTTCCTCCTTCGACAAGGCGATTGTGATAAAGACTTGCATATCAATATTATGAAGCATGAGTCTTCTAAAAGACTCAGTAAGCACTCCCCTTTCTCCCTCAAATTTTTCATTAGTCCATGCCTTCTAGATTAACCATAATATTTTTGTAAAATGCACAACCAAATAATGCTACAGTCCTTGTTCATTTTGTTACCAACATTCAACAAAATTTTTGTGGGGCACAGTCTATTGTTTTTAGTCCATATATTCATTTTACTACAAAAGTTTTTCCACAATTCTTTAGCAAAGATACATTAAAAAAAATGTGTTTCACAATCTTAGGGACTTTACACATACTACATATATCAATGTCATTATGAACCATTTTATAAGGGAGTTTTAGTAATAACAAGAACCACTTGAAGCTAGCCTTTTTGGTTCTAGTTTCATTTTCCAATTTAGTTCAAAAATATTTTTCCATTGTTCTTTTCTTAAGCTAATGTTCCATGCCTTATTAACATGTTTTGTTAGCTCAATATGTTTAGTTAAGGTGGAATAGACTATCTTGGTATTAATGCAATGAATTTTTTTATCATTCTTCCATTTATAATCAAGATATTCCTAACTATCAGTAGAGTCTTCTACTGGGAATTGAACCTCTCTAAGTTCCTGTCTAATTATTATATATGTTCTCCAATTACTTGGAGGTAGATCATAATCATTTTTTAAATCATCCCAATCCTTAATAAATCCATCTTTGAGAATATCATTGAGGTATTTAATCCCCTTTTGTGCCCAAGCCCTAGCAGAATAGCATTGTAGTAAGGCTAGTGGTTTATTTTTGTGATTCAAATTCCACCAAATGGATCTATTCCCCATTATGGTTTTGTTCTTATCTTTTAAAAAGTGGCTATTGGTAATGCTTTCTTTGAAAATTTCTCATGCTCTCCAGATGGTCTTGAACACCATGGATCCTGTAGGTGAAATAGGTTGATCATAAGAAAGAATATCACACATGAGGAGAAGCTTCCAAACCTTTCCTTTTTTAGAGTTGAGCTCAAAATATTTTCCCTAACAAGAACCTTCCAAGGTTCATCACCTTCCAGGGCCCTAACCACCCACTTGGAGGCCAATGAAATTCCTTGTAGCATTAGGTCCTTGAGGCCTAACCCACCTCTTTCCTTTGAGGTACATCACCATTCCTAGTTGGCACCATGATTCTTCCTTTTCCCTTTCCCATCCAACCACAAAAATTCCTGATCTTTTTGTACACTTCATTTATTTGGTAAAAGTTGAAGAACTAGACTAATGCAAAGTAGATAGATTAAGAAGAGATAATTTTCTAATAGATTTGTGCCCTTCCAATCAGAGACAAAAAATGGCTATTCCATTTGTCTAACTTATTTTCTATCTTCTCTTTAACCTAGTTCCACATGTATCTAAGGTTGGGCTCAATTAAAAAAGGTATTCCAAGATACCTAACCAATTTACTAGGGCCCCCCATTACAAGTTGTAACTTTTAACTAGACTGGCGGTGTTTTTTACCAGCCTAACATGCAAGACTTAGCAAGTGAAACCTTTTCCTTAGAGGCCTGATAGAAGGTGTTTAGTTTATCCACAAGGCTAACCATGTTTTCTTCCTCAAGTTGAATAAGGAGGGCTATATTGTCAGCAAATTGAGTGTTAGTGATATGAGATTTCCATAATCCATCATGAATGTATATTAGTGCTTCTCGATTTGATTGTGTTTATACACACACTCTTATCTAGTAGGGTTATAACCTTGAACCTAGGAGTGTTGTAGTCACTTCTTAATAAATAGTGCAGTGCATCAAAGTCTATTACAAAAAGTGTTGGGGCTAGGGGGAACCCCTTTCTAATTGATCTCTCGAGGGTGATCTCTTCTATGATTGAACCATTTGTAGACACTCAAAAGTTGTCTTCACAATTGTCCTATTTCTTGTCTATTAATTAAATGGATATTATTATTTGTTTAATTAATTCATTTAATATTTGATTCTATTCATTCATCAATTC
Organism: Sequoia sempervirens; assembly: GCA_007258455.2. Taxonomy (NCBI): domain Eukaryota; kingdom Viridiplantae; phylum Streptophyta; class Pinopsida; order Cupressales; family Cupressaceae; genus Sequoia; species Sequoia sempervirens. The sequence continues at coordinate 11,212 of VDFB02000050.1, read as the reverse complement.
ATTTAAATCATTAACATTATAAGCATTTCTTCATTCATAATCATTATCCATTTACATAATCATTTATCCATAAAATATTTCATATTATTTACATAATAATTAAAATATCATTTGCATTCATATCGCATTAATCTTTATCCATTTACATATTTCATTAAATCATGTAAATACATAAATTCATTAAATCATTCATTAATTCGAAAATCCACTTTAAATACAACTCCTAAACCTACATCATATCATATTAAAGTCACCCATTTATCTCTCTCATTCCCATCAATTTCATTTCATTAAGCAATATAGGATAATTATGATAATCTCCATTTTACTCTTTTATCCCGCATCTATCCATCAACCTGAATCTACCCCATGAGGACATCTATATAAAACCTCACCCTTCTCACAAAAATGCATATGGAGATTCAATTTCAATCATATAATCCTCTCTTCCATTCATCATAGCCTCTTGCTGCATTTGTGCTTGAGAAAATATGAGAGCATCAAATGCATAAGTCAAGATCTTGGTAAATAGGACAACAATGTCCAAATGATTTTCTTTTGAATGCATGTGTTTTTCGGTTCTACATAGTTTAATTTACCATTTTGCATGTGCTTTCATTCAAGAAAAGCTTCATTGATGTGATGTTGAAATATTGATTTTAGGTTTATAGATTAAATCATTCAACTTTTTTAGTTTTCAGCATACACATAATGGTGAACCTGATGTGAACATTAGTTTATGGCTGCATGCTTATTTCATTTTTGCAATATTTAGATGTTTTTTCCATTATAGTTTAACTAATATTCTGCAATATTTTGTAATAAACGTTGACATTAATTCAGTTTTTGTAGTGTTTCTGAAGCTAATATTTTATCAAGTTTTTCATGCATTGTGCACTGGTTGTGAAGCTAAAATTTTCCATCTTTTCCATTGCTACCCCCTCACTACATCTTGATAGGAGCTTGATATTTTCACCACAATCCTCATCTTTTCCTGTGAACCTTTAATCAAATTACTCCGAATGGTAGCCCTTCAAAAGTATCACTAATAAAAAAAAGCCATCCTAGATAGATTGGATCCCCAAGTCAATTGTCGTAGTCTTGCTTCACAGTGATAGCTCCCTCATGCTATTTCCAATGATTTTTTAGAATAGAAGCATCATCCACACAACACCTAGTCCTTTCCACTTGCATCCATATTCCCTTTGAAGCGGTTTGGACCCACAAAATAGAAGTTTGCTCAGGCCACCCGATTGCATCTCACAAGAGGGATTCACCTCTGGAAATTGCAAGCCACTCTCTCCTACCATGCAAATGAGGGAGCATAGGAATCCTCTAAAAAAAATACACTTGTTAATATAATTTGGTGGCTCCTCAAATAGTTCTTCAAGCTTCCAAAGTTGCATGAGTTTCATTTGTACGAGGATTCTAAAGACTTTTCTACATATCCATCTTGTTCATGTTCATATCATAGCACGACTGGTATCACATGCCTTGGTCTTTTGCATGCATACAACGGTGATTACAACCGGCATGACAAGGTGTATAACATATCAGGGCGCTTGCAAATCATGGAATCTAGTTTCAAACTATGTGTCATTAATGAAAAATTAGCTACTAATGGTGTAGTTGTTGATTGCATGTTGTTGCCTAAGAAAGTGTTCACCATTCTTAATTAGAATAATTATTTGTTAGTTTGATGAAGTAGTTTCTAACTTTTAGGTTAGATTAAATTTTGTTTGACTAATTTAGTTTAGATTAATTTAGTATAGATTTAGGTTAATTTAGATTAATGTAATTAGATTAAGATTTAGATTTTAGATTATTTTATTTTGTTAAATAGATAAGTTGTTAATTTAGTATTGATTAATTAAGTAGATTTTGTTAGTAATTAATTTTAGTAATAATTTAGATTATTTTTAGATTAGTATTAATTTAGATTTAACTTTTTAGCTTTTAAGTTGGATTTAGCTTTTTATCTTTTAATTTGGATTTAGGTTTTTAACTTTTAATTTAGATTTAGTTTTTTAGCTTTTAATTTAGATTTAATTTATAATGTAGATTTAATTTAATTTAGATTAGAGTTTAGATTTAATTTAGAATTATTTGGATTTAATTTAAATTAGGATTAATTTAGTTTATAATTAGTTTTAATTTAGATTTAATCTAATTTAGTTTAGATTTAAACTTTTAATTTAGATTCTAGAGTAAATGTTAATTTTCTTTTTAGTTTAGTTTTTCTTAATTTTGGGGCTAATTTTGTTGACTAGGCTTTTGTGCAGGTTTGCATGTGAGAGACTTGAAAAAATAAAAAGAATAAAACTCTTGTTTATCGAAGAACATTGATTCAAACTACTAATTGGTGTGTTGCATGTTTGATTGTCTGAGAATCCAATCTTGAAACATTGTGTCTTCTTTTTGTTAGATTAGGTCACACTTCGATAATTGGTGCTTAGCGATAACCTTGTTTGTCGTGTTTGGTGCACTTACACATTATGTTTTACCTGAGCTAGTGTGTACGTATCCTCTCCCCTTGTGCACTTGTGCGATCTTGGGTGACAAGAAATACACATTGGTCTCCTTTTTATCTTTCGTAGAGGCTTTCTTGGTGGTTTCATTACCTTAGGGTTTGAGCTTGAGTACATTTTTTGGTGGGATATATCAAAGGGGAGAGATTGAAATTTGTACCCCAAGAAATGGCTGGCATCATTCAAAGCCAAGCCATGAGACCCTCAGTTTAGTGAGACTTTCTGGTGATGAGAGTGGGAGTGGGCCTCCTAGTTCTCAGGCTATTGTAGACAAGCTCTCTGTTCACGCTAATCCCCTACTAGACACCTCTTGTTCTTAGAAGACAAAATCCTTCTATTTTCTAGCACAGGAGGTCGGACCTCTGAAGACATCCCACGTTTTCATGGTTCAAAGTAGAGATAAAAAATTCCTTGAGATGTTCAAGTCCTTGGGAATTAAAATTTTGGTGCGCCTGAGAAGTGAGTGTCATGGAGGGGAGCTGGTGCCACCAAACTTCTAAGCTATCTTCTTTGAATAGGTGCGGCTGGAGAAATCCAAGTGGTAACCCAACAAATATTGTCTTTGCTAGCCTATGATTTGTACTTGAATGTTCTTTTATTACAAAAATCAGACAACACTCACAACCAAAAGCAAACTCAAGAAATTGTGTTTTATGTGTGTGTCTTTCAAACAAACAAGCAAACAAACCTTACACCTGAAAAATTGTAACACTTCAGACCAAGCAACATTTTCAAACAAAATAATCAAAATTAGGTCAAACTCTTGCCAAAATCACATTCAAACCTTTGAGATCCATTTTTAGACCAACTTCTTTTTGTGATTCCTGTTTAAAACCAAAAACTTTCTCCATTCACCTTGCATATCATCATTCCATTATTAGGTCACCATTTTAGGTACCTTAGCATCCTTATTACTTACATATCCCAACATCACATTAAGCTACCTTTTTCAAACTTTTAGGCTTGGGACCTTGTGGATTTTAGGATAGAAGAACTCTCTATACCTTAGTATGAATAATTGCTTCAACAAAAGATTATCATTTGACCATGTCACTTTCAACTTAATCCTTCGTAATTTTGGTGATAATTTCCTACTCACAAGTCTAGTTGGGAAACTCACCTGGTCATTCTTTTCACTTGTCCTAGAAAAGGGCCATTTGAAAATCCTAGTTTAAACATACCCTTGGATGGTTAGTGATCCTATTCCTACATATTTCAAAATGTTTAAGCCCTGAAGTTCACTATAGCTATCCATCACCTCTTAATCATTTGTGTCCTTCATACCACAACATTTTAGACCTAAAAGAGCATTTTCATAACATCTAATATTATCATTATCAATTTTAGTCTTGTTGCATACAATAGACGTCTTTTATCCTCAAAATACCAAAAATACCAAAAAAATAGTTGCATTATCTTTAGGCATACCTTATTTCGAAAAATACCAAAAACATATTCTAAGTCTCATACTTTCCACCTTCATTTGGACCAAGTCTTATATGGTTGAAACTAGATTACAAAAGGAATATTGAGCAATGGATATTTTTCATGATGATGATGACTTTTACAATTATACTAGCACCCTCAACTTTGACAATACCACTAATGATCCTCACAACAATACCAACCTTGAGAGTCATGACCATGCCAACTTGGGATCTACATCCTATAAGCAACCAAAGACACAAAATCCATTTGAATAATTCCTTATTAGAGACAAGGATGGAAATGTGTTCATGGAAGAAGTAGAGCTTGTCGCACAAAATCTTGATGTGTCCTCTCTTGTGGATGAAATTGTCATGTTGGACCCCCAACGATATTTATCCAAGATTTTACATGGAGTTAAACTACCTCAAGGATTTGATGTTAATACCTTAGGAGTAGCAACGTCACTCCAGAACAAAACACAAAAAAATGAAGGAAAATCTACACCACAACCTAACACTTCCATATCCATTGGAACAACAACCCAATGTACCAAAATTATGAACACTTCATCAATCTTTGTGACACTATCTATGTCACAACCCATGACATAAACCACATCACAACCATTATTCACAACACAACCCTTTGGCTCGATATTTACTCCTTTTAGGTCATCATCTTAGGCAATAGGGGCATCCACAACTAACATCCTTGGTAGACCTAAGGCAAGAAGGGTTCTCATCCAAGGACCTCAATCAAACAAAAACACCATGTCACAAGGTCCTCATGTCAATACAAACACCTTTCAAGGGAAAAACATGAACACCCCACATAGTCAAAATACAAACACTTCACATGGTTATAATCTTTTTCAATAAGGAAAAGGATCACAAAAAATACAACTTCTTAACATATCATATGTCCACACACATGGATCCTTTTTTGGCAACCAAAATATACATGGAAAACACACCCAACAAATGCATTATAGCTCAACCGCTTCTCACATCCGAACTTACACATCACACATTCATACTCATGGAAACAATAAAAATCCACCACATATGCACAATGCTCTAAACCAAAACATGTCATCTCAAAAAAAATGGGACCACACAACACAAATATGGGACCTTATGACAATGTTTCTAACAATCTCGTAATAGATGCCTTGACTGCTCAATTTGCTTCCCTACAAAAGAAAGTAGAAGGGATGCAAGTGTCAACCAAGAAGACGTACTCATCAGATGATTTAAATCCTTAACCATATGATACTAGCATATACATGCCTCCTTTCCCTCCTCGGTATATCATCCCGACATTCACTAAGTATAAGGGAAAGAGCAATCCTATTGAGCACATATGAGAATTCACCACTACTTCTGTGGATGTTGCATACGATCACCCATACCTTTTGTGAATATTCCCTAGAAGTCTTATGGGGCCAACACTTGAATGGTTTGCACTGATACCTAGAGGGTCTATAAAGTCATGGGATGACCTTGCCAATAAATTCATGGAGAATTATCCTTATAACATTGAAAATGATGTCACAATTGCTACCTTATGCCACTTGACACAAGATGAAGGAGAGCCCTTTTTTACTTTCTTCCAAAGATGGCGTAGTATGGCGAGTCGATGTCCTATTAAGATTCTTGAAAAAAAAATAGTGGACGTGTTCATAGAAAACCTCAAGCCCAAGTTGAAACACCCTCTACAGTAAATTGTTGTGCCACATTTGTAGACTTAGTTGAGAAAGGCATGACACTCGAAAAAGTCCTAATCACCCAAGGTGAACTTATAGATAGCAACAAAAACACACACAACCAACAGACCTCTAATGACAAAAGAAAGTTTTGGTCCTGCAATAAGAATGTAACAAATAATGGAGTAATAGATGCAAAATATGTGAACAAAACATGCCCCACATTGACTCTCAAAGCACCCAACACAAACAATAACACACCATATGTTTCCAACCAAGTAGCTAATGTGATACAAAATAATAAAGAATGGGGACCCCTAAGACAACTAAGGAAATACACTCCTTTATTGGAACCAATTGAATATGTCCTAAAGAAGCTAGTACAATAAAATTCCATACAACTCTAAGATCCCAAACCATATGACCAAAGATAATTCAAACCCTCTTGGTGGGATGATAATTCCTTTTGTGACTACCACCGCATCAAAGGGCATAAGACCTCATCATGTAGCTAGTTGAAAAACATGATTCAAGACCTAATTGAAAATGGTACCATAGAGGTCAAGGGACAAAAAAAGGCTTCCAATAAAGACCATACAATTTTCAAGAATCTATTACAAGATCATGGTTCTGGAAAACCCTCTAGTTTAGGTCAAAAGATAGACAACTATGTCAATTATACCAATGCCTCTTTTGAATACAAAATTATTAACCACCTCTGAGCTATTAAAGATCATGTTAACACAATCACCATTAATAAGCAGCCTGAATGTGCTATCACTACTTGCAGAGCTAAGGTTACCATATGGGTATGTGCAGGATCATGATGGGCCAAAAAGTGGTTATATGATGGGCATGTGTAGGGTATGTGGCTGACGACTTTTTTTAACTAAAAATTGGTGAAACAAAAATGATTTTTAAAGGAGATTCTTAGCTTTCCACCAATATAAATTATGCTTTAATTTGAATTTAATAAATAATTATTATTCATTTTCTATTTTAATTATGACTAAAGTCTTTATTGATAGGCTGATTGAAAAACATCTATAGATTTCAAACGGTGTCACTTTTTTTTAATCTAAAATATGAGTCACGTTCTATGCTTCACATACTATAGGATTAAAAAAAATGAATTTCACATGAAGTTTTGACCAAGTAAAGGTGGTTAGACATACGAATTTTTTTATTTTTTAAAAATTGTAATTAAAAATTCATAATTAATTATTTACTGGAAAAAAAATTACAAAAAAATATGCATCACATTGGGACATGAGTCCTCTACTTATATCTAAAATCTTATAGAAAAATATTATCATTTTATTGTGGTTAGGTGGTCAAACAGACACCTACTTATTTTTTCCCCGAATTTAAGTGTTAATGCATTGAAATTTCTTAAATTTTCACCAAATAGATTTAAAATAAATAAATAAACTTAGCAAATTAGAAACCTCTTTTCATTCAGCTTTTCTATAAATTCTATTGTTACATATTTTTGAAATAATATAGATAACTTATTCAAATTTTTACGTCAAGTTTCCTAACTCTGATTTTTTTGAATTTTTTTGCCACTTAAGGGCCTATTTTTACCATGATGATTCTATACATACCCATATCCGGTCCTCCTTTAAAGTAGCCATAATCTAAAACCTAATACAATCATGTTGACCAATTAGGAAAGAGAACTGCACATATTCCATCCTTGAGCTTTTGTGCATATCACATGAACACAAAGCTATCCTCGATAAGGATTTGAAATAAATCTTTGTCCCTATTGACTTGGACGTCACCTGATTTGAAGCCATGGTTAGAATATTTGGCCAACTCCCACCATGTCTCTTTTTCTAACAAAGATTACTCTACAATCAAGTCAAACCATAACAAGCCATTACACCTTGAGGTATCGATCAACAAACACAAGGTCAGATCAGTCCTAGTAGATGACAGAGCTAGATTGAACATTTTCACTTTAAAACTAGTGAAGGCACTAGGCCTCTCTGAAGATGTGTGGATACATCTAAGAGCATTGTCATAAAGGCTAATGATGATGAATAATTTTCTTCTAGGGGTGTTATCACACTTCCTATCAAGATTGGACTTGCATTACTAGATACCACATTCCAAGTCATGCATCTTGAACTACAATACAACCTAATCCTTGGCCGACCATGGATCCATGCCATGAAAGTTGTCCCATCCACATACCATCAATGTATGAGGTTTCCTTATAATGGCACTGAAATCACAATCATTGGCAATCCTGATCCCTTTTCACATTGCACCAATTTGAGGGGGGTCCTTGAACACGAAGTACCTATAAACCGTGAAGTTACAGTGTTCACTCCATCCAATTACATTGACCCATCCACTCTGACTAAATTGTCCATATTCGCCATTCCATCCATTGATCCCAAGATTTAGATCCATGATAAGGGGCGTGGGGAGTATCATATGAACACTTCTTATTGCATCACTAAGCTACCAAATTCTCCAAAGTCCTATGGAAAGCCCATCTATAAGATGGAACCTAAAGTTGTCATTAAAATTCCCCCCACCATAAACTTCACAAGTTGGGGAGAGTTAAACAAAGAGGACATTGATGATATTTCAAATTGGATTTACAAAGATGAAGAAGATTTGTAGCCACTACTGACAGAACAATATGGTAAAGGATTTGAACTCATGAAAAAAAAGGCTTATGAGAGAATCAATGGACTCAACATACATAAAAATGGAATGAGAGAACCCTTGATGAGAGAACCCTTGATGCAAGCTCAATGAAGGATGCAAATGATGAAATGATGAAATTAAGCAACATAAAGTTAGGATATGTGTACTTGGGAAGTTTGGAAATGTGATAAGTATTCTAGAAATGCAAAGAAGCTGTCAAAATGTGCTATGGAGGACTAAGATTCCCTTACTATCTTATTAGTCCTGCTATTGTTTTTTAGGGTAGATGCAGAATCTTCAGATGTTGAAACTAGACCTAAATTTTTTTCTTAAAAATAGCCACGAGAGGACTAAGATGCCCTAGATGGTGACTGTCCCATCTTGAATTTCTAAAATCTCCAAATGTGTTCCTGAGGCACAAGGTCTGCACTTCCTTCTTCTCATATCTCATGGCCTGAAACTTTCAAATTTGTCCTGTAGGTGAGTTTTTGTGAAGATGAAAAATTTGAAACTTTACAACTTTGCACTTCAAATGATCTTCAAGTCTTCAACCTAAATCTACAATCACAAGGAAAAAAGAGAGGAATAAATTGTTTATTGTTAGTAAATAGGGTTTTTCCTTTTTCAAACCCCTTGTTGGTAATTAAACCTTCAAATGAAATGAAATAAAGGAGGGGAATGATGAATGAACAAAATACTATGTTGCAACTCACCAAACCCTTGTAATATGGTGCTGCAAATATGATTGAATCATAAACCCTACATCACAAATGTTATCACAACAACAAACATGATGTAACAATATCCTTGATATGATGCTTGAATCTTGATGAATTGCTATTGAATACTCTATAATGCTCTCTTGAAATTGCTAGAATTCTTGGATATCTTGCTAGGTTAAAATATGAGAGAAGGAACCTTATATTTATGCTTATCCATGATCAATATCTCAAAATTACACCACAATAAGCTGACATATGAATTCATTAATTAAAGGAGGATAAATTTCCCCATAGTTTGAAATTAAATCTCAAAAATACCTTAAGTGAGACTAAGACACCCTAGATTGCATCTTAGTTCAGAGGTATGAAACTAAGGGCATAAACTCAAAAAAGGGGCCCAATTAAGGCACACTTGAAATCAAGGCCCCAAGACCTTTGTGGGATAAAGAAACCCTAGGTGGTGTCTTAGTCTCAACCCAAAAATTAGGGACACTCAGACAAAATCATTAAATTATCATTTATCCATTGATGTTTTTCGGGATTGGCCAAAAAAAGATGCAATTTATTAGGCTTGTGGATGCAAAATATGACAAATTAAGACATAAATAAGAATAAACAAAGAAAGGAAGGCCCAAACAAGTGTGAAAATACAAGGGTATGCATTTTCCTACACTACATTTAGCCCCCACTTTAGTGAGAGGATGAACTTGCTTCAAACTCATACTAAAGTAGCCAACCACATAATCAAGAGGGCTTCAAATGTACAAATGCTAGTAAGATAATATGACAATAATCAAGATGGTGGCCAAGCCCCCAGGATCAAGATCCTATGGAAAACCAACATAAGCACAAAGGAACACACTTGTGGATGATATATGAAGTCATAACCAGATCACAAACATACACCATCAAAGATAGAAATGGATAAAGAAAAAAAAGAAAAAGGAAAAATGCAATGGATCAAGCTTTGACTAGTCGTCCAATGCAATGTGGACTGGGTCTAGACTATTTTCCTAGGAGAGGTTTACAAGTGGAATATGCTGTCCAGTATGCAAACAAAACACACACTCACAAGGGATAGTGAAGCTAGTTGTCCACTAGGTGAGCCCCATGGGACCATATCAAAGCCATACCTCCATGAATTTAATAAGGTTCAAAAATGTATTCTCACAAGGGCTAGTGAATCTAGTTGTTCACTAGGTGAGCCCCAAGAGGACCATATCAAAGCCATGTCTCCATGAATTTAATAAGGTACAAAAAAGAAAATGCAATAGGAAAGAGGGATGTTTAGAGGGATTTTTCTTATTCCATGCAACGTCTCATCTTAGGGAACATTGTGCTTAATTTTTCCAAGAGAGGTCAAGTCAAAGAAATATCACACTCTTAGAGGAAATCAAAACCAATGACACCACCAAGAATAGGATGCAACACAAGAAGAAATAAAATCGCACAATGAAACATGAGTTTCGATGTATGCCCCCACTTATTGTTATGTCCTCTTGTTTAGTAATGTATTGCCTAATAGGGGAGGTAAGAGGAGAGAAATAGTTCTCTAGCTCTCAAAACTCTCATTGATTGGTTCTTCTAACACCAAAGTATCTTCTTCACCAATAGGAGAGATATTAGGAGAAGAAAAAATATGTTCATTAGGATTTTTCAAGGTCTCTTTCACTAAAACACCCTAATAGGGAGGGGATATGAAATTTTTCTTAGTGTGCCTACAAAGGTAAGGTACTAACATTGTTTGACTAAAAATGAAAATCCATTTTAACAATCTCATGCAGTTCTTTAATAGTGTAAACAATGTATATCCAAAGATGCAAAACAATTTTATCCAATGTATACAAAACTTTAAGACTACAAACAATGTATATCTAAAAAAGAAAAGCACTTTTATCAAACTTATGCAAATTTTTATGAATGCAAACATTGTATATGAAAAAGTGAAAAGTACTTTTATCTATATTCTGCAATGTTTTAGAAATGTGAGCATTTTCAAATCTAATGATGCTTGTAATTGAAGTGATTTCAAAATACACTTGAAATGGAAGAAATTGGAATAATAGTAATTCTGTAAACTGTAACAGAAAAATAAAAGCAACAAACAAAAGCATAGAAAAGCATATGTAAACTCTGGAAATTGCACATTCAAACTCAATAGG
>VDFB02000049.1:0-21803 GCA_007258455.2 Sequoia sempervirens | reverse complement strand
ATATATATACATATCCACATCATATATATACCCATTCCATCAGATGTATAGCTCTTATTATCATATTCCACAAATAATAATACATGTATATATTCATACACATATACTTATTACGCTGATAGGCATTCTATAGTGGCAACAAAAACCTTTGTCAAGAAAAACTCTTCATGGAAAATTTGACATGTAGGTGGCAGTAGTTGTGAGCAACAAAGCTATGCTGGCAGCAATGACTGTTAAGAGCAAAGTAATGTTGGTAGTTACGAGAAAATATTAAATGACTGTTATGAGCAATGACTATTACAATTTTATGCTGCATTACGATTTTCTACATTCTTTCTAAATATAATGTATTACTTTACTTTTTTTAATGGCAGTGATTCTAAATATAATGTATTATGTACTGTTCATTAATGGCAACAATCATGATTCAAAACGTAGTCATCACATGAAGATGAAATTGAAACAGTTTTTAGTGGAAGACTCCCCATGTTTCTTTAAAATAATAATCAACACCATAGCAATTAACAACGTAGGCTTTTTAGTTTCTGTAGGTAATTTGAATGAGGTATGCACATTTCACTTGGTTAACCAATTCGATGTAGTATTTGTCAATATTTCTAATAAAACTTTTAATATTTTGTTTGCATGTTTACCAGGTTTGTTGGAGGTACATGAATATTTTTCCATTGCACTTTTTATAAGCTTTTGTGAAATCAAGCTCATATTAGGTGGATTATAAACAATTAATGCATACTTTACTTATGTTGTATCATTGTCTTGTGATCTAGAAACCAGTATTCATGTTGTATTCATTCGATTTGTGTCTCCTACATGACGACCTTTCCATTCCAAATGCCTAACTAAATGACCTCTTGTTATCAACATTCCTATTACTGCTTCAAGGGCCACAACCATTACAAACATAATATCCATCTCAATTCTTGACGAGGTCGATTACCTATTGCCAAGGAGGCCCAGTGTAAAGTTGGAAAAGAAGTCTTTAAGTAAAGTTGGAATTGCAAATGCATGATGAGGGGTTTGACAAGATAAAGATAATGATCTATGATGTGAAATGTAGGTATTTATGCGATCGAGAGGAGCATGGTTTGACAATTGATCATGGCAGAAGTGTATTCCATTGTTTATTGATGTGTAAAGGAAGCTCTCTTTTATGGTGCCCTGATATTTCTTTCCCTTGTTACAAAATATAAAAAATGAATGTAGTAGAGATTTTGAGAGGAGTATTATTAACAAAACTACACTTATGGAAGAGTAAAGATATACAATTATTTTTTCTATTTAAAAAAATAATTTATGATTCTTTATTCTCATGTTAAGAACTTTTGAATATTTATCAATCTTTCTTATTTTCCTCAAATAGAAGTTGTTAATATATTATTTATGTTGAATTCAATGTGATAGAGATGGGTCATGAAGATTAGCTTAACATGCAACTGATTCTCGATAGACATTGTAGGAATTGATCTTTCTTGTTGTAGGCTTTTTCTCTTTAAGAATTTGTGAACTAATTGTTATCTCCTAGATTTGCACCCTGTTGAATTTCCAATTCAACAATCGAGTGAAAACATGGGAATGATCCCAAGGTTTGGATACCTCAAACGAGACCAAACCTCCAAAGAAGGTCGACTTCCTAGCTGGTTATCACCTAAATTACTTCACTATTCTACTGATTGACAAGGAAAAGGGAAGAGAAATATGCATAACTGAGAAACCAAAAATGAAAAAAAGAGACTAAAAAGGTGATACACCAAACTGAACTTGGACATAAGCTCAGATAATCAACACTTGCTTGAAATGACTAAAAATAAACTTGCACAACTTATTCTTGTATGTCTTTGCATAAGTATTTCATAATGAGGTCCTGATGCTCAAACTTCTAGAACGAAGGTGACTTCACAACGATAAGCCATTCACAAAACTTGACACAGATTATGACCTACATTAAAAAACTCTTGCATAAAGGTGTTGAACATGAGAAAAAGCTATAAGGAAATAACAATACCTCAAAAATTACTTGATCAAATCATTTGAATGCACACAACCAAGCAAGGAACAAGAAAGAAATACTCCAAAATCAATGATACTCAAGGTCTCCTCTATTATTCATGTCCAAAATGTGAGTTACAGAAATATGCTAAAAACTAACAAAGGACTAAAAAGTCACTAAGTCCAGAAAATACATAAAGAAATGAGTGCAATGAGTCAAATGAATGACTATATCATCAACTCCCAAGCAATTGCACCAAAATAGGAACCAAAAACTGCCTTGGGTCAAATGCACCCAAAAAGCCTAAAATCTAGCAAATAGATTCCCTCCAAATGAGCTCCCATGTGTGAAAAAAGCTAAGTTTGACCATACCAAGCATCTAGGCATGCAAAACCACCCTATATTCTCTCCATAACCTCCAACAAAGTGAATAAAATCCCCTTACATGCTCTCCATATGTTTGTAAACTTCCTCGAACTCCCCCTAGATGCTTGCAAGAGCATAAAACTTCAACTAAATCATTCAAAGCATTTACATACTATTTTTGCATTAAAATAGTAACTTTGATTAAGTGATTTATAAAAACATCACTTAATAAAGTGCTTTACATTTTAAACAAATGCAAAAACACAAGTAGTTCGACCCTTTGTAAGTCAAGGCAAAAACTCAAGGCTTGAAGGCTTACACATGGCCTATTCAAGGGTAAATGTGAAACTAAGGCATAAGACTTAAGTCTTAGCCCATAGTGCATATATTAGTCAGCATGTATTTTTTTTAAAAGATAGGAAAAAATGCCTAATCTTCTATCAACATACATTAGGGTAAAAACCCTAAGTGAAAAAATGATGCAAAATATGCAAAAGCATTTCATTTGCAACTTTGAACTTTCTGGAGACCTCCATGCGCCACCAATAGAGGGTTTGAGGAAGCTCTGCAATTGTGTCTGAAGGCTTCATTTGCTCGAATATTCACCATTCTCTTGTTGTTTCTGGACTTTCATAATAGATTTTGAAGGAAAAAACAAGGTAAGCCTTTCTTTGATACAAATTTGAGCCTGACCTTTACTTTTAAAGCATTTCAAGCTTATTGGTTGTAGCCACTGTGGTTTTCTTACTCATCTCTTATGCTTTACTCAAGCATTTCTGTGTTTTTTCACTTTACATTTGCAAATAAAAAAAACCTCAGTATACAATAGTCGTAGCTATGTATCACTTTACAGGTTTTTGAGGTTTTAAAAAAAAATGTACAGACCATGGCTCTATCTTTGGCATCTTGTGTTTCTTGTAGAAATTTTGATCTCTTCAGTGTATTTCTTTGTGTTTTTGATTTCATAAACAAACCCCAAATGGGTTCAAATTTATGTGAAGAAATATGCATTCTCACCTATAGAATTCATTTTCCTCACTTCTTCAAAGGTCATGGCCATACTACATGCTATAGGTGATAAAGGGCCTTGCTTTCATTTATGGTTGAGTCTCTTTACTTGCATTCTTGCAGATTCTTGAAGCTTCAACAGATGAAAATAGCTTTCATTCATTCATGGCACAACCTCTGATTTTCTATTTTCCAATGGTTGTGTTTCCTTGCATTTTATTGTGTTGAGATTTGGGGGTTTGGAAACAAAGAACCCTAGAGGCTGAGGCTTTAACTTTCTTGCATTTTCTTCTCTGTATTATACTCAACAAGCATGTACCCGTGTTTTTCTTGAGAAAACTTCATGGAGAACTCGAGGGTTTCTCTTCTTCACTTGAGCTCGACCTCAAGATTTAAGCATATATATGAGGGTTTTTCTTTCATGTACAGACTAAGGATTATTTGCATCCTCATCTGGGTTTGGATTTAAAACTGACCTTAGTTGCCTCTATTCAATGCATATTTTCACCTGTGTAATGCTTTTCCACCATCCTTTCTTGTTGATCTATGCCACCATGATATATGTCATACGCATCCAGAACACTGTAATACTTCTTCCCCATTGCTGTGTATTCTTACTATGAATGGTTACCCTTATTCTAGAGGTTTCTCCACTGCAACTTCATTAGGAAACTGTCCATTATATGATGTATCCTTATTTGGTGAATGAGGTCTATATTTATTCTTTGTCCTTGTTTTATTCCTCTAATAAAACTTTGTTCTCTCATTGCAAAGATCATTCTTGACATAGACCTGCCCTTCAAAGTATTTAATCTCCGTTGTCACTAGACCTTTGTGAATGTTGGCTCTTGGCATCAAAATTGTCTTCATCATAGGTCACATGATTGTCCTTACCATTGTGCAATTGTTTAAAGGTCACTGCCTTTTGTCCTTCATGGAAAACACTTTCCAAAACTCCTGTAGCTTTTGGTGACAAGATTCATAATAACAGTCTATAAACAAGTGTTTGTTCTTCCCTTATGAATGGTGACTGGTGATTGTTCAAGCTGCTACTTTCAATTTAAAAAAAAAATGAATACACAATGTCACTCTTCATGAAACACTGTTCATGTAATGTTTACTATTTTATGAAAGCTATCATATAGACTGTTTCTTGCGTTAAAATAATGGTCTTGCCGCCACCTTTAGAATTTATGTCTCTGCCTATACATCATAAGTTAAATAGCATATGAAATTTTTCATAGTTAGAAAAATTTATGCATCTATTTGCTCCTGCAATTCAAATGATGGTTGTTTAATATAACAATGTGACTTGTCCATACTGTATTGGCAAAGACTCGCCATTCTTAGCATGCACAACACTATTTGGTGCTTATTGTCCATGCTACTATCTAGAATGTTGCTCACTTAACCATTATCCTTGACTATCCAACATGAACAATATATAGCTCTATTTTTATTTTCATGTTGTCTTACAAACATGATCCCTTGAACTGCCACCATCATGCTTTGGTAAAACTACTGATACTATTTTCTATGCCACTGTAATTGATGAGTACCATTTTTTAGTTTTTATGACACTGTGATTCCAATAAGCATCAATTTATCATTTATACCAGTGAATTCATCAACCTCACTACTATGAATGATGGATTCATCCTTGATTTCATCACAATGTCATAGAAGACATTGCAAGATTATCTTTTCAAAACACAAAATGATAGCACGTTGGGCTCAACCCTTGTGGGAGCCACATTTAATCCCACGTGCTGTAATAAGATGAATCAAGATAGCAACAATGATTTCACCTAAACCTGCACAAGAAGCAAACATGTTAGATAAAAATTGAGCATATGATGGATGTGTTTGATTATGCTCTTTATTTTCCTAGACATCAATAGTATGCTAGCTGTTTTAATGCAGATGAAGGTCAAGCTATATGTTTTCAGATGTTCGTAGATATATAGATCGGTGATATTTCATTGCTCTAACCAAACCTCATCTCACTCATGCAAGAAACCTAAGAGCAACAAGGAGCAACAACTGGAGGCTAGACAAACGTGAAGGACTGAAACTGATGCAGGACAACTCAACTAGGACTCGTCATTCAGGAAATGGCAGGTCACCCTTCTCTATATGTGCATTTCTTTTATCTGCAAATGTATAGTTTTTCTTTTATTTGCATTAAAAGAGTTAATCTCATGGCTTGTGTGAGACATTATCCATTCACATTATCAATAAAGATTACTTTTCTTGAAAAGATTGTGCACTTTCTCCCATGTTATATGCATCTGCATAAATGCAATCTAGTAATGTAATCTTTTGATTTTATTTATGCACATGAATGTAATGTAGCAAAAA
Source organism: Sequoia sempervirens (assembly GCA_007258455.2). NCBI lineage: Eukaryota > Viridiplantae > Streptophyta > Pinopsida > Cupressales > Cupressaceae > Sequoia > Sequoia sempervirens. The sequence continues at coordinate 16,060 of VDFB02000049.1, read as the reverse complement.
TAAAAATGTACCTTACTCTTCATTTGAAAATCACAAAAGCTCTACCTGATTAAGCTATTAGTGAAAATAGGTAACACTAATATCTGGCTTCAAATAATTTTGCTCTAGAAAAAAATATACACATGCATTAGATTTCTTTTAATTGAAATGCCCAACTCCTTTCTTAATTTAAATTGATCAATTTACACGCCCTTACTTTCATAATATTTTTCTCTACCTTTATAGTCCTATTAACTGTTTGGATACCTCCTTTCCTTCTTTAATTATTAAAAGATTTTTGCATGTATCTTTTTTTTTTCAAAATACATAAGTCTATCTCTTTTAAGGGTTTAATGTTTTAAAGAATGTAAATGCTTGCAATGCATTTTATGATTTACTTAAATGGAAAAAATTCTTCAAATCCTTCTTTATATTTGACATTCTATTTTGAACTTTAATAATCTTTGAAAAGTTAAATAGAGCTGAAGTATAACAAGTGAAATAATTAGAGTTTCTAAAATTAAAAAAATCAAGTATAAAAGAAATATTCTAAATTTATAAAAGTTTTTAAATTAATAGAATTAAAATTAAAAAATATTCAAATATCTCTTTAAAACAAGTGAAATAATTAGAGTTTCCAAGTTTTAGAAAATAAAAAATAAAAGAAATATTCTAAATTTATAAAAGTAAGTTTCTAAATTAATAGATTTAAAATTTAAAAATATTCAATATCTCATTAAAAAAAGGACATCTCTTGATGTTTTTTATGTAGATTTATTTAAGTAGTCTTTTCCAATCAAAATAATAATTATTTATAAAAATAATATGTTAAATTATTACAAAAAAACAAAAGTTTCTAAAATTTAGAAAATTAAGTATGAAAGAAATTTCTTGAATTTACTATTGCATATAAAAGTAATTTTCTAAATTGATACATTCTTAATTTTTTATTTTTTTGAAAATATTTAAAAAAAAATTTGATGTCATTGTAAAATGATTTTTTAATTATAGAATAGAAATAAAATTATAAAGTAATAAAAAGCAATTATTCTTTTTAAAATTTATAAATTAATGTATTTAAAATTAGAAAATTAGAAAATTAGCAAATTAATTATTATAAATTTAAAGATTTACTAAAGATTTTATGGTACAAAAATATAGCAACTTAAATATACAATCTAATATAAAGGATTTTCATAATAAGTGCAAATCTAAAATCAATTTCAAATTACAAAATTAAATACAAAGAAAATATAATAAATTTATTATTATACATAAAAAAATAGTTTTGGGAATAAACTAGAGTTAGGGTTAGGAATAGAAACTAGGGTTATAATTATAGTTAGGGTTATAATTACAAAATTAGGGTTATAGTTAGTGCTAGGGTTACAATTAGGATAGGGGTTAGGGTTAGAATTCAATTAGAAGAAGCATATTATCATGCCACATGGTTGAGTGCTTTTGTAGGGGAGTACAATTTAACTAGCTAGATAGTAGGGAGCGGAGCATTGAAGCACTACCGATCAGGGAAGATATTTGGTTGATCAATCAAGATGGTAGTGTCACGTTGAGCCGAATCAAATCAATAGTGCAAGCAGTTATTTTGTTGGATGTGATGGTTCCTCATATTCATGTGTTGAGCCTTACCTGGGATGGGTGGGAATGTTAGCACACTTGATTTCAAGCACTGATACTCACCTTTCAAAAGAGAGGAGTTATATTGTTAGAAAGTGTAATGTTTAAAATTTAAAATTTATATAAATTATGGATGAAGATACAATATAATATTTTATATAAGGATAATTTATTTCTTATTACATTATTTATAGGGTATAAAATTTTTGGAGGAGCAATAAAACTAGCATACATATATTAAATATTAAAATATATAAAATAAGCCGAGAGTTATCATTATCGAGGCGCCTATTGCACTGAGAAAAAAATGATGAAAATAGGTGCCTCGAGAAGAATAACTCTCAACGTATTTTATATATATTAATATTTAATATATGTATGCTAGTATATGTACACTTCTCCAATAAGCATTAACGTTTGCAAGTGTATTTGTTTATATATACAAGCATATTCATTATATGGTAATATATGATAGTCAAGTAAAACATTCGATATCACACACATATATATATACATATAGTTGTTTTCTCGTGTATGTACCTCTATGAGTATTTCTACTCACATACATGTGCATTTGCTAATGCTCTCATACACGGGTCTATGTATATGTATTTATATATATGCCTATATACATGCTACATTTTACGTTCATTATGAAACGTTGTAAAGGTAACCATTCACAAAGCCCAAAGACACAATCAACCACACAAAAAAGCATGGTAGGATAAGGGAGGACTCAAAAGCTCAACAAATAAACATCACCCAATAATGCACTCCAAAGTAAACAAGACCTTTACTAATGCAGATATTTCAAACTAGGGATGACTTACCTATTACCCACAAATTGACTCAACTCAATCTTTCTAATGTGGTGTGTGTATATGCTCAGATAGTTTATGTTACCGATTACTCGACCAAGATCTTCTCCCAAGTGATACTTCCCCTCCACCTGGAGGAATGAACATTTACTTGCAACCACTAACACATGCCTATGGCAGTCAGTTGTTCACAACATAAGCAATATACATAAGCATCTTCCAAAGTTAGAATTATAATAATTCAATAACCATCTATTCACATATATGTAGTATTTCACCATGAATAACATCAACTGAGAAAATGTCAAATGAAACAACATCAAATGAGATAACATTTATATTGATTTAACAAGGTAAAAGCATAATTTATTCATCTCTAGAATTCACATTACATTCATATTTACCTTATGTAGTAATAGTAAATAGTAACTTCACAATTGGGATGTAACAATGTGTGTGATGTGTATGAGATAATATATACACTATCATCTTGCACATCTAGTTTGATGAGTAATTTCCATTTATTATTTCTCTCCATTCTAAATAACATTAAGATTGTTAGTAGTCCTCTATATTATTAAAAAATGTAGGAACAACTTCCTTGATTTTTCTAATGACTCCATGATACAATTCTCTATCATATATATACAAATATAATTTTCCATCAACATAAAGTATTAGTAAATAGAATCTAAATTGAATTTTGACCCACTTTACCTTGGTGTTCACACTTTCCTTTGATCTTTTAATTAATATAAGAATGGTTTGAATGACCTTTTGTAAGAAAGTATATCAAACATTAGGATCAAGTCATGTTTTCCTAGCATCCATGTTGATACATATAATGTGGTGGAAGAACAAACTCTTGAGTATGTCAAACATTGGAATCAAGTCATGTTTTTATAGCAAAGAATAAATGTCTTAAAGAAAAATATCAAAATTCCCTATAGCTTGTGTTTTGTAGATCTATATAAATGTATTTGATTGGAACCTCTAGAAATGAATGTTAGGGTTTCTCTACCCCCACGAGATTGGTAAGCTTTGTTTAAGGAAGCCAAATACTTTCCTAAACTAAGGGAAATCTTCATTATCATTTCCCCTTTCACAAAAAGGTGTAATTCATAAGGTAATAGGCCTATATTTAATTGAGGACACCACTTAATTGGGGCATAATAGCATTTTAGCTTCAATATTCCTCTCAAGTATCATGGACTTACAAGGGAATGTTGGACTGACTATGGTTGTAGCAAAGGCATATATCTATAAATTTATTAACTATGGTGATAAAAATATGCCCGGGCCCATCCTATGCTAGCATTAGAGCTTTAGAACTTGATCTAGTTTGCACCCTTCATATTTAGAAATTTGTTCAACTTCAAACATAAATTATTCATGTTTGAATTTTATTGATTCAATTTGAAATATAAAGCATACTTCCCTTGAACTAAAATAACCTATATTATCAAGCATACTTCCCTTGAACTAAAATAACCTATATTATCATTGTTCAAGTTTCTTTACATCAAAATTCACCTTTTTATGCTTGATGTCTAGCTTAATTAATAAAATTCATTTATAAAAGAATTTTAACATTCCCTCTAAGCATTAAGAAGGATTAAACAACATCTAATTCTTGCAAATATTCCTTTATACAAGATATTCTTTAAAGGAAATATTTATTAGGATTAATATTTAATAGAATTTTCATTAAAGGAATGAGCAAGATTACACAATATTACCTCTTTATGTTATTTCTCAAAGGGAGTATTCAAAAGGCTTAAACAATATTTACTATGAATATAGAAGAATGATCATTGTTGAATGTAAATAAGATTGAATTTTAAAGGAAATAGTATATTGCTTGATTGATGTTTAGCTTGTTGACTTATAAATAAAAGCATAAGAATGAAATCACCACATATAAACATGTATGTCTTTTGAATTAAGTTCTATAGGACAAAAATTACCATGACTTACATCAAAATTGTAATAAGATTCTCAACAAATAATTTTCCCTTCTAAACTTTGTTATCCACTATGTTTAGCTTGCTTTTTTCCTCTCACATGATTCCATAAAATCACCAAATTATAAATGATAGTAAATAATAAAATCACTGGATTCTAAAAACCAATGCTCTATGTGGTTTGGCACTTGTAAAAAATTTGTTCGTATTATTTCTTGTGAATGTTCAAGTCTACTCCTCAAAGTTGAAATCCATGCATAGCAACAAAAATCCACACACAACAAAGCAAAGAATGAGGTAAGTTAACTTCTATCTCAAAAACATCAAATGTGTAGAATCTTTTTATATACAAACAATTAAAAAAGACAACAATAATCCAACATTAGTTAAATTGAATATAGTAGCAGTTAACTAAATGACATGAATGATTGGCACCATCTATACCATAGTTAGTGCATCATGAATATTGGATAGATGCCTAAATGAAAACTACAAGAAAAAATCAAAATAACAAAAATAACATCCAATGTGATCTTCAATATAATAATATTTCAAACCTCATTTCTAAAGGTGATGAGTAGATTGATAATAATTTAAAATTATTTTTATTCTTACAAATAGAAAGGAGATTCTCCAATTAGATATTTCCCTTGGTGCCTACAACTCGGGTCCCTTGCTGACACAAATCAACAAGACTTATTAGTAATTTAAGTTGGCATGATGGTTCAAGATTAGAACTTATTAATTTATTAGAAAAAAGTTAGGTTAGATTTTTGTAGGGGCATTTACAATCTATTTTTAAAATTTTTATCAACACTATTTAATTAAATTGAAGCTGACTAGTCATTTAAGTTGGCATGATTGTTCCAAAAAAAAGAACTTAATTAATTTATTAGAAAAAAATTGGGTTAAATTTTTTTGAAGGGCATTTACAATCTATTTTTAAAAACTTTATCAACATTATTTAACTAGCATACATATATTAAATATTAATATATATAAAATATGCTGAGAGTTATCCTTCTCGAGGCACTTATTTTCATTATTATGTAGAAAAACATAACGAAAGACATAATATATATCACCTTTATATTAGAAAAAAATCTTCACATGCAAGACCACACCTTGGTAGAGTAATGTGCAGAATTGGTTATATAAAAGCGATTCTTCATTGTCATGCACATCAATTGTAACCATTATAAAGATGGGAAAAACAGAATCTCGAACAAACTGACAACTTTCATAAAAAAATTTTTTTAAAAAAAATTCATTTTAGGAAAGCAGAAAAAACAAAGCTAAGGATAAGATGCCATAGACATCAAACCACTAAGAAACCAAAGCTAAAACAAGGAAATGTCCGCATTAGGTAAACTGCTTTAAAATCATAACTCTATTGACAAATACTTTACTTTGCGACAAGTTAGTAGATGTCAATTTAAATGGGGAGAATAAAAATGTACACATACTTGTTGATGCCATTGTAATACGCCTCTCAAACGTAATCGATGTAAAAATCTGATTTAAAAGCATAAATCTATTGATAAATACTTTACTTTGTGACGGATTAGTAGACGTCAATTTAAATGGGAAGAATAAAAATGTACACATACTCGTTGATGCCATTGTATTGTAATACACCTTTCGACGTAATGAAATTGAAGGTGACTTGAAATTGAAGCTGACTTATTAGCAATTTAAGTTTGCATGACTGATTAAAAAATAGAACTTATTAATTTATTAAAAAAACTTAAGTTAGATATTTTTAAGGGGCATTTACAATCTATTTTAAAAAACTTTATCAACGCTATTAAATAAAATTGAAGTTTATCAAAGACAAGTCTTGCTGGAAAAACCTAACATAAAAAACAGACTGAAATTCTATCTAGACAGATTTAACGGAATTAAAAAAAGAAACAAATTTAAAACAACAATGGCACGACTGGAACTCCAAAGCAAAACCAGTGACGAAGGATTGACACCATCCTGAGCTACGTAAGATATAAGTTGACCCGGGATGAGTTACCTACAGAATCCATTAATTCATGGACCCGCCAAAACCGATGCTGACTCTCTGCTCTTATCTTTTTCCTTTTTCTGCGGACTTACAAACATAAACTCTGGCTCATAACATCCTCGCTGACGCTCCTCCCGATGTATTGTGAATTGGAATAAGATTATATTTTCCGTCAATCAATTTTGGCCTCGTCATACACACAGTGAAACACGAAATGTTTATTATACAATTCGCTTATATTTCCCTTCGGCAGATCCATTGAAGCATACGAGAAATTGGAGTACGGCAAATCCTTTGCAGCGTTCATGTGTAGAACGAGGATCCAAGATTCCGCCATTTTCTACGTTTTTTTCAAGTTTCGATTTTTCTCGTGAATTATTCCCCCTTTTCCTGTAAATTCATTGCCGCGCTTCGAACTGGAGTACAGCAGATCCGTTGCAGCGTTCATGTGTAGAAGAAGGATCCAAGATTCGGTCATTTTCTACGTCTTTTTCAAGTTTCGATTTTTCTCGTAAATTCATTTATTTCCCCTTTTCCTGTAAATTCATGGCCGAGCTGCGCATCTCCAAGGCTTGTGAGAGTATAATCCAGAGAAGAAAATTCTTGGACAGTAATTCATCTAGTACTACGTCTCACAACTCAGGGTTTCTTAACTCGGGGACGAATAATTTGGGGAGCAATATATTAATTGTGCTCGTTGCTTTGCTTGGCGCTCTGTTATTCGCCTTCGTCTTTAATTCTGTTGTCCGGTGTGTCCTGCACTGGGCACGGGGTCGCCAGGTCGAATCCCCGGAGGAATCGGCCGCAGAAGTGAGCAATACAGAAATGAGAAGAAAGTTTGTGGTGGATATTCCCAGTTTGGTCTACGGCCCCCCGGGTTCGAATCCCTCCGGGTTGGGAACCGATTGTCCCATTTGCTTGGGAGGATTCGCAGAAGGAGACAAAGTGAGGATGCTGCCAAAGTGTAGCCATGGATTCCACGCCCAGTGCATTGACAAGTGGCTACTTACGCGTCCCTCTTGTCCTACATGCCGGGATTCCTTGCTGGACTTCACAAAACGTGGGCGTACCAGTAACAGTTGTTTTGATGGGGATGGAACCGCTTGCGTTGCACCTTTGGGAAGCTCCCCGCCCATCCCTGATGTTTAATTGCACTGGTACAGAGTTTTTTCTTAACTCAACTGTGATCTTATGAGTGTCTTCAGATTTCTACCTGTTGATTGGAAAAAAAATTTGAAGTCAGACCAGGGGGGAATGGGGCAGGATGCATTCCTACCTTTGCATTTGCATGTGATGACATTTTCTTTCTATTCTCAAGAGTGGAGTGATGTATTTTAGGAAAGCACTTAAATGTAAGTCTAAGGATTTGAGATGATTTTTTTAATGTATTTATATAGTGATAAATGTTGTAATTTCATGTGAAGTTGGATTCATTCTTTTAGACTTTATTTATCTCTATATTATATATTTTCATATAATGATTCATATATGTACATTTTGTCATATAAATCACACTTATACCTATAGTGATCAAACATCCATTATTTACTTAAATCTACAACTCTCATCTAGGGTCATCTCTCCATGTGAAAAATCAATTTTACAGTTGCAAATGTGACACTCGAATTTCTAAAATTTAAATTCAAAATTGACTCCATGTGAAAAATCAATTTTATAGTTGCAAATGTGACACTCGAATTTCTAAAATTTAAATTCAAAATTGACTAACTCTTACTCATTTCACTATTCATTATGAGCTAACCAAACACATGTTTGGGTCAGTTGTTGCTACATTCATCATAGAGAATTCAAGGAGTATTTACTATAAGATTCTTTCAAATTGATCCACTAAAAAGAATTATAATTTGCATATTCATCTTAGGAGCATTTCCACAACCGAAGCTTGTTATCTTTGATCATTGGCGTGATCATAAAGTCAATCTTTCCTAGGGGTTGACTTGGGAGAATGCCCCCTACCAATATGGTAGCCCTCTAAAGGTATTAATAAATACTACCATTATCTAGAGTAGGGAAAACATTAAAAAAATCAACAAATCTAAGAGCAAAGGCATGCAACTAGTAGTATTAGATTTGTTCAATAGAGGATAAATCCACAAATGTGGAAGTGATCTATAAGCTCACAAACTTGACCTAAACAAAGTACAAATCCTACATAAAATCCAACATGAAACATAGACATAGATGTCTTATTTCCATTCCTAAAATAGTCTAGATTCTAGAACTATGGTAGAGTTATTCATCTTTTAGGGTAGAGCTAAGTGTCATTCATATGGGGCTTGTGTTGAACCTCGAGGTCAACTCTCTAGATGAGAATTTAGATGAAGTTGTAGGCATGTATAGAAAGCTTTATTTGACAAATGATTGCAAAGATAGGGAGAGATATAAAACTAAAACAATAATGTATTTTTATTTAGTTATTCATTGCATACATTGCATACCTTTCATAATGGTGTACAATTTGTATCTACCTATTTGCTACATATTTCAATTACATGAGTATTGATTCAATTATTGATTAATTAATGGTAACCTATGTTGTAGATATATGTATATATAGATTACATAGATTCATGCCATGAACACCAAGAGTTGATAAGGTGGTGAAGAATCTCCTATAGAAGTGGAGCTATTTTGTTGTTTGACTCAACATTCCTTGATAGTTGTAGATTTAAACCAGTTATGAGCATGTCCCTAATGACTTGACATACTACAATCCTTGTGAGTGTCATCTCAATTGCCACTTGTATTACACTATATGAAGTTTGCAAAGTGACACTTACAATGATGCAATAAGAATGTTTGTGAATTAAGATTTATGATTTGATTTAAAGGTGTAATAGACCCTGACGAAAGTAGGGTAGAAACTATATGATGTTTGGGTGAAGTATGATTAATGTAGAAGTGTTTGTTCTTATGTAGAGCGCTTCATGTCATTGTTGAAGCATGTGTAGAACATGCTAGAGACTAATGGATGGTCCTTGTGTTACCAAGAGCATCTAGGAGGTGCTTTGGTGTACCATAGGCTAGAGAAGTATTCCATAGTCATTACAAACCATGATAATATCCTAGGTGTTATTATAAGTACATTTATTGGTGAATACTCCTAGATTATGTTGGAGTTGATTCCTCAACCCGATAGCTTCCAAGGATCACCTACAATCCAGCTCCTATTGCACAAAGAGAGAAAAACAAAGCTATGGAGGCCAAGAGCTATTGATCCAAAAAAGAATGAATCATTATGAATGTACAACCCTTGAATTTTTGGTTGAATAATACAATGATGAATCCTTATAAAAGGAAAATAAAAAGGAAAAAAGGGCATATGCGAAAATATGGAAGACCAAAAAGTGGCCACCACCACTTTTTGGTCTATCTATGCTATAATACGAACAAATTATAATGTGCTCACATTGTAATTTTATCACATTATGAAGTGCTCACATTATGGCTTGGTAGTGATTGAGCCTAGGAAGGTCACTACCAAGCCATAACACACTCATGTTATGGGTCTAATAAAATAAAAAATGCAAAGAAGATGAATTCATTTGAACCTGACCTCTTACCTCTACAATAGCAAACTGTAAGCAAAACAAAGTATGCACACATTCTAAAGTCAATCAAGCCACCATAAAAAAAATCCACAACATATATGAGGTCGAGGAGGTAGGTTTTTTAGTTCTTAAGTGTAAAAATTGATTAAAATCTAGAAAATTAGCAAAAAAAATTATTCTTTTTTTTTTAATTTTTCAAGCATTGAAAATCCTTCACCAATTCATAAAAAAACTATTTCACCAACTAATAAAACATGTTGAATAATATGAACAACCAAATCCCCAAGAAAATCCATCAATTCATCAACATCCTCTTGAAACAAAAGAAAACCTAATAGGTCAAATTGAAAACAATGAAAGAGAACTCCAAACATTGATCAATAGGTTGAAAAATCCAAATGGAACTAGTTCCCATCGGAAAACCTTCACCACCTTATTGGAATGTCTCATATAGATTATGTGAGTGGTCAAATTAACATGTGGTTGAATAAGAGGGATGAAGCACATAAATTTTATGCCTTAAAATTATCCTCTCAACAAATAAAAGAAAATAAAATTTTGAAATATGATTTGTGTGTGTTGTTCATTGATCCATGAACTAATTCATCCATACACAATAGTTGCAAGAGGTTCCCTATCCATTGGTGCTCACACCACGAAATAAGGGGGAAAATTTTGGAGAGGTGGTTGACAATTTTTTACCATCCTCCATGCAACCACAATGAAGTCCCATATTGTTTTTTGAGAAAACTCTATTGTGAGTTTTTCCTCAATGAGATTGTGAACTATTTTGACATGTGTGAATTCTAGGGTAGAGGTGGGAACTTTACATAGAATAGAGAGGGGTTACATCATGTCCAAGACCAAGCATAAAGACCCCTTAATAGGCCAAACATTGAGCATGTCATGATCCCTTTTGTTGTGGGGGAGAGTGTTGAGGTGGAGACTCTAGAGTCAACTCCCTCACATAGACCTTGTTACAACACACCAAGCCTTTAACACAAGGTGATGAGGATGAGGCTCTCAAGTCTCGACAATCACCTCACCTTTGCCAACACTATAGATATATTTGCAATTATGGATATGAGGATGCTCAAGATGAATGTGGCCAACAACATGATACATGATCCATAGGATGATATTGTGCTCACAAATGACTTATTGGATAGGACATTTGACATTAATAGATAGGTAATTTTGAATAAGGTTAAATGCAATTTATTATATTTCCTTTTGAAATGTAAGATTAACTATATTTATCTATGATAATTGAAAATTAATGTAATTAATTATAATAGAATTTTAGGGTCAAAGTGTTTATCCTATGTTTTTGATAAGATAAACAAAATTTTTAGGGTGTTGTACCCTTTACACAAAAGGTCACAAGGGCAGAAGTTCAAAGAAAAAAAGACCAACAACATAGTCCCAAAACAAACTAGAGACAATGAATTAATAACATAAATACAACATATTAGCAACCAGAGAAAATGACCAAAAAACCCACAAGAACCCTCTACTTGGGAATGTTCTCCCATTCCTCCATGAGGAATTTGAAAACATCCACCTTTGACTCTTTAGCTCCTAATTACATCACAATGTCAAGTCTGTAGGTATGTAATTAGTAAAAAATAAATAAATATAGTACTTAAGTGAATGATAATCTTAAAATTCATATTAGATGATGAATAGGTGAATATTGGACCTTTCAAATCAAGACCATCAATAGGAATGGAGATACAACTTTCACTAAGGTAAGCTTGACTACTTTTAATCATTATGTTTGTAAATAAGGTTAGGTAGATTTTGGTCAAATAATTCTCTTTTATTTTTAGTTGATGACATGAATTCAGACTCCTCCCAATATTCATGGCATAATGGAGGTGGGTATTGCTGCAGTATTTTTATCTTCAATGTCTTTGACAAAGGTATGAGTCAGGTTAGTTAATTTTATATTCTATTTCTTATTTTATTTTACATCTATTAGAGTAAATTTGAATGATATTCATTTGTAGTGTAATTTGTTTCTTGATGCTTGTTACAAGGGATCACAACTCCAAATCATGCCTCTACCACTCAAATGGATGAAGAGAGGCAACAATTGATTGAGACCAATTATTAGACGATAATAAGTGATTATTCCCTTATATGTCTCCATTTTTTTTATAGAGGAGGTCAAGTCAACAAGTTCATAAGTGGTAGTCATTGCTTGCTTCCCCATCTACTCCATATTCAAAAGGTCATCAACTCTTCCACCTCAATGGAGAGGACTGGTTATAGTATGACTTTGTTCTATTCCTATATGGATTTCTTGTACATGTATTTTTCTATTAGTGACATGTGGCAATGTATGTCTACATGGTTTCCTTGTACATGTATTATAGTTTTAATAACATAAGGGTAAGTGCATGGAAATGGGGGACCAAAAAGGGGTCTTAAGTGGCCACCTTTCTTCTGAAATCATAAAATATTGATCTTGGATGAGAAATTGAAGATAGTTACGCTCAAATTTTGAAGATGCAACAAGAACAAGAGTTCTAGTGCTCTAAATCTAATTTCTAAACTATGGAGTTTTTTTAAAATGGTGGATATTAAGGGGTTCAAAAAGGAGGAGCACACAAAGTTTTTTTGTTTCTATCAAAAAACATAACATAGCATTTGGTGTGCTAGCCACTTTTTTTAGCATTTAAAAATCGCTTCAATGTAAAATTAGCTAGCATCATGTAGTTTATGCTTTATTCTTTTGCTAATTTTCTAGTGACTATATTATTTTTTACTAATTTTCAAAGTGGGCACATCTTGGAAAACAAAAAAATTGGTATGCTCCACCCCCCACCCCCCCCAAAAAAAAAAATTTATAGGAAACTAATCGAAAATCAAATTTATTTTACCAAGTATAAAATGGAGTCTATTTTTTAAAAATATAATTCATTTGAAATTTCTACAAATAGCTAAAAAATGAAGCCAAAAATACCATATGTAGGTTTTTGACAAAAAATGGAGACACTAGAAAAATAAATTAAAGATCAAAACCTTAACATATTTGAAACATGAAAAAAATTATATGGCTAGAAAGCTAAGAGTAAGCTCAACACTACTATGTCATTTTTTCACATTGCATTGAAACATATGCAAACCAAATGGAGAGTATGCTTGAGATTATATCATTTTTTCTATGATTTGAAAAATCTCGTATTTTGATGTTGAAATGTTAATCCAACTCTTTGGGTTGGATACCCAAGGAAAATCCAACCCTAAGGGTTTGAAATTCCTAAGGCAAACAATAACACAAGCATGCTATAAAATGATCATTTTATTGTGAAGGAAAAATGATCTCTCTCCCTCACCTTCTCTCTCTCTCCCTCCCCGAACTCTAGACCTAACTTTCTACCTATCCCCCCTCTCTCTCTACCCCTATTTAGATCTTCATCTCTCTCTACACCTATCTCTCTAGCTCTCCCTGTTGGCAACACAAGGGAAGACAACTGAGAGGGGGGGTGAGTCAATTGTCACAGAAATTCAAAACTTATTAACTTTATTAACCTTATTCTTAGATCTGATTATTAACCATGAAAGCATAAATCATCAACACATCAGAAACACACATAACACCAAGATTTTTACGTGGAAACCCTGTTAGGGGAAAAACCACAGTGGAGGTCAGTCCACAAGATTATACCCTGTTAAAAGTATAAAGAATGAAATGGGGAATGCACATGCACTCAGGCACACTACCTAGAGCTCACTACTTAATTACAACAAGGCTAACCGCCCAAAGGAAGACACACTACATCTTACAGAAGGATTCAAATTACATATGCAGGGATTTGAACTAATAAAATAGCATCTACTAATGCCTGATCACAGTTCTGGTTAAGCACATGAACACTTCTTCACTCTTCTTTACTCTTCTTCACACTTTGATATGCCTTCAAATGATTTAGAACACTATTCGTGCACACACACATTTGGCATTCACTGGCATGCTTCAATTCAAATAAACAATCACTTATATATATCTGCAACAAGAAATTACATCGCTACATGTCAACTTCAACAAAATAATAAAATGAATATAAATTGTCGGCCCAAATCAATAACAATTATTAATGCGAATCAACCAAGGTTAGCCACAACTTAGTGAAGATCCAAAACAACATCATTGAACATGAACCACCTTCAAAAATTATTCCTCAAAGATCCACAACACGCTAGCACACCTTGTCGGCCATGAACATGAAAAACATGAACACACAAGAGAAAATCTCAGATCGCGAGCACAACGATCAATCTGGACATGCAACACAGATAGAGAATGATCTAGAAACATCCAAAAACATCATGAATCACCAGAGAAGCATCCACAGCAATGGAACTTACTGAAATCACATAATCTTCATTTAGGAACACTAACTGAAGTAATATAAAAATTGTTAGAATATAAATCTTCACAACTCGATCAAACCTTCACGTGGATCTCTGAAACTCAACGTGGATAAACTAGATATACTCAAAAATAAACCCTTTATTCCACAACCTCTTACCATCAATGTACTGAACTCACCGAGAGATTGAATTTCACTTCACCACTGACAACCTGCAACTCATTTCATTACAATTTTCTCAATATCCTCAACATATACAACTTCTAATGCATTAATGCTAATAGTGTTGACATCAATGACAACCACATATCAGCAACAAAACCACAACATCCAACAATCTCCCCCTTTGGCATTGATGGCAATACATGATGTGAAAAACACCACCAACGCAACTATCTATTAACACTTACTCCCCCTTAGGTTTTGATTCTTCTCTCCTCAATTCATCCACATAACTCTTCTTCTCACAAGGTTCTTCTCACCCAAAAAGTTGTTCACATTACTCTTCTCCCCCTTTGACATCAATGACAAATATTTCTAAGCTCTGAACCACATATATGAACATCTGACTACTCCCCCTGAGTAGCAGCCACCACAACATCAATTCAGATCAAGATATGACTATGAAAAGCACAAACTGATGCAAAGCAATGCATATTAGTTTTGATTAGGAGGGGTAATTACCCCTAACTTCCCTCTGAGATACTCAAGAGTATCCTTAGGCAACAACTTGGTAAAGATGTTTGCAATTTGTTCCTTAGTAGGAACATACTCCAATCTGACTTCCTTTTCACTCACCTTCTCTCTCAAAAAGTGAAACTTGATAGATATATGCTTGGTCTTTGAATGTAGCACCGTATTCTTAGAAATGTTAATGGCACTTGAATTATCACAGAATATAGCTATAGGCTCATCATACACAACTATGATATCCTTCAAAATTTGCTTCATCCACAATACTTGAGTATAATTGTTAGCAACAGCAATGCATTCTACCTTTGTAGTAGATAAAGAAATGGCATTATGCTTCTTACTTAACCATAAATCAGCTTCTTACCCAAGAAAAATGCACCACTACTAGTACTCTTTTTTTCATCCACATCTCCTGCCCAATCAACTTCAGTAAAAGCACTCAAAGTAAGATCATCATCTTTACAAAGCCGTAATCAATCGGCTCTTCAAGTATTGAAAATCCTCTTCACAAATACATGAAATTTTTAGATCATCTTTGAATCTTGCAACAATACATACAACATTCATGATATCCGTCTAGTTTAATAAATACAACAACCACCAATCATCAATTTGTATCTAGTTTGATTTTCTTCGTATAGAATCATCATTTTGTGTTAACTTGCATCCAGTCACCATAGGTGTACCAACTGGATTTGAATCTTCCATACCAAATTTCTTCAGCAATTCTTTCACATACTTGGATTGAGATATAAAGATCCCTTTATCTAACTGAGTAGTTTGCAATCCCAAAAACAATTTCATCTCTCCAATCATAGACATCTCATCAGCAAACTTCATGCACAAACCATCATCTCCTCCAAAAATGATATCATCAACAAAGACTTCCACAATCAAATCTTTATTATGGTCAATCTTGAAATACAGATTACTATCAGCAGTACCTTTATTAAATTCAAGCTTCAGCAAGTACTTATCCAATCTGGCATACCAATCTCTAGGG
>VDFB02000045.1:0-24542 GCA_007258455.2 Sequoia sempervirens | reverse complement strand
TTTTGGATTTTTTATTTTATGAATGTTTTGGATTTTGATTTTCAGAAGACTTCAAAGAATATACATGAATCTAATCCAATGAGAACATGCCCCTAGTGTGATGCAATAGACTACTTTGATACAGGTAGGACAAACTGACCTTAAGAATGGGCCAAGTAGTACTAGGAGAGATCATGACATGAACACAGGATCAAGCTATAATGCAAACGTGAATGGGTGATAGATGGAGATATGAAATGTGATGAATGATGGATGGATGATACAAAACAAGCCATGATGATCCTGGTGAATGGAAAGTACTTATTTACACAAGGCACCTGTTTGTCAGGTTTTCACCAAGGTACTTGCCCAAAGCGCCATCGAAGTGGTTCTCACTAGAGGATGTTTTTTCTCTTTACTGTTTTTTAATCCTTTTTTTATTTTATTTTTATTTTTATGTTTTTGATTTTTTGCATTTTTGGTTTTATACCATGGAAGATTAGGCATAATTTTTTTTGAGATGGGAGTTGTTCATGGGATCTTGCAGAGGCTCGCCTTCTAGTGTTGATAATTGATATGCCCTTGACTGTACTGCCAGATGATAGCGTCCCAACCAATTGGGTTCAAAATTTCCTTTGTTGATTGGGTTTGGAACATTCTTCTGATTCTCCTCAAAGACCGCCTCTCTCGACTTGGAAGGTCCGACCGGACCTTATTATAACTCTTACTCTGAGATGGTTTTGGTACATTTATAAAATGGTTTAAGGCATCTATGTGCCGCCATCTAGTAGTTCCAAACTGCTTAATCTCGACACCCAATATTCTTCATAGATAAAGGTTCTACAGCGATATTCTAAGGGCTGTGA
This sequence comes from Sequoia sempervirens, assembly GCA_007258455.2. Taxonomy (NCBI): domain Eukaryota; kingdom Viridiplantae; phylum Streptophyta; class Pinopsida; order Cupressales; family Cupressaceae; genus Sequoia; species Sequoia sempervirens. The sequence goes on along the minus strand of VDFB02000045.1, from coordinate 23,697 downwards.
GCCCCATCTCAACGCAGTAGTATGGCTTCTTTGATCCCGCAGACCGTAGTGGACAAAGGGGTGGCACCTATCAAAAGCGGGATGTTTCTTGTTCAATAGGCCCATAAGGTGGGATTCAGCTACAAATTCCAATCATGACCTACGCCATTGACTATTTTTTTGAGGATTTTCAAGATGGTCTTATTTATAGCCTCAACATGGCCATTTCCTTGGGGGTAGTATGGAGTTGAAAAGTGATGTTGGATATTAAAATTTTGGCATAGGTCACGAACATCCTGGTTTTTGAAAGGTGTCTCGTTGTATAAGATAATGGCTTGAGGGACACTGTAGCAGAAAATTAGGTAGTTCAAGATGAACTTGGATATCTGCTTTCCTATGATATAGGTCATGGGGATGGATTCCACCCACTTCATGAAGTACTCTGTGGCGGTCATGATGAAATTATGTCCACTGGATGAGGTGGGGGTAATTTTTCCAACGAGATCAAGCCCCCATTGTGAAAAGGGCCAAGGTGTAACAATCGGGTGGAGCTCCTGAGCTGATGCATGGATGAGATCCCCATGTTGCTGACACTGTAAACACCTTCATACATATTTATGAGCTTTCCTCTCCATTGTACGCCAATAGTACCCAATCCTCAAAAAATTCTTAGCCAAGGTCATACCACTCGAATGTGAACCACAAATGTCGTTATGTACCTTGGTTAAAGCAGTCAAAGCTTCCTTAGCATTTAGGCATCATAAAAGGGTTCCTTCAATGCTTTTACGATATAGGGTATCTCCTAAGATGATAAAACGGGATGAATTTTTGACAAAGGCTCTTTTGAGGTTCAGGGTTATATCTCTAGGGAGGACTTCTATTCTCAAGTAAGTGTATATATCATGATACCAAGGATCTCCAAGACCAACAATTTCACACACAAATTCAGACTCTAGTACCTTGAATGCTGGTATGAGAAGCTGCTCTACAAGGAATTCTTGCTTTGGGATGTTGTGTGGGATATCCAATAACGATCCAATTGTTACCATAGTGTTTTTCGCTATGTTATTTGCTCTTAGTAGTTGCACAAATGTGATATCAATGAAGAACTCCTTGAGGATTTCCACCAGTTTCTTATAGGGAGTCAATTTGTCATCCTTCATTTGGTATTCATCGTTTGCCTTGTTGATTATGAGTTGTGAATCACTGTAGAACTTGAGTGCCATGATCTGCCATTGTACCACAATTCTCAGCCCTATGACAAGAGCCTCATATTCTACAATGTTATTTGTGCATGGAAATGACAACTTGTATGATTTGGGTATGCAATCCCCTTGTGGAGTGATGAAGAAGATTCCAGCTCCTGACCCATGTTGTGTGTAGGATCCATCAAAGTACATTTTCCAGTGATCTGCTACACTTAGGTTGAAGATTGATTCGTTGGGGAATTCTGATACAAGCGGGTTCTCTAAGTATATCGGGGCCTCTATCAGTTGGTCTGCAATTGCTTGTCCTTTGATGGCCTTGCATTCCACATACTCAATGTTATGCTCTATCAGGATCATAACCCACTTAGTTGTCCTCCCTGTAAGCGTTGCTTTAGAAAGCAGGTACTTAAGGGGGTCTATCTTTGCAATGAGCTTTATTTGATGTGCTAGCATGTAATGTCTAAATTTTTATGCTACAAACATGACTGTTACACAAGCTTTTTCAATGGATGTATAGTTCAACTCATGTCCCACCATAGTTCTATTGATATAATAGAAAGATCTCTCTTTCCCATTTTCATCATGTTGTACTAAAAGAGCGTTGAGAGATGTTGTTGTTGATATATATAAGATCAAGGGTTCACCTGGAATTGGCAGCATGAGGACTGACGGTGTGAGTAAGTATTCCTTGATCTTGTTGAATGTCTGATCACATTTTTTTTCCCACTTGTATGCTACCCCCTTGTGGAGTAGATGAGAATAGGGGACAACCTTGTCTGCTAGTTGCGTTATGAATCGACAGATGGACTGGAGTCTTCCTTGCAAACCCCTTAGTTGTTTCAATGTTTTCAGTGCCTCCATCTCAAGAATTTCCTTAACCTTGGTAGGATCTATTTCAATCCCTCTCATAGAAATGATATACCCGAGGAGCTTTCCTGATTGCACTCCTAGGACACACTTCTTTGGATTGAGTCTAACTTTGTATTCCTTTAACCTATCAAAGATGGAGCCCAATGCTGCTATGTGATCTCATCATTTTTTGACTTGGCCAGTATATCATCCACATAATCCTCCATAGTTCTATGAATCATATCATGAAAGATTAGTGTCATGGCCCTCTGATAGGTAGCTCCTGCATTCTTCAACCCAAACGACATCATATTCCAGCAATATGTCCCCCATGGACAAGTGAAAGTTGTTTTGTGTTGGTCATCCTTTGCTATCATGATTTGGTTGTATCCTGAGAATTCTTCCATTAACGATAGCATCTCATGTCCTGCCATCATATCCACAATCATGTCAATGTTTGGGAGAGGGAAATCATCATTGGGACATGCTTTGTTCAAATCTCTGAAATCCATGTAGATGCGGATGCCCCTAGTGGGCTTTGAGATAGGTACAAGAATTGAGACCCACTCTAGATAATCAATCGACCGTATGAACCCTACATCTAGGAGATTTTGTAATTCCATTTTGACCAATAATGCTATTTGGGGATGCATCTTCCTTAGTTTTTGTTTCACTGGCTTTGCTTTGGGATATATAGCTAGGTGGTGAACCACAACTTCTAGATCGACGCCAGGAATTTCGGCATAGGTCCATGCAAATTTTATTTTCTTTCTTTTAGGAATGTAGCCAGGAGTTCATGTTCTTCTGTGAGAAGTGACTCTGCATAGAATGTTATGTGTGGCATTTCCTCTGTTCTAAGGTTAACTGGATTGTACTTCTCTGTTAAGACTGTTGACTTCTCCTAATGAATTGCATTGAGAGGAAGATTGAATCCTTCATCCTCCAGTGCCTTAGAGAGGTTTTCACCATTGGATGCATTCTTTATTTTTACTATTTTCGGGTCAAAGAGCGCCACAGTGTGGTTTTCACTCAAAGACCTAAAGATTATTCTCATATTTTCACTTTTGCAACTGAAGGATTCAATTGTCTCCCCATAATAGGCATGTGTGTCTAGTATGATATCAAACCTGACCTTGTGATCTCCATATGGTATCGTATCCCACAATCCCATGAATTCTGAGAGTGCCTCATCATTTTCAAATGTGTCCAAAATTGGTGGTCCTCGTTGGTTGTAATTGATGAGTTGGGGATAAACTAGGTTTATTTCATGGGTTTGATGGTCAGACTCAAAATACAAGGTGCTAATCATGAGCAAGGAGGAATCCTCAAAAATCATGGGTAAGTCAATTATAGGATCCTCATCACTACTACACACATCAGTTATGTCAAAGGTAAAGTTGTCTATGACTCGACCTGTGGATATTGGTAATTGAAGGGTGGATGCTAATTACTGAGGGGGAGTTTTGACCTCTCTAACTGAGGCACCCTTGCCAAGTATGGTTACCTTCAGAAGGGGTACATCCGAGGCCAATATTTCTTATACGCTTCTCAGTGACAAGGGGTTCTAACAGGCCATTGTCATTTTGCCCAAGTTTCTTGTTTTTATTGTAACCTATACTAAGCATCATTTATAGACCTTTGTTGCTTTCATCCATTAGAAGATCAGGCACAAGCCTTTCATCTTGATATAGGAGACTGGATATGTCTCTTTCATCTACTATTTCTCGACTTAGATCTCCCTAAGATATGAATCTAGAGGGATCCGTTTTGAAGGTGTGTGATGATGTTTTAGATGATTGGGGTTTCCCGTGAGTCCTAGGAGATTGAGGTAACTCTCCTATGATGAAAGCACTTTTCTTTATCCTATAATCCCCACACCCATTGTCTGGATAATGACCTTGATTTTGGATATATTAGGAATGGCGAGTGTCTTTGTCTCTGAAGTGGAGGCTAATGTAGTTGGGTCTACATACAGAGTTGTGGGGCCTTCATTGTTCTTTGGGACTTGGGATATTTTATAGTATTTTGCTTCCAGGTTCTTGCAATAGGCAAAGGGCTCGGGATCACCATGGATCGTGACCTCTTGATTTTGATATGGGAATTTGACGCACTGATGGAAGGTTGATGTGACTACTTGCATCCCATGGATCCATGGACGCCCCAGGAGGATGTTATAAGGTAAATCAAGGTCAAGGACGTGGCATGTGGTTTCCATAATGGCTAGCCCTACTTAGATAGGGAGTTGAATAGTGCCCTGAGACACTCTTTCTTAATCATCAAAAGCTCTAATTGTGATGTTGTTCCCCTTTTCAATGACATCCTCTAAGAATCCCAAATTTTTTATTAGTTTGAGGGAACAGATATTTAGACCTGCACCCCCATCCACCAAGACCCTTTTGACTTTGTTTTTATGAACCAGGACTTCAAGGTGGAGTGCACGATTGTGAGATGGTTGGGTGGGGAAGTCCTGATCAGAAAATGTTAGGAGACTTGGGGTAGTGATTTGTCCGATCGTAGCTTGGAACTGGTTAGCCTCAAGATCTATGAAGACGGTGGATGAAGCCAATGCTTCCTCTAAGATTTTCCTATGTGCAGGGGATATCTTCAGCAACTCCATGATGGAGATCTGAGTAGGGGTTCTTTTCAACTAGTCTAGAACATTGTAGCCATTAGGAATGGATTTTGGATTAGAGGTGGATGCCCTAGGTGGTTGTGATGGTCTAGCAATGGTGACCTTTCCGCCGCATGTGGTGACTCCACAATCAACTTTGTCTCCCTTGATATTAATAACAGTGACCATTTCATCTATGGATGTGACAACATGATCATACACATGGTTTACATTGGCATACTTTGTCTTTCCATGATTGTTCCCTTTGTTATGATCTGGCATCAAATTCGTGTATATTTTTAGGTCTTGATTTCCGGTTGGTTGCTCAAAATTTATGATCTTGTCATCAATGAGGTCTTGGATTAGATTTTTCAACCCCATGCAGCTGGTTGTTGTGTGTCCCTCGATTTCATGAAAATCACAAAGGTGGTTTTCATTGTACCATGGTGGTTTCACTTGGGGTTCCTAATAGTTCTCATAGATGAGAATTTTGATGAGATTCTCGTTTACCAACTTTTTCATGATGGATTCAATTAATTCCCCAAGGGCAATGTATTTTCTCTTGGGGATATTTGTTTCACAGAGGTGGTCCCCCTTGATTATTCAAATTGTTGATTTGATTGTTGGGTGGTTGTTGTGATACTACATTGGCTTGAGTGTTGTTTTGATTGTTTCCTTATGGTTGTTAATATGTTTGGGTATTTTGTTTTGGAGCACTAATTATGACCTTGACATCCACCACACCATCATTGGTGACATTTTTGTTCTTCACCCACGTGCGAGGATTTTTGGTGGATAAGAAATTATCTTGATGTTCTTGATACATGGGTGTCCCCCCTTGTGCAATAAGGGCTCATTCGATGTTGGGTGCCTTGGGGATCAAATGGTTGTATGTGGTGATACATTACATCTTAAGATGAAATACCAAGGTTTTCTCAAGGTTAGCAATGATGGTGCAAACTTGTTGTTCTTCTAGCATGGCCCATTTGCTCCTGTTGGCCTTAGATCACCATCGTTGTAAGAAGGAAGCGAATTATTCCCCCTTAGCTTGTTTAAGAGTAGATAGTTCCTCTAGACTGACATCCATATCTATATTGAATGCGCAATTTTTTATGAATGCATCTATAATCTCTTGGAATTTTTTGATTCTAGGAGGAAGGCGAGAGAACCACTCCATGGCAGGGCCAGCTAAACTTTGAGGAAATATCCACATCAGATATGTATTGTCATATACGACCTCCATGCAATGTACTTGGAATTCCCTGATGTGATCTTTAGGGTTTCCCATCTCACAATATTTGTCAAATTTAGGGATTTCAAACCCCTTTGGGAACAGTATCATTGCAAGGCTCTTGTTGAATGGATAAGGACACAAGTTGCTTGGTGTTTTGTGGTTTTCCCTAACTGAAGATCCAACGCTTGCTGCGAGAGCAACTTGATTTGTGTCATCACATCATTTTACAGATCGGGAGGTGGAGTGAATGTAATTTGAAGTTGTTGAGGTGTTTGAGTGATGGGTGGGGTGTTGGGTGTGTTGGTGGGAGTTTGTTGCAAGCGTTGTTGTGCAATCAAGGCCTGTTGATACACCTGCATTTTTTGTTGGTCTCGTTGTTGTTGTGCCAACAACGCTTATTGTTGGTCTTGTTGTTGTTGTGCCAACAATGCTTGTTGTTGGGCTAATAGTTGGGCTGCGCTTGATACTTTTGCAAGGCTTGCTAATATGCTTGTTGATGAGCAACTTGATACTGTGCCTGTGCTTGCGCCTGTTGAGCTTAGTATTAGGCTTGAGCTTGAGCCTGTGCTTGTTGGGCTGCTTGTGCACCCTGGGCAGCCTATGTAGCTTGTGTGGCTTGAGCTCCTTCCATAGCTTGGGTGGCTTGCTATTGTTGCAACAAAGCTTGAGCTTGGGAGGCCTAATATGCTTGTTGTGCTTGTTGCGCTTGTTGCACAGCTTGAGCTGCTTGTGCTTGTTAAGTAGCTTGTTGTGCAGCTTACATGTTTTGTGCTTGTTGAGCTTGGAACTGCTGAAGTGCCTTTTGATAGGCTTATTGTGTTGCTTGCAACTTGATGCTATATTGGTTGGCCACATTTGGTCTTGGTGGCGGTGGTGGCATATTTGAAATGGTGTTTGTTGTTGTGATGAGGGGTACCGTTGTATTGATGATAGGGACTTGGGTAGTGGATGGTACAATTGATATGCTTGGTCCTTGAGAGACCACATTTATGGATGGTGCAATGATTGCTTGGGTTGTTTGGATGGTTGCCACTTATTGTTGCGATATCAATGGCAAGATCGAAGGATTTGGTATGATGTTTTGATTCATGATAGGGGGTTGTTTTGACTTTGTTGATTGATGGTTGGTAAAGGGGGGAGCCCTAAACCAAGGATTGGTGTGGATATTAATGGAAAAGGTGGAAGTGGTGGAAAAATGGGTGGTTTGTTCCCTTGAGGAAATGATGATGATGAGAGGTCAAAGATGCCTCTGGTCCAAATAGCCCACCTTCTCCTTGAGAAGTCATAGGGAGAGAAGTTTGTGTGTTGAGAGGATATGCCAGTGTTGCATGAAAAGAGGATGGGTCATTGGGGTCATGAAAGGTGAGCGAAACATATGGGTGTAGGAGATTCAATGGGACATATTGACCCAAGATGGTGTTCACATCCAAATCTTGGTTGTTCACAAGGGGGTGTGTTTGTAGTGCATGAAGCAATGAGCTCCCCTTGTTGACATTTGGTTGAGTTGGGGAAATGGATGATGTGATTTGTGGGATGGCTTGAGTGATGATTTGAAACAGAGGTGTGGATGATATCAGGGGCATAATCCCAAGAGGCTTCTCCACAATAGTGCTTACATCATAATCAGAAGGGAGTTTAGCCCCTTCTTTTTCCAATTCTAGCATGTATTGGGAGGGATTAAGTTTCATCATGGAATTGACAATTTTGTGTGTCTCAGGATTTTGGACCATTTCAATAATCTCATCTTGAGTCATCCCTAGAACATTGTTGGTGATGTCCTCCACTTGGCCACCTTCCTCTTGATGATCTTGTGGAAATGGAGGAAGATTGAGCGTGGTATTGCTAGATCCAATGGGATTCATTTTGGGAGTGGTTTGACTTAAGTCACTCGAAGTAGATGTTTCTTTGTTCGTTTCCATGTTCTTGTGTTGAGATCTAGTTTGGACCATAAAATGAGAATCAATTTTCAAGAATGTGGGAGGTGAACCTCTAACTCCTTGGATTGATCTAAACTTTAAGTACAAAAAAGAAAGTCTAAGAAATTAAGGATCAAGGATGGTGATGAGATAATGAAGGATGGATGATTGGTGAATGATTGAACTCTTAGGAAACCTTGAAGAGGATACTAAACTTTAGGACTTTTGGATTTGATGTTTGATTTGATTTTTATTTTGATTGGGTTTGATTTGGATAATGAACTCATAAAATCTAAGAGGTTGGATGTTTTCCTAGAGTAAACTTGTTCACCAGATGATTATTTAACTAAGTGTGTAAAGAAGGATTCATCTACACACACCTAGTCAAACAAGATGATTTGGATTTTGATTTCAAAGGATTTTCCCAAAGTTTAGCATGAAGGATTTTTTCAAGATTTCCAAGAGTTGTTTGTGAGGTGAATTTTGATTTTTATGTTTGACGGATGGATGAGAGTGTTTTGATTTTGATCCTAAGAGACTTAGAAAGACTTTGTTTACTAGACCAAAGTGTTGAAGAACTTGCTAATACTTCCTATGTGAGATACTCAAACCTTTGAAAGAGACTTGGATTTTGACAATAGTAAAATGAATACAAATTTGGATTGTTCCTTGATGCATGTTTGTAAAATTTGAAGGTCAATATTTCTCTAAATTCGTAAAGCATAAACAAACGTTTCTTGTGAGCTTTTTGACTAAGACCTTTGGATTTTGGTTTTTGGATTTTGATCTTTTAGGAAATCATTTGAAAGAGCACATGTGTGGGGTCCAATTGTTTCTTATCTTTTCTTAGTGAGTTCTTTTTACCACAAACACTTTCTTGATTAAGGTTTTCAAACTAAATGTCTAATGTCCCAATTTCTTCTCATCCCATCAAGTCCATTATGTGGAAATCAAGGAATTTAAGGCAAGAGTTCCCTTATGTTGACTTTAGTGAGAGCAAATTAAGATGTAAACCCAAATACTTAGAAACCCCTAAGAATAGAATCCCTAGGGAAAGCAATAGCACTTGGATTTTGTCAAAGGTATTTGCTTCCTCTAAAGGGTTTGAAATTTGATGATCATGGTTGAATGTTGGTTTTCCAATGTTTAAGATCCAAGTAAAGTGTTTTGATTCCAAGAAAATGCACAACCCTATGGATAGTCAAGAGACAATATTTGTTGAATCCCCACTTGGATAAATCCAGTTGCGCTTATTCTCAGTGGATGATTAAAAGCTTGACCACACTGGCTCCCCTCCACAACACTCACTTCTATGGGTCAGCCAAGATTTAGTACCCATGAAACTCCCATCGAATACTTCTCATCTCTACCAAGAACCATAAAAATGTGGGGCGGCTTTAAAACGACCGTTCTTGCACCAAAAAATAGATAAGGATTTGAACTTCTAAACAAATTGGTTCTAGTAAGGGTGATCGAGGAAATGGCACCTTGCGAGTGTCCAACAAGCCACTAAAGGCTTTGATTAGTCGTACTAGGGGCTCTTATACTTTTTACGATAGTACCCCATTCTGAAAGACACTGTACGGCTAAGGCCTACATACCATTGGACTTGACGATTTAGTCTTATCCTTTTATATACCAGCTCGAGTGAAAAACCAGTTGGAGTCGCCTTCGAGTTCTCCTTTTGGACGTGTCTCTTAGGCAGGCCCCTCTAAGGGTAAACAAAAGCGAGCAAGCACATCCGTAGTTCGATCGATCTTTGTTTACATGAACAAAGAGAGAACACACACGATATACTCCACTCACACTAGCAAACTTTGCTTAATTTTAAGAATCCAAATTGAAGTGTGGAGGTAATTGCTTATATAACTTTATGCCACCAAAAGAATTTTGATTCTCAAGATTGTCGTGAGGTGTGAGAGAAGCGCATACGCCTTTTAAGTGATATTACTTTGCATAAGAAATTACAAAACACAAAAAACACATGTTCATTTTAACCTTCAAAGCAAGAATGGATTCATTTTAAGCACCAATATTGAAATGTGAAATTTGCTTGTTCAATTTTAAAGCCTCCAAACAAACTCTAGTAAGTTTCCTAAGACTCTTTTTAACCCCCTTTTTTTTCTTTTTAAGCCCAAACAAAAATTATTGGGTCCTAAAAAGCTTGAAGATGACAAAGTCCTTAGAAATAGGATTATAATTGTTCCCCAAAGTGTTTAAAAAAAAATGATACAATAAAATGAAGATGCCATAAGAAGTCTTGCTTTCGTTTCCTCCTTCCCTTTTGATCACTCCAACCTACAAAAACTGGTTAAAACTACAAAAAAAGGCCAAAAACCAGTTAGAAGTTCAGGTGATCAAAATGAAAAAGAACACATGTTGAAAAAAATTGAAAACTGCCTTTTACCCCACCCTAGCGGCACTGTCTACGATGGCGGTGTAGTTTGGAGGCTGTCAGAGGCACTCTGGTGAGAACAGCGGAGGACTGTGGAAAGATAGTGAGCACGATTGCGACGCTATTTCACCTAGCGACGAACTTTGGAGTTTGAGTTGGCAAGGCAAAATAGAGAATGACTTGAGCAGCGCAGTTTGTAGTTTGAAAGTGTTGCTAAATAGCGTCACTGGACTGATAGCGGCGAAGTTTGACTTGGCAGCAGTGCAGTTTCCTGTAGACACACAAACTAAAAAAAACAACGAAATTTCTTAAAAAATGTGTTAATTTCTTCAAATTTTTCCCTCCCTCTAGCACCAAAATGTGAATGGTGATCCTATACCTGCACAAACATGAAGAACAAACACAATATTAGTCCAATATGTAAGTTAGAAACATCTTTCCCCATAAGATTCATTTGAAACATGAAAATAAGAAATAATATGAAGAACACAAGTTAAAAATCTATTAAATCCTATTTAAATGATCAAACTCTCAATCCCATGAGGGAATTAGTGCTATTTTGATGTGGAAAATAGCCCTTTCCCAATTCCTAATCAAGTTTGATGATGAACTTTGAAAATTGATGCTCCATGATGAAATTTCTCCATAACCTAGCTATGAAATGATGAAAACCTATGAAAATGGATGATAATGGATGAAGATTGCTCAAAACAATGAAGATGATAACTTTGCCTAAGTTGTGTATGAAAATTCCTAAGATTGTGGATCCAAAATCAAAATGAGAGCCTTCTATTTATAGAAGAGAGTGATGGAGGATGGGGCAAAATGGATGAATGTGGAATCAAACACCAACCAATAGCATAATGCCACTTGTCAACATGTGAGTGGACAAAGGTGGAGCACATTTTGATGAATGTGCACATTAATGCTATTAAGTGGAAATTCAAAATTGGAGAAGTGACATGTTGGAGGGAGATGAAGGACGAAATAAATGCCACTTGGCTCAAGAAAAGGACATGTAAGAGGCCTTTAATGCCTTGTTGGATGGACAAGTACTTTTGGGGGGAGATTTCAAATTTGAGGAATATTCCATCCTTTGATGCCCTTTTGAATGAAAATAGGAGATTTATAAATTAATTAAATTGATTTTCATGAGCAAGTTGCAAAATCTAGAGGATTTGATGGATTAAGACTGGGATTAATCAAGATTTCATTAATTTAAAAGGAGATTAGCTGATTTGACAATTTGATTTAGATTTTCGAGTTAAAATAAATCAAAATGAGAGGAATAATGATTTTAGAACATAATTAAATAAAGTTTGATTTATTTAATTAAAGATGATGATGTTAGATTAAATCAAATAAAGATTAATTTATTTAATTTAAGGGAGATGACCTTAGAGCTTAATTAAATAAACTGAATTATTTAATTAAAAGAGGGACATTAGGATCAATTAAACAAAATGATTTATTTAATTAATAGGAGATGATGACTTAATCAGATAAAATTAATTTATTTAATTAAGAGATGAAATGTGATGAATTTAATTAAATAAATATTATTTAATTAAATGATTAGTAAAGAAGATGATTCAGGATGAACCGGTGTTAGTAAATCAGGATTAGGTGTATAGGATCAATCAGTATACTTTACGTGTCTACAGGTATTAGTCACACCTACTAAACATAACCATTCATAAATAATTAATAATTTAATATTATTAGATTATAATTATTTCAAATGGGATTGCTTAATAAAGCATATAATATATAAGGTTTAATAACCTTATATTAGAACATTATATAAATGATATAAGGGTATGACCCCTAATAACATTACGTTCTAACAAATGTACTATGAAATTTTCTCAAAATGGGCATAAAACTGAACAGGAAATGGTATGGATGTGAAAATTTCATGATCGCACTTTGAATATGTGAAAAAATGATTGAAGCAAAATAACACAAGATAATGTAAATAATCAAATGTATACCTCAAAAAATCTCCATCCTCCTAGATTGAGTGAAAATAGAATGCACCCTACTTCTATTTGATTTTCTCTAGATTATGATAAGATGCAGATTGCTCAATAAACTAGCATAACCTTCATATGGTTACACTAATGAGATAGCAAAACAACAACATAAAGTTATCAATGATACACTTGACTTGATGATGAATGATAAGGGCCTCTAGTTATAAAATTTTCAAGAGGAAAAATCAAGGGGTGGGATAGATTGATGATGGATGGCTAAGATTGAATGAGGATTAGGATAAGGCTAAAAGATGTAGTTATGTGAAAAGTGTCTTATGAGGGATAAGATGGATGGATTCTAGGGAAATATCTTTATGTGAATGGTTAGGATCAAGAGGTGTAGCATGAAATGAATGGATGAGATTGAAAGTTAGTTTGAATTTTAAGAAAGTGTCTAAGCTCAATGAATCCATATAAGGTCTTAATTAGACATGTGAAAGGGACACTTGTCACATGATGATGATTTTAGATTATGATCCATGTGAACAAGTTTAAGGGTGGGATTAAATGGACAATGAAAAAATTGAATATGAAATTAATTAAATAAATAATAAATAGTTATTTAATTAATGGGATCATGTGAAGGGTAAAATAATTAAATAAATTATAATAATATTTATTTAATTAAAGGTTAGGATGAATGAGGGAAAGGATGGAATTAATTAAATAAATAATAAATATTATTTTTTATTTATTTAATGGTTTGGGATATGGTAAAATTAGGAGTGGTTGGATAAGGTCATCTATTAGGTGTCTACATTTTTCCCCTCTTTGATATGACATCACAACTATAAGAAGTGGCATTGTCTCAAAGAAGAATAAAATACAACACATGGAAAGAGATAAGGAATAGTGGCATGGTGCCCTAGTCACTAGAAGGATGAGGAAGGATGATGATGAGGTAGTGGGATAATGTCTCGAGAGGAAATATATGTTAAGAGAGCACATGTGTGCTCTCGACATGGAAGGGAAAGATGGGGGATAAGGATCAAGAAGCAAATAAAATGGAAGATGAATGGGATGGAAGGGGATGCATGAAAGGGGAGATTGGTTATGTTGGTATATGGAGAACAATCCTTTAAAGTTTACCATAACAAAGGAAAGTATGCACCAAGGTATGAGGAACCAGGGTGACAAGGTAACCTTTACATGGACTTGACACTCAAATAAAAGGGTTGTCCTTGTTCATACTAGACACCACAAAAACTTTTTGGAATATGTGAGGAAAATAAACTTAAAACACAGTATTCCTAGTGCACAAAAGGTATGAAATGACCTAGTATGCAAAGAATGAATATTCATATTGGAATTTTTTCCAACACACACAAGGTAAGTAGATACATAGTAATATTACAAGAACATCCCACAAACATGACATACAAGATAAATATGATGCCCCACTATACACTAATCAAAACACACAAAGATATAAAAATATCTAGGTGGCCTTAAGTAGGTGTAGTCATGGATTAAAAAATAAATCAAAAGATTCATTGATAAACATGTGTCATGTAGCCAAAATATCTCTTGCCAAAAATAGGATAATATGATGAAGATTACGCCATACCCAAAATTGAGGTGTCCTTATAAGAATGAATGATTGGATAGATGAAGATGATGGGAACAAGGATATAATAGATATTTAATATCATCATCTAGGTTCATGTGTGATTTCTTGATAAAAAGTGATGCTTATATGTAGCATTTTGTTGTTATTCAAATGCAAGTTTGAGGAGTGCCAAAGGTTATTATGGATGCGATTTGGGATGAGATGGGATGGTATGGTATGGGGGAGCGTGTTGATGCATTTTTTTACTATACGATGAAGTTGTTATTGTGGTATGTGCTGATGTGTGAAGATGGATGCAAATGTATGAGGCTTGAAGGCCAACATGTTGAATACTAGGTATATACAAGGCCATAGCCTTGAAACAATTTAGGCGCAACTTCCATATTTAATGAGGGGAAGAATAGGGAAGGATGGATAATGATATATGAGATGACATGTGACACTAATCAATGAGCAATACAAATCATGATATGTTTATTTGGATGGGTGGATACCTGCATTATTTATTATGGTATTGAAAGATAGGAATGGTTGTGGTAGAGGAGATAAAATCCTAAAAGATGGTGGAAAAGAGACTACTTCACATGATATTTGTATCTAGTTTTTTGCCATAGTAGTTGTCCAAGGTGCCACTAAAGCATTTTTCACCATTGGAAAAATTATTTCTCTTTACTATTATGGATTTTTTATTTGATTTTTTTTGGATTTTGATTTTTTTTTTCAACAATTAGGATGTGATGATGTTGCAATAAAAGCAACAAGTTATTGAATTGGTGGACTTGGAAGTGTACATATTAATGATTCTACCTTAGCTCACTCCTGCAAAAGGAGTGAGCTAAGGTAGAATCATTAATACGTGCACTACCAAGTCCTTCATGCATCTCATGTAAAGAAGCTTGAACATCCTTCATATCAAAGCTCTTCAAGAGGTTTCCATCAAAGGTTTATTGATATGATATATCACCAAGGGGGGTGAATTAGGAGGATGGTGAATGGAATAAGGTGGGTGAAGTGGCGGTATTATGGGGAGATGAGGATGATGGAGATAGGGTAGGAACTAAAATTAGTAAATAGATAAGATTAAATTAAATAAATCATGAGAGTGTAGTTGAGGGAATAAATTAAATATTAATTTTATTTATTTATTTTGGAGGGAAAGATAATTTAAATTAAATTTGTGGAAGGAGTGTTAGCTAATTAAATAATTTTTAAATTTATTTAATTATAATGGACAAAAGATAATTTAATTTAATAATTAAAAATTATTTAATTAATATGGATAGAAGAATTAATGAGGGTAATGATAAGATGACAAATGAAAATGTATTAGTCATTTTCAGGTGTCTACAACCACTATATGGCCTTTCCTTCCTCAAAGGTTTCCCATTTATAACTGTCCTACTAGCTTCCTCGTTAGCTCATTCAACTCTCTTTGGCCTTGGTCTAGATTCTTAATTTTTTCTAGAAGAATTCCTTTTTTCCTCCTTTATCATTTTATTATTTCCTTTACCTCCCTTGGTCATGAATTTTCCTATTTTGTCTAGATCTTCAATTCTTGGGCCTTCCACCTATAATTTCCTTTGTTCTTGTCTAAGATATATGGTCTCTTTTATTGTAGTGCTCCCCTATGTTCGATAAATTGATGTAGATAGTACGTACATCCAACTTAGTAGACCAACATATCCCTTCCCTTATTAATTAGTTGATTGTCTCAGAGGTTCTTCATTTAAATTACCAACCAAAGAATCATAATCTTGAGATAATGTTGGCACTACATGTGTAACTGAGAATCCTAAAACATCATAATCAATTGTGTATAGAAAAGTAAAAGAAATAAATCTAACTGAAAGTGACCTAACTAAAATAGTTATATCTAGAAAAAAAAAGAGATAAATAACTTGATTGTTGTGGGTAACTATGATAATTGCTACAGGTAACTACTTCTATAAAAATATTAACTCAATGACTTGACTATGCTACAACTTATTGTATTGACAATCAATTATTCATTTAATAACTCAATAGACTGTCAATTAATAATATAAAATACCATGGATATTGCAATACCTTAAGTGTCCCTTGCTCAAGAGTTGTTGCAATCCCACAAACTCCTTCAAGTCCTAACTCAGAGATTCATGGAAAACATTGTATTCTTCTTTATTGAAAATTGAACATACAAAGAACTTAAGAACATATTATTTGATTGGAAAAGCTTATATTTAGATCTATTTCATACCAAAAATCTATCTAGCTATAGTCTCTCATATACAAGATCCTTGAGAGATCCATTATTCTTGGACTGTAAACAAACTATAAGCAACTGTCAATTCTCCCAAAAACATAGGAAGAGGATTAGGTTCTTATTTCAATAGAATTAAAAATCTAGTGGAGTTAAGAGTGTTAGAATCACATCAGGACTCTACATCTTTAAAGAAGATGGTTATAACTAAAAACGTACCTAACAGGGAAAAACTTATTGCAAGCCATGACCATTGTTATTACAAATATCTCATTTCCTCCATGACCTAATAATAACATGAAGTAAAAAGATAGAATAATGCGTAAGAAAATTATGTTCACAATCCCCAATTGCTACCTCCATCAACTTCAAAAAATTGCACTTGTTGTAGATGATAACCTTCTTTGGCTACAACAAACATGTGTCCTTTTGCTATGGGTTGGTAGTCCCTTCATTGCAAGTTAACAAATCCTTCATTATAGGGGTTAGTTTATTCCAAAGATATATTTCACCATTAATAACTATAATCAATCATAAAACTCCATTAAATTCCATAGACATTCAATAATTCACACAACCATTTACCAATATAATATATCATCTTTAATGCTTTAAATACTTAAAATATATGAAAAGAGTTTGGGAATACCTTTGAAAATTATTAGAAATATAACAAAAAGTATGAAACTAAAGAAATGAAAACAAGACATTTTTAAGGCGCATCACTCCCCCCAACTTGGCTTTGTGCTTGTCCTCAAGTAGTTCAAGGCCTCTAGTTATATTGTAATTCAATCTCTCTATAGTCTATTATATCAGTGACTCCTTCACCCTACTTTAGGTAGAATCCCTTATGTTCAGATATCCTTTCCCATCTAGCTTGCTCAATTGCCCCTTATTCTTCCTTTCTTCTTATCCAATTTGGAATTGGGTACAAGAGAAGGGGAGGGTAAAATTTTAGAGGGAACCAGGTAATATGATGTTGTAGGGAGGATTTGATATGCTTGTGTGACCTTACAACTACTACCAAGTAATTAAAAACAGAATAGGTTCCTTCCTCTTTAGTTCTTGTGTCAACTCCTTCCATCTGTCCTGGGAGAAATCAAGTGCCTCTCTTCCTATTCCAACTACTAGTTCCTAGAATATTTGGTAATCTCATTCTCTGCAATCCAAAATTTTATTTTCCACCCAAATTTTGTCCACAAGGTCAACCCATTCCTCCACTACACCATTGGGATCCTCTACCTCTACTCTAATATGGAGGGGGAATGACCTCTCCCTTTCATGATAATCTTGTCACAATTGTCCTCTCTAATGTTCATTTTTGATAAATGAGGCTAATGCCTTTATCTGAATATCTCCCATAAAGAGTAGTGGATTCCATGTAGTGTCATAAGGAATAGCCAAATGATATAAATGGAATTCACACAATTGATCTTGCATATCTAGTGTGGCATCTTGATAAGATTTTAAGAATAATGTGGGTGATGATAAGGAAACTAGGAGGCCACTAATTAACTGGATTAATTGAAAAAATATTTTTCCTTGTAAAAATAGGGTGTAGACCCTAGTAGGTGGTCTGCATTTTAAGAGTTTGACTATCTTATCAACCATTTCTTCCATTTTTACTTGTAACATTTTAATATTTGAGTCTCTATGCTATTTGTCTCTATCAACTCATATTTTTCCTTATCCCATATCATTTGTGATTGAGACAATTCTTTTATTTTGTTCCATAGTTCAATTCAAAGGGTAACCACGTTAGGAGTTTTTGGTATAATTGGAGATTCATTTTGATTCTCGAGTTGTGAAGTTTTCTTATTAATTTAATGATGGTCAATTGGGCCAACCTCTCCAAACCTGCTCCTTACTATTCATAAACATGTAGTTGTTTCTCTAATTATTTGACCTTATGGTTCATCCCAATTTCTTTTTGTTGGTAACCTTTTATTTTCTCCTCTAGTTCCTTTATTTTCTAAAGAGCTGCTTGTCGCTGATTATTTTCATCTTTTCCTATCAAAAGCAATTTATCCTCGCCTCCCAAAAATAAATCTTCATATGTCTCAGCTGACAAATCAAATTCTTCTTCAACAAATGGACTGTTATAAGGTTTGTGCTTCTTCCTCATTGTAAATAAATCTTTAGATTCAAAATCTAAGATGGTGCTCAGATACATAAATTACAAGGTTCTAGATTACTCTTCATTACTAGGTAATTTTTCTTTTTTCGAATCTATTTTAGACTCTACTATCACAACTTTTTCTTGTCAGGGTTGGGCCTTTCTTTTTGTAGTGCCCTTCTTCTTAAGGAAATGTGACTGCCTTTTATGTTGCATTGACCTTTTCTATTTCTTTTTGGGTGCAAAAGAAGAGGGTGTACTTTTTCTCTTGTGTTTCTTGGGTTTTTGGTGGCAACAAGGGTTTCTAACCCTGTGGGTGTTGTGGGCTATGCCCTATAAGCTACAAGTTGGGTTTCTTGCATTTTTGGCTATGATTGTGTATCAATGTGTGAGTAGATTATGTAATATGTGGGGAAGAAGGTACATGTTCCTCTTTAGTAGTTGTAGATGACTCATTTATCTCCCAAACCCTATTTGCTTCTTTTAACCCCAACATCATAAGTATGCCATTTATATTGCTACAAGCTAGGAAATTGTCCCAAAAAACATTGGGGAATTGGGTTCTAAGGCCTTTTTTATCAAAAATTTGACCAATTAGTAATGAGATAGGGCATATTGATTCCTCTTTCTTTTATACTCAACAAAAATTAATTTCAACAAATTATAAAAGAAATTAGGGACATTTGCCAACCTTTCATGGCAAAAGCAACTTAAGAGTTTGAAATGCATTGTGTATAAAAGGGATTTCCTTCCATCGTAAGTTGAATATTTAATTATATATGAAGCAACATATACCCATAACCATGGTAGGGAAAGTTGTTTAGTACCTCGAGTTGAGGATTCCAATTCATCTCTTGGTTGTGTAAAATCATTTTGTGTTGTGATTACATCTATTTACACTGAAATTCTTCTCCCACCGTGGGCAACCCAAAAACCTCTGCAATTGTTGCCTCTAAAGAATCCACTCTCAAACCTCTGATTGTGGCTTCATCATTTTGTAGTGTACTAGAAAATTGTTGTTCCATTACTTCATTAAACTATGTAAGACAAAGGAAATACTCCAACCATCCAAGTTATTGGAAGACAAGAAAACATAACTAGTCTTCCAATCATAAATTATGAGCTATTGTTTCTTGTCTAACAATCTCCCAATCTAAAGTTTTATAACCTTCGTCAAGAATTTTTTTCTTCAAATTGCTTGTTATTGCTTAAGCCTTAATCCATGTTCCTTTGAGTAGTATATTCTCTATGTCTATAACCTTTGTGACTTTACAAAGAAAATTCAAGTTGGTGTATGCAATTTGGTTCAAAAATTTTGACAATAAATTTGATAATGACAACCTAACTAGTCTTCCCCCCAACTTAAAGTTGCTATTTGTCCTCAAATGGCAAGGTATGAGAATTACGGAGAGGATCATTATTTTAAGTATTGTCGATAGAGATACAATATAAATTTAATGTTGTATGAACATGAATTTCATAGGAGACTAATAAAATTTAATGATAATCATAGTTGATAATGTGAAAGAAAAATACTTGCAATGTGTGTGATGATAGGAAATATGACACATGTGATAATGATGTGAATGTCACCAAGTAGCAACATGTTGAGGAAAATTAAATGATGGAAATAAATGGTAGTATTGTGGGTATATTTTTGTACATAAAAATATCAAATTGATAGTACGTGTCCAAAAAGAGTTGGATACAGGAAAAGAAAGCTGCGACATGCACACATTTTATTTATAATAAAATGATATGTTGCATATAAAGCATGATGAATAGGAGTGGTTGCATGTTGTGAATAACTAAAAGTGATAGTTGTGTGTGGAGTGATAGTGAGCTAGATGTAGTTGTTATGGGTAGCTACAGTATAGGTCCCTTGTGTAAATGCCTTGGTCGTTGATATAGGTCTCGTGAGAAAGAGTGCTTGTAATTTTTTGTGCGTGTCCAAAAATAGTTATTTCTAGTGGTACAATTTTATTGGTGATATAGCGTATGTGTGTGCATGTAAATTTTTATTACTGAGTGAAAATCATACATGCCGTATATCAGTAGGTGAGCTAGTTGGATTATCTATAGATATAACATTTATGGATTCAGTTGTGTTTTCATGATTGGAAGGAAATTTTGAATCCTTAAATGGTGTGAACTATTGCTGTAAATCCCATAGAATTTATTCTAAAATGTAATGAAATTTTATAAAGCTTTAGTTGATGTCCATTGACCATTAAAGAAAATTTGACTGTATTAATTGTAGTTAGTTGTATGACTCCATTTGGAAATACATATTTAATTTCATAAGAACCTAGCCACTATGCTTGTAGTTTATCGTTGTGGTCCTTATATCTTGAATCATAAAACAATTACCAGTCCCTACATGGAATTCCTTAGTTTTGATAAACTAGTCATGTCTTTTGATTCTCTATTTTTGTACAATCTTTTTGTGATGGACTGCTTCCATCCTTATTTCATCCTAGAGAATTTAGATTTTGCAATCTATCTTTTTGAGCTTCAGAGAGATCCATTCCAAGTTTCACCACTGTTCCAAGTGTAATATGTTTAAATTCAATGGGAAGGACAACCTTTTTCCCATATACCAATTCATATGGTGTGAATCTTGTGGTGGTTTTCTAGGTTGTCCTATATACCCAAAAATATTTTGGTAACCTTGCTGCCCAATCCCTTTGATGCAATTATTCTATCTTTGTTAGAATGGCCTCAATCTCCCTATTTATGACCTCAACTTTCCCATTTTTCTTGTGATTGGTAGGGGTTGAATTTTTATGTCTAATCTCATATTATGTGACTTGTTGGGCAATGAAATATGAAGTAAATTAAGGTCCTTGATTTGTGACTATCTCCCTAGGCACTCCATACCTTGTGAAATTTTCTTGTAAAGGAATGTGACAATATTGTCATCTCTAGCAAGCTAAAATGCTTTAACCTCTACCTATTTTGTTAGATAGTCAACACGAACTAATATGTATTCCTTGTTATTGGAGGTGGGAGCTGCTAGTCCAATGAAATCTAGTCCCTATTTATCAAATGGTGTAATGAAAAATTGTGGTTTTAGGGGAATTTCATCACTCCTTGTAGGTCTACCCATCCTCTGACATCTATCACACCTCCTTGTTTATTTGATTGCATATTTATGAAGTGTTAGCCAATAGTAGTTAGTGCTTAGAATCTTTAGAGTTGTTCTCTTGGCTGCAAAGTGTCCTCCACAAAGTTCATCATGAAAATCCTTAAGGATAACATATAATTCATCTTCCCTCATGCACCTTCTCATTCTATTATTTGGTCATGTATTGGTGTAGGAGCACCATTTCTTTTCAAATAAGTTTGGTCTAGTTTGAGCCTTAGGGAGTATTTGAGTTTTTTTGTTCAAATAATAAGGTCAATAAGACCATTTTATGATGTATTAGAGGTATTTAGGGAGTTAATGATCAATTTTTGTGTCATTTTTGTAGAGATATCAATGTTTCCAAAAAAAATTGTCACAATGCAAAAAATTTATAAAATTGGAGAAAAAAAGTGCAAAATGGGGAAGGGGAAGAGTCAAGTTCGTTTTCTTCATTGGGAATCAGTTGGAAACTAAATTGAAATGTTGGTGATTCCTTTAAAAGTCCTTATGAACATTTGTAAAGGTGTGGGTGATTGTAGTTTTGAAATGGAATAATGAAATACACTGTTTTCTTGCAATTTTCTTTAGAAATTCACTATTCTCAAGTAGTGTATGACCCTATACGGGTAGGAATTCATCTCAAATTGATTGTAATTTTTGGTGTTTCCAATCACATTCCTTGCAAAGTTGGTCTCATGCAATATTATTAAGTTTAGAGAAAGATATTCCATTTTTTTGACAAGTGGATAAAACCCTAATTTAGGTTAATAGTGAGCCTTCTAATTTGTATTTCTCTATTTTTAGCCATTGATGACTCCTAAAAATTAGTGTATAGATGGATGTTGGTGTATTCTAAAGGACTTCTATCTTGCAGAGTCAGAGGATGGGGTTTTGAGCGATTACTATGATTCCCTAATATGTGAAACAGAGTTTTGTTAACAATTAAGAAGCCTAGAGCCTAGGGTTTGTTAAAATAATTATGGAATGAAACTTGTGATGGTTTAATTAGCTTATGAAGACCTAACTAAATGTGTTCCAATTGTTGGGAAAATAGATTTGATTATGGAAATAGTGGAACCAATAAACCCTTGTTGTAGCCTTGCCTAATTAGGCCTAAATTTGGACTGAGACAACAAGTTTTAAGCCTTAGGTTACAAAGGAACTATAACCCATTTAGAAATATGTTTTAAGAAAGAAAAAGGAGTATCCAAATGTAGGATTATTTTTGGGTTTCAATGTCTTTCTTGTGTGTAAAGCTCTGACAATCAGTTAGGGAACCCTACTAGCATTTTGAAATCAGGTTATAAAGGAATGATAACCTAGATGGGTGATCTATGTTCTTGAGGTCTAAGGGGAGTTTGGTCATGTTGTTTCAACCCTGTTGAAGTTGTTACCAGTTTTAAGTTGGGCATTTGTGTCTTGAAGATCAAAGTTTGGGTATGTAGTTAAGAGTTGTCATTGTTGCACGTTGTGGACAATCATAAAGGGTGTGATCATTAATTGTTGTATTGAAGTTCTTGGAAGGGATTGGTTGAGTGAGTTGGAAGCTTTGAAGAGTGTATGCAATCTTGTTTAAGGTTGTGGACTTGGAAAAAACCACAAGTTGCCTTGTAAACAAGAGTTGCCTTGAAAGTTGATTGCCTCAAAAAGAAGTTTTCAATTTAGTGATTTGATTTGTTTGCCAAGTGCATGGTGAGTTGAATTGTTTGAACCCTACCACTGCATCAATTGGTATCCGAGCCTAGAAGGATTGGGTAGAGAGAGTTTGGTTTTTGTGTTTGTGTGTTTGTAAAAGTTGGTGGCCAAGATACTAGGTAGAGGAAAAGAGGAGAGACCTGGGTGAGGCAAAGAAGTTAAGAGGAAGCAAGGTTAAAGGGACTTGCTTGAAGAGATGGATTTTTTGAGAAGATACCAGCAACCAGAGGGTTCACAGAGGAAGAAGAAACAAGAAGAGAGGAAGAGAAAAGAGGAAAATAAAAAGAAAAAGAAGATGGATCAAGATATTAGAGAATTGAGGCAAGCATTAGAGGAATTTATTGTGATGATAGAAAGATTTGAGGATGAGATGAAACAATTCTATAGGAAAGCCACAAGTTGGCACTTGACAATGAAGAAGAAGGTAGTATGGCCTATTAAAAGGATCATCCAAAAAAGAAGACAAGAGAAGGCATCAAGATCAGATGTGAAGACAATAGAGGAAGAAGAATTCATGAAGATGGATGAAGAAGACAAAGACATTGCGGCCATTCCTAAGCATGAAGGTGAAAGTGCAA
This sequence comes from Sequoia sempervirens, assembly GCA_007258455.2. Lineage (NCBI taxonomy): Eukaryota > Viridiplantae > Streptophyta > Pinopsida > Cupressales > Cupressaceae > Sequoia > Sequoia sempervirens. The sequence goes on along the minus strand of VDFB02000045.1, from coordinate 144 downwards.
TGAGGTAAATGATCAGATTTTGGAGGGAAATGATGAATCCCTCTTGAAGATACAAAAATATTTGAAGGTACATGTGGTAGATACAATATACCACTTATTTGTTGTGATAACACTTTTGAGGAACAAATTAATGGACAAGATGCA
>VDFB02000044.1:18203-88126 GCA_007258455.2 Sequoia sempervirens | reverse complement strand
GGGAAAGCAAATCAATGATGTTATTTGTGAACATCTTTCCAAGGTTCATTGAAGTTTTACATGACTTTGTATCTGGTGTATGTTGGTGCCTCTATGAGGTATTTTCTGAGATTGTCTTTAGAAGGTGACAGGAGAAAATTTCTTGTATATGAATATTATTCTCAATTGAATTTGAAGCAGAGTATGAAACATTTTAGGAGAGTTAATGATGCCTTTTTGTATTCCTACATGTGCATGTTTAACAAGGAACTTGAGAAGAAAAGGGTGTTGGACGAAGCTTGGGAACTTGTCAAAAAAATTGGTTTTATGTTCCTATAGTTTCCTACCTTCACATACATCAGGGTTGGGTGCTTTTATGAGTTTCCATATATGCTACCCAAATATCCTAGTGATAAAATTATACTCATGGAATTATGCAGGAAAATTATGGCAGTATATAGAAAGCAAGTTGAATCACATAAAGCCGGATTCAAGTTTCATCTAACTACTAGAAGATATTATATCACTCCTTCTCCCAAAGCCAAATCCATGGATATTAAGATGCAATGGGTAACAATGAAAAAGTACAAAAAGAGGAATGACTTTGACTACAAGGGAATGAAAGACAAGCTTAGAAAGAGCTACACTTATGTGCACATAATTGAGGAAATATGGGCTAAGTGCATGACTGTTGAAGATGTAAGGAAGCTAGACTACAGTCAACTTATCTTAGAGAAAATCAAAATTTTTGATCTTGCGGACATTCCTAGTGGTATGGAAGAAGAAGGTGATATTCTAGATTCTACATATGAGGAGAACAAGATTGTTGGTACCCCTCTTCCGCCAATCCAATGGTCTCAAAAATAAATTATTTCAACGAGAGAGGTTCCAAATGACTCTTGCAAATACCAATGTTTGGCTACAGAATAAGGGAATTAAGTTGAAATATTTTCACATAGGATCAAAAGAGGAGAGTACAGAAAGGCCTATCAGTGAGAAAGGAGAATTAAGGACAAAGAATAAGGATGATGCTCCAAGTACCAACAAGGTACCTAAATTTATCTTCACAATGAGAGGAGAAAATAATAAGTAAAATAAAGGAACATCAACTCAATTTGAGGAATGTGAAGAAGAGAATCCAACTGAAGAATCACAAGAATCTCCTATCAATTCTCAGTTGGAATTTGCACCATAAGATTCTCCCCCTTCTTATTCTCCTATGACTACTATGGTACAAATTTCTTCTCCCCCTATTGTCTCAAATGTACAATCTTTAACTTCTATTTCCATTATTTCTATTACTCCTATTGTGTTTGTACAATCAATTCATTCATCACCCACTAGTGGGTCAATTTTTGAAAGTCCTCATGATAATATTGAAAATGTTTTTGGCCCTCTATCTTCTTTACCCCATTTGTCTTCACCAGTCTTTGATGTATCCACATAATTAAATTTTGATAAATTCATGACTGAGTTTGTACCTAATGTGCCAAGTGTGGAGATCCCAGCTATAGTTTTGACCCAAACTCCACCAATTCTAACCACCACTATTGTAAGTTCAACTCCATCAACAAAAACCATCGTGGTAGGTATAGAAGAAGGTTCTTCCACTCTCCCTCCATAGTTGACATCACAAACACCCAATAGGAAGAAAAAAGTTGTCTCCCTAAACGACTTTGATTTTGGCCATCTTGTTTCGGCAAAGACCAAGACTAAAAAGAGGTCCAAAACCCTTTTGATGGTGATGGTTGACAAGTTAGGTTATAAGTATGTTGAAGTGGCACAACCTCCTTTGGATAAAACTATTGAAGAAGTTGAAGGGTCATATTATGTGATCACCATAATTGAACTAGGAAAGAAGACACATGAGAGTGCAAAGGAGGACTTGCGAGTAGCAATGGCTTCTTTGATTAAAAAATATGACAAGGATAAAATTATCAAGGATCAATTGAAGATTAAGGTGGAACAACTCACTTCCATACTTTGGAAGATAATTCAATCTTCTGAGTCCATCGAACCTGTTACAACAAGTGTGGATGATATTGCAATTCAAAAGGCCAAAAGGATTGGTGTGCAAGGAAGGGTTGTCATTGTATGGATAGACAAGATAATGGCACAAGGCACACAACTATTGAAGTCTTCCATTGAATTGATCAACAATATGGAAAATGTCAAGTTAGAATTGAACCAAACACTTGATGTATTATCTTAGAATTTCTAGTTGATAAAGAAAGGTCTAGAAGCTTGGACCAAAATGAGGGATTTCAAGCTAGATGTGTTGGTGGAAAATGGGGTGATCCCCACAAGAAATACGTTCATTACATTCTAGGAAGCAATGAAACACAAAAGAGATATCATCAATGAATTAATAAAAGATTTGCAGGAAGCTTAAGAGATGAGCAATGATAGAGGATCATATATCATTGTTAAGATTGGGGAGATTCCTTGCCAAATACTTGATGTCAATTAGAAGGTTCTTCTCGTGGATGTAGTTATTCAAGAGCTTACTTCACTAATTCATATCAATATTGAATCTGAAGCTTTTTCATTAGCTTTCATTGACAAATTAGTGGATTTTCAAGTGATTTTAGATGACTTAAAAGTGATATTAGATAAGCATAGAAAATCATGTATCAGTATCAAGGACTCCATCACACAAATGTTCACCATCTCCAACAATACAACTAGGCTCAATGACTCTAAAGTTTAGGCTGCATTGAAGAAATATAAAGATTTCCTAGAGAAGAATGTTGAATAGAAAAACATGCGTGTTGATACTTAGTTTATTTCTCAAGTTTTCTTTATGTAGTTTGTAATTTGTAGATGACATTTTACATGTCTTTTGTAATTTTTCAATTAATGTATGAGGAGTGTAGTCCCAAATCAAATCAAACTCTTCCTTTGAATAAGTCAAAGTAGTTATATATATCCTTTTTTCGCTCTTGGCTTCTCTCTATAAATAAGAGGGGGCTTTTTTGTAAATATTACCTTTTAGCTTATGAAGTGAAATGCTGAAAAATTGAAGAGCACATTGAAACTTTGTTTTTGAAGTGTAAATCAAGATTCAATCAATAAAAGAAGCAAGTTGGTATCCAATCTTTGCCTTGGATTAAGTTTTTTTTGTATTGGGATTATTCTTGTACGTCTTTACTATTACATTCTCTTATACACGATTGAATCTTGGTGTAAAATCATATGTTTTAAGAGGTAATTCAAATCTCATTTTGAGGTCTTTGAGCTGCAATATTGTATTTGGAATTTGTGTTTGTGTGTGTAATTTTGAGATAATTTGAAGACTTTGGGTTGTGAGTTGTCATATTCATTTATTTGATCCTATTGTGGCATACGTTGGAGACTTTAGGCTGCAACATATATCACACCTTTTTACTTTCATATTATCATAGGAAACAACAAAATTCTTTGTGCTTTTATGGGTTTCTTGGTATCAACACTTGTTTTTTATTAGTGTAAAATAGGTGTTGAAGGGGCCCTGAAACCCTGTACAAAAGAAACGGCAACAAAGATAAAGCAAATAAGTTTCCCCACCAACACAAAAAACTAGGTTGATTAAACAACAATCAACATACCATCAACACACAACAACCAAAGATACAAAAAATAAAACAAAAGAGGACAAAAATAGAAGCAAACAAATAAGTTCCTTTAACATTCTAGCTACTTCCAAATCCTTAGCTATCACCTTATTGTGCATTTCCATGACCTCTTCAACATCCTGCCTCGACACCACCTTGTTCTTTTTTTTTGCTCTGAGTACGAACGCTCAGCCCTATTTCCAAGTCAGCAACCTACATACCCTTGTCAATGTCCTCACCCTCATCCTGGTTCACCGGATCATTAAACAAGGAATGTCCAGTCCATTCCCTAGCTTTTGCATTCAAGAATGCCAAACCTTCAGCAGAGGACTCAAGCTTCTCCTTATTGAGATTAATCAGAGCATTGAGGTCTTTATGTGATGAGGGTGCTAACCTGAGACACAAAATAACACTCACAGAATAGAGGATAATATTTTATTCAAAAATATAGAACTCTTACATGCAGAGGATCTCAAATCCTTGAGCTTTGCAATACATGCAAATTATAGAAAACTACAAAAACTACTAAAAATTCCCCTTTTTGCAGTATGCGATATTTCTCCCCAAAAAGGCTACCCATAAATAGCCCCTTTTCAGTTTAGAGCCAAAAACAACATTCGAGTTATGAGTTTTGGAGGTTTAGTGCCAAAATTACAATTTGAAATTCAAAAATTGAGTCCTAATTCAAAAATTGGCAATTTTCCAAAAATCAGTCAACTTTTGGAAGCCATAACTTTTGATCCGGGATTTCATTTTTTGAACCGTTTGGACCATTGGAAAGGTCTCAGAGTGAAGAACGTGCTAAGAACCAGCATAGCTGGTTTAAATGATTTTTGGGTCCGTATGGGACCATTTAGTGCCTCAAACTAGACTCAGAAGGTTTTTCAGGGCAAAAAGTAGAAACTGAAACTTGAATAACTTTCAAACCGTGAATGAACTTGACCTGATTCTTTTGCCAAAGTGATTATTTTTCTGTCTTGAACCTTCCCATAAATTTATATCTTCCCATGCCTTTAAATTCACACCTGCTAAAAATAGCATTTGAGTAGAAAAAACATAAAAGCAGTTCTGAAAGTTGGGAACTCTTATTCAACGAAAAGGGTATCCAAAAATGCCAAAAATCTACAAAAAGCTAACAAAAGGAACATAAATGGAAAGCATATTTTTGGGTGATGCAAGATTGCCCTCACACCACTGGATGCTCCTACATCAAACACCCAGGGTAATTTGAGAAGTGACCCCATCACGTCTCAGATGGTTGACGAAAACCCAAACGGTCAACCTCTGCCTGAGACAACCAAGGTAAATCTTCCACAGGCCTTCCTCTCCACTTCACCAGATATTCTTCATACTGCTTGTTTTTGGTACTTCTTCCCACACAGCTATCCAGGATTTCTTCAATCTCCTCCCTTCTCTGAAGTAGGTGTCGGAATGCCACACTATTCCATTGTTGGTACTTCCTCTACTCCACCTTCATGGTACTTTGTCAAATCTAAAATATTGAACACAAGGGAAATGTTGACTCCATCTGGCAACTCTACCTCATATTCATTCCCTGAATCATGCCTCTTCAAAATTTTATAGGGACCGAACTTCTTCATCTTCAATTTGTTATAGGTTCCCACTGGAAACCTTTATTTCCTCAAGTGGACCATCACTTCATCACCAATCTGAAACTCCTTATACCTCCTCTTCTGATCTGCCTTAGCCTTATACTGCATATTCATCTTGTTAATATGTTCTCTTACCTTCTCATGTATATTCTTGATGTGTTCTGCAAAGTCTTTGGCTTCGACACTTGTCTTCTTCTCTTGGTCCATCTTCCTCAATTCTGGAGCGGTCCTGGGACTGCCTCCATACACAATCTGGAATGGTGATCTACCAGTGCTTATGTTGACAGAATTGTTGTCAGAAAATTTTTCCTGGGGTAAGATCAAGTCCCATCCCTTGGGTTCATCTCCTACCAAGCATCTCAGTAGGTTACCCAGAATTATGTTCACAACCCCAGTCTGCCCATCAGTTTGTGGATGGTGTGCAGAATTGAACTTCAACTCTATTTTCAACTTCTTCCACAAGGTCCTCCAAAAGTATCCAACAAATTTTTTGTCACGATATGAGACTATACGCTTTGGAAAACCATGTACCCTCACCACCTCTCTGAAGAACAAGTCAGCAATGTGGACTGCATCATGGGTCTTCTGGCATGGGATGAAATGTGCCATCTTTCAAAACCTATCAACTACCACAAATACTGAATCATTCCCTCTTTGTGTCCTTGGCAAACCAAGAAAAAATTCCATATTTATATCCTCCCATGGCCTCTCTGGTACAGGTAAGGGCTGATACAACCCAGTATTTTGGCTTACTCCTTTAGCCATCTGACATACCCTGCAACTTTGCACAAACTTCTTCACATCCTGTGATAATTGAGGCCAATAATAATGCTCACTGATAGTGGAAATGGTCTTATCCTGACCAAAATGTCCTGCCATTCCTCCATTGTGCTTCTCCTTTATCAGGTTCTCCCTCATGGAACTCCCCAGACTACACAATTGGATTCCTTTAAACAACATGCCATCCTGGATTATGAAATCCAGCCACTTCGTCTTGTCAACCGTAACAGGCTTGTGGCAAGCTTTCCAAGCCTCTGCGAAATCAAGATCTTCAGGATACAATGTCTTGAGTTCATTGAACCCAACCACTTCAATTTGCATCTTCGTCAACAATGTTTGCCTCCTACTTTAAGGCATTTGCAACCCTGTTCGACTTCCCACTCCTATGCTTTAAAACAAAGGTATAACTCTACAAAAATTCTACCCATTTCATATGCCTCTGATTTAATTTTCCTTGACTACTCAGGTACTGTAATGCTTGATGATCAGTATACAAAACAAATTCCTTTGGAAACAAATAATGTCTCCATTTCTTTAATACCTGAACTATTGCATAAAATTCTTGATCATATATAGAGTACTTTTTCTTTGCATCATTTAACTTTTCACTGAAATAGGAAATGGGCTTACCTTCTTGGCTCAAGACTGCTCCAATGGCACAACCACTAGCATCACAATCCACCTGAAACACCTTATTGAAATTTGGGAGGGCTAAAACTGGTTGCTCTGTCACCTTCTACTTCAACATATCAAAACTCTCCATTGCTCTAGTGCTCCACTTGAACTCTTTCCTATCCCCTCTCATTATTTCAATCAGGGGTGCACAAATACTACTGAAGTTTCTAATGAAATTTTTGTAAAAACTGGCCAAGCCATGGAAAGATCTCACCTCAGTAGCAGTTCTTGGGGTAGGCCATTCCAAAATAGCCTTCACCTTCTCTGGGCCCATTTTCAGACCCTTTGTTGAGACAACAAACCCCAAGTACACTAACTCCTCTTTAAATAAAACTACACTTTTTCAAATTTATCAATAGTTTCTCCTCTCTCAACTTCTCAAAAACCCTAAGAATATGCATTAAATGCTCATCCAAGGTCTTACTGAAAATCAAAATATCATCTAAATACACAATGACAAAACTTCCCAGAAACTCTTTCAATACACTCTTTTAGTACCTCGTTCATGAGCCACATGAATGTGCTCGGTGCATTGGTTAGCCAAAAAGGCATGACTAACCACTCGTACAAGCCCTCCTTGGTCTTGAAGGTGGTCTTCCATTCATCACCCTCTTGAATCCAAATCTGGTGATATCCACTCTTCAAATCGATCTTTGTGAAGTTCTTAGCTCCACTCAAACAGTCCATCAGGTTATCCATCCTTGCCAAGGGGAATCAGTACTTGATTGTTATCTTATTTATGGCCCAAGAGTCTGTACACATCCTCCACTCCACATCCTTCTTCAATGCTAGTACTATAGGTACTGCACATGGGCTCAGACTCTCTCGAATCAAACCCTTTCTCAACAACTCCTGAACTTGTCTGTTCAACTCCTCATTTTCTGCATGAGTCATTCTGTAAGCTGCCTTATTCAGCAAACTGGCTCCAGGGATCAGGTCAATTTGATGTTTGATCTTCCTCATTGGTGGTAAACCCTCAAGTACATTATCAGAAACAATATCCTGAAACTCATTCAATAACCCAAAAACTTCTATTGGCACCTTCTCACTATCTTCCTTATCCATTCTAAGAATCAATGCATAACACATACACTCATGCTTCATTCCTTCTAAAAATTTCCTTCCATCAACAAAACAAATTATAGCACTACTGCATACCTTTTCTTCGGCCTTCTTCAGGGGTTTCAACTTATGGCAGACTCCATCCTTCATCAGGGAATAAGTGTTTGCATGGCCATCATGTACAGCTTGCCTATCAAACTACCACGACCTCCCCAACAACATGTGACATGCATCCATGGGGATGATATCACATATTACCTCATCACAATAGCTTCTGACCTTGAACTTCACCAGGCACTGCTCATTGACCAAAACTTTGTGGTCTTTTTGCAAATAGGCAATCTGATATGGATGTGGATGTCTTTCCCTCTTCAGCTTCAAATTCATAACCATCTCTTCTGACACTAGATTATCAGTGCTTGTAACGCCCCGCCAGGGAACCCAGAGAACAACAAATCACTAACGAATTAGTCAAACAAATTTTTTTTTAAGATCATTCGATTTAACATAAATACATCAGTACAACACACATACGTCCTCAGGGTTCCTCGACGTTGCTACTTAAACAAGAACAAGTAACATCATATTACAAACCCACAATACAAAAAGCTTAAGGATAAACTTAATACCAAAATAATAATATATTTATAAATAGAGATGGAATCAAGTTACAATTACATCTTACAATAAGTGAGATAATGACTAATCTATATACAACATAATCATCGATACAATAAATACACTCATGTACATGAGGTACATTTACAAAGGATATGATGATCACATCATAACAAATAACCTCATCCACTAACAACCTTGACATTCACCAACTCGAACAATGAGAGATAAGATCCTGATCCACGAACCATGTATCCAAGTATAGTAACACCTGTGAGAGAAACCAAAGGATGAAATAGCACGGTTTCCACCCAACCCGTGGAACCCAAAGGCCCACTCCCTCCGTGCTAGGAGATAATGACCGATCCTTAAATAAAGAAGCAAACAAACAAACAACAAGCAAGTAATCTAATAAACACAACATCACATGGCTGGATTTCACATGACAACATGACAGTATCCAAAATCACAAGAATGCTAATAGACTCCCAGAGGCAACAATAAACCAATAGTGACTCTACATAAGAGACCACAAAGTATGTATCAGGACAAGAGTGTCATCACTTAGTTGTGCTAGGTTCTCCTGGTGAATCATCCTAGGCTTTGGCCCCCATCTTGGGTTATCCTGGTGACCTCAACTGATTCCCGGCCCCTAGACAATCTCAAGTGGCATCGAACTACCCTTCATGAAGACAAGGTAAATGACTAGCCATTCCAGGCCTTCTCAACCTACCCTTAATCTATACAAGCAGTAAGGCACTAGGTGAGGCAATCATTTATTTGAATTAATTAATGAATTCCCAGTATATTTATTAAAGTTTTCACTGAATTACTAACTTCCGATAAGTTGTCCTGGCTACCACTTTGGGTACCGGCCCCTATCGAAAGCCACTCTTCCTTTTACAACAACACAACACATTAAACCAAAAGAGAGCCATCATGCACAACAACCCGAATCATGTCTACAATCCAATCATGAATTAAATCACTTTACTCACATTCACCACATAGGTAACGAATTACAACATGCATTGCTATTTCACAAAACATTTAAAACAAAATATCATCAAACTCAAACAGAATAAACAACTCAATTCAAGAGTTCCCCTAGCCTCTGGAAACTAAAACTCGATACTATAAAAGTACACTCATAAATTTATAACCATAACGTTATTGTTCATCAAATACAACCAAGAATTCACTTAAATCAACAATCATATAAATACACGTTCTTTAAGTAACTAAAGATGTATTTTGACTCAACAATCTTTTCTTCATAATATAGAAACTAAACGTACATAAATACAACATATACTTAATCCTTTGAATACACAAACAAGTTCTAAACAATGTAAATTCAAGAATCTTATCTATTCATTTCTATTTAAAACAATCATCACAAGATTATTATATTTAAGTATAAATATATATATATATATATTAAACATATATATAGCTATATACTCAATGTATATGCAATTATATATATATATATATATATATATATATATATATATATATATGTTTAAATATATAAATATTATTTAAATATATATTATAAAATCAAATTTAAATTCCAATTCATTTAAATCAAATCCAATTACTTACCAATTAACTATGCAATTAAAATATACATATATAATTTTTTTTATTTTATTTTTTTTAAACTATGCACAACTACCAACTTATCTAATCAAACATTTTTCAGAAAGATTAGAAGAGTTAATTTCAATAACTCAACATTCACCATGGTAATGACAACCAACGTCACACTTAGATTCTTACACTCAAAGGTGTTAAGCTCATACAACTAGGGTCATTCCTAGACCTACAACCTAAGCCTCGAGGGTTCATGATGACCCTGCCTACATATCCCCTCGTGGGAATCAGAGGCATCATAGTTCGCCCCACAATGACAGAGGGAGTTCAATCTCTCCTCTTGTATGAGATCTATTATCTCACCTTTCCCCCATAACTATTAGTTTAGTACATGTAAGCTATCAACATAGTCCATTATAATATAATGATAATAATCTTGTTTGGATATCCTAACTCTCTTATATCTTCATCTCATTGACCTAGGGAATAGGCTTATCAATCAACATGAAATTACCTTGTTCACACAAACTCGTACTTTCCTTTTAAAATTCACTTAATAGATTCAACATAGGGTTTAGGTTAGGATTAGAATGTGATAATATATAATATGGTTTGATAAACTTAGATGTCTCGAGTGTATTGGTTCTTGTTATCTTGAACCTCTTCATTATACTAATAAGAAACTCCTTAACATTCATATATGAGGACAACATAGTAGAGTAGATATCTTATTCAAGATACTTTTACTAATAGTAAGAGTGGTGACACTCAAGATCTATTCACAATGCGATAATTAGGTGAATACCCAATATGGCTCCAATTAATATTTATCTAATCAGGCATCATGATCTTATTAATTTTAACATCAATCTCCATTAGAACAAGTTAGGACATAACACAATAGTCATAAAACTGCTCTAAGAAAAGTCAATACGTAATTCAACTCTAGATGGTTGACAACACTATAACCATTGGATCCAAATGTATACATTCAATAATAATAATAATTGTTAATATCTTAATATCTTTTAGTATCCGGTGAAATGAATCACTTTTAAAATAGTCTAGTTCACGAAATATGAAAAGTTCATCCTGACAACTTATATCTATAAATGAAATTTTTGGTAGGTAATAAGATATCAGGTCATGTTATATTATATGATTGCAAATGGCTTTATATCTTAATCTCTATGTTACCCACTTTTTACTTACAGCTCAGATTCATTGGTTTTAATTGCTGAAAAGCCTTTCGTTACCTATTAATTTTTTCACTCCGAGTTAAAACAAGTAAAACTGGATGAAGTTCATCGTTTTAAGGTACATAAATTTTCATGTTTTGCTGATTGAATGTTCAGTAATCATCATTGAGACCATTTTGCATGTGAATCATAGTTTATTGTGCAAACGTCTCAAACAGAAAATTGAAAAGATTTGCATAATAATGCTTTTATTCATTCTGTAAAAATGTTGAATTCCACACAAGCCGTGGAAGTAACTTTTCTGATTCTTACGATCAAAGGAAGAATGCATAAATTAACTGTATGCTATACAACTGAAAATAACGGAAACATAGGGTAGGAGGTGATTCGTCATTGCCTAGAATGACGAATCATTGACAGTTGAAGACATCAGGTCTAGCTCCAATTTCAGTTGTAGCTTCCGTTCCAGCTCCAAAAGCGTCTGCAAGGAATATGAAAGAGGACGTTAGAGTTAATCTCTAAGCAAAGACGGATCAATCCTATCATATATCTACGCTACCAACAGAAATATAACATGCAGTTGATTGGGCATTCATCAGATAATTGCAAAAAATCAGAAAAGAAAGAATGTAATTCAATGGAAGCTTTCAGCTTCTTTTATTTTGCTGACATGTTTGTTTCAGTGTGCAGGAACAGGTTCATGATCAAAATCAGATATGTGGAGTAAAACGGGCTCCCACAAGGGTAGAGCCCGGCATATCAGGTAAATACCTCTCATTCACATCATACTTGACAGTCATTGATATCAACTACAGTTTTAAATAAGAAAGTTGTCATAAAAGCAACTCATAGCAGCAGTGTTCAATTCAACAACAACATCCATAATATGAGAGATGGTGATAGAAGTTTTTTGCAAATGAATTACAAAGAACAGAATGTCAAACAGCCAACAGCTATGGAAATAGCATCAAAAAAAAAAAAGAGACAATGAAACAGTGAAAAATATTTCCAAGTGGTTATACTGGAACAGCAATGTCAATATATCTAAAACAGTTATAAACATGCTATAGTTTGGTCAAGTGAATCAACAATATAGAAATTTCTGTCATTTTCTACTTATGATCATGCATATCAAGTACTATTTTCAGCTTAAGGACACCATTGTGTTCATACAAAGAACTAAGAATGATCAGTCTCTTGATCAAGTTTATGCACAGCAGTATGGAGGACAGCAATGACAGTCATTTGCAAGTTTCTTTTGCCAAAGACAGAGTGATAGCATGACATTGATCTCAGGTTCCGAATGTATGCATATTCATGAAAGTGTCCAAGTGCACAGAACATATTTATGTTTTCATTGCTAAATGATTCAATTTTAAATCCATCAGCACAGGAAATCAAACAAAAAGACCTACAGCAGTGAGAATTAAAGAGAACATGAAGGACATTTAGTAGAGAAGGCAAGATAACGAATTTTCACTTCTTTGCAGGAAAAGGAAAATGTACTTCTGTTTTATATTTTCATCAAATTCAAAGTTTTCATCTTCTCCAAAGAATACATTGAAGCTTCACATTTCTGAGCCATTTAAAACAGAAAATACAGCCTATGGAGTTTAAATACAGTGAGGAAGATTAACAATCAACTGGAGTAGTCTTCAAAATTTGAGAAAAGCTTACTTTTTAGAACAGAAATCAGATTTCTATAAGATTTAAAATGCCTAGATTTGATAAAAACGTGGCTGTATTTTCCTTACGAATACAAAAAAAAATGAAGTATTTTTATCTATTGTGAGTTCAAGTTAAATGTTTTGCAGAAATCAAAAGGAAAGCTTCAAGTTCGCAGCCTACAAAAGTGAAGAAACTTTCAATTTTGCAGATTCAAACAGAAACATGCCCAGATTTAAGAAAAAACGTGGCTGTTAGAATACAAAAAGAAAATCAAAGTTTTTTCATCTGTTATGGCTTTAAAATGAAATGTTTTTTGCTGAAAATTAGAATCATAAACTTCAAGTTCGCAACCTACAAAAGAACAGTATTGCAGATCCAAAAGAAAAGAGAAAATTTACTCTTTATTTTTAAGAGAAAATGCTTTCAAGAACATCAAGTTCGCAGCTTGAAAGAGACATTTTTGCAGATTCAAAGAAAGAAAAATGCCCAGCTTCAGATTTAAAGAGTAAAAAGTGTTTGGCAAACAAAAATCGAGGAAGTGTTTCATCTCTATTGTGTGTTTTAAATTAAACATTTTTCAATGGAAAATCATCGTAAAGCGTGAAACTTTGAGAAAATGGTTTTGAATATTCAAGAGAAAAAAGACCAAGATTCATTTTTTAAAAGCAAGTTTGTTCTTTATTTCACGGAAAATACTTCAAAGAACTTTCATGGCAACTTCAAGAAAAGCGAGAAAAACTTTCAGAAATTCGAATGAGAAGAAGAAAATCAGACTTTTATCTTCAAATACCTGTTGAAATCTTCATTATTTTCAAATTTGAAAGAGCTTTCCAGCAAGTTCATGGATTAGAATGCTCATGGCGGCCAGAAAAATGCTGATTCATGCCCAAAGTTCGCACAAAAATCACAGAGAAGTCAAAAAACGTCATTTCAAACAGAAAAAATCGCGTCCAAAGTGCCTCTACGTTTTTGTAAAAACGTCATTTGCTCTTATTTCGACCAAAGACACCACATTCGAGTTCAACAATGGCAGAAAATGCCAGAAAACAGCAAGTCACGGCTAGGGTTTGAGGCATGGCGGCGCCCAGCAAAGAGGAGTCTTGTGAAAATACAAAATGAAATGCCTTTGTTTCATTTTAGGGTTCGAACCCTAATGAAGTTCTCCCTTTTTTGCCTTTGCTTTTAGCTTCTTTCATTCCTTCAGCAAAATTTCTCTAAGGCTTTTAAATCAAAAATATAATGCTTAGAGAAAATCTTTTAATTTTGCATTTTTATCAAAATGAAAATCTTTGTTAAAAATGGTTAATAAATCATTTTTAATAAATGATTTTATCAAATGCAAAGTTAGTGCTTAGGAAATCTTTTTAATTTTTGCATTTTTAAACAAATTGTAAATCTTTATTAAAATGATTTGTTAATCATTTTTAATAAAAGATATTTAAATGCAGAATTAAATTTGACCTTGCTAGGTGGTATTCCAACTTGCACTTTAAAAAATTGTAAAACTTTATTTTTAAAAGTGATAAATTATAAATCACTTTTGAAAAATAAATGTTATTAATGCAAGTTGAAGATATTTGAGATATGACAAGAGGAGCCTTTAAGTGGAGCATTAAATCTTGGAGATATGACAATCTGTTTATATCAAGTGGAGGTTTTGGGTTGCTGGATTCAGGGGAGGAGTTTTTGATTGATGTGACACCTTTTTTGGAGTCTTTTGAGTCCTCTTTATGAGGATTTTTGTTCCTATCTGGGTCTGGGAGACTTTTTCCTATTTTGGGTAAGTTGTTGGAAAGTTTGAGAGCCTTCTTTTAGGGCATTTTTACCAAATCCGACCCCTTATCCAAGGTGGGGCCCTTTTTTCTAGGGTTAGGGTGAAGAGTTTGAGCTTATTTATTCTCTTCCTCTTTTCTTTTTTAAGGATGCAAAATTCTGGAGTGGAAGAGGCTTTGTACTTTTTGGAGAACAGGGTTCTATTTTGGTTCCAAGTATTGTATCAGACTTTGGAGTATGTATTTTCAGAGCCTTTGAGGGCCTTTATACAACATTTTGGATCTATTTCTGGTGTCATGTTTGTATGCAGATTGGTGATTGATCTTTCTTTTCTGTGTTTCTTATCTGAAACCTTTTAAGTTTGTCTTATTTTGGCATCTTTGTGACTAGGAATTCTCTTCACAGGTTAAGGGTTGTATCAATTTTTAGATATATTTACTGTGATTAACATCCTTTAAATATCATTCTGATTTTAGATCTTCCTTTGAAATATTTATGTGTTGAGGGTTTTACCAGTTATTGTATCATCTTATAAATGGTTGTGGGTTCATTCTGTGCTAAGGAAAGTGATTTTGGTGTATCACCCATTAATTAGTTTCAGTCTTCAAGTTCCTTTTATCCCTTTTCTCCCCCTTTTCCTCTAAAGTCTTTAGGTTTGAAGAGCAAAAAATAGATTTTTCTTCAACAGGAACCGGCCTAGAATCCGGATGTCTCATTTTCAGTATTGCATATCCCACATGTAGAATTTGAGTCCCATGTTATGCCAGATTGCTGAGCTTGAAAATCTCAGTAGGGTGCAAATTTGGTGCATAGCAGTTATCTCTTGCATGCTTCATGGCCTTAACTTCCTACCCATTTTGCCGCATAATGGGTACACCAATATATAAGACTTACCGACATGGGCCGGTCAATTTGTCCACAAATTTAATCCCCACTTGTCGAGGTTGGTACTATCGAGGGAAAAGTATTTCATCAGTCTGGTTGGTCTGCCTATCAACACGACATCTATGTCGGCCCTCTCTCACACATTTCCTCCTTGACATGGTTGGGCGAATTATAAAAACAAACATCAACAATCCAAGAGAAAGGACAAAGATTTTCAATAAGTGCCATTTTCTCTTTTTGGTACTGAAATTGAGAAGGAACTCTACCTATGACCAAGTAATTGGCTATGTCAACATACGAAGGGTGTTTGTACAGCGAGGAGAATAGATGCTATTAGGAAAAAGATTCATCTAATAGGGATGGTCATTTGTCGCCGATGTAGATTAGTAAAGAATGCAACAAAATTAACCTTCCTTGGCTTATCCACAATGGTTATATCAAACTCCTACATCAATAATAACCATCTTGCCAATCTACCTATGATCAAAGCTTTATTCATGAGATATCTAATGGCTGCATGATCAATGTGTATAAAGATTTGGTAGCCTATTATGTAATGTCTGAATTTGTTCAGTGCATAGATTACTACCAACATCTCTTTCTTTGTCACTATATAATTGAATTCAGCTCCTTGTAATTTTTTTGTTGACAAAGTAAATATCATCTTCAACAACTCCCTCTTTCTATCCTAAGACTGCTCATATGGCATAATCTGATGCATCAGTATGGATGTGGAAAGGAAGCTCCCAATTAGGTCCCTTGAGTACAAGAGCATGAGTCAAAACTTCCTTCAAGTCAGAAAATGCCTTGTCACAAGCTTTAGTCCATTGAAATTCAACATCTTTAGTTTGAAGGGTATATAATGGTGCTGCTACCTTGCTGAAATATTTGATGAAACACTTATAATATCCTGCATGACCCAAAAAAATCCTAACATCCTTCTATTTTGTAGGTGTGGGAAGGTTTGTAATTACCTTAATCTTTGTAGGATCTACTTGAATTCCCTTGTGGGAGATGTAGTGGCCAAGAACTACACCCTATTGCATCATCATGAAACATTTTTCACTATTTAAGGACAAGTTTTGATCCTCACATCTCTATAGGACTCTCCTGAGATTTTCCAATTCTTGATTAAAATCAACACCATAAGTGGTGAAGTCATCCATATAAATCTCCATGCAATCATGAGAAATGTGTGAGAATATGCTAATGACTGCCCTTTGGAAAGTTGCGGGTGCATTGCACAAGTCAAATGGGAGTAAGGAATAGGCATAGGTCCCCCATGGACAAGTAAATGTGGTCTTCTCCTGGTCTTCTAGTGCAATTTGGATCTAGTTGTAGCCACTAAATCCATCTAGAAAAGAGAAGTATTGCTTTCCTACAAGTGTGTCCAAAACTTGATCAATGAAGGGTAAAGGAAAGTGATCCTTCTTGGTGGCAGCATTAAGTTCCCTATAATCAACACAAACTAACCATCTCCCTCCTTTCTTGGGCACAATCACCAATGGAGACACCCACTGACTATATGAAATGGGGTAGACAAATCCCGCATCTAGTAATTTCTACAATTCTCCTTTCACAATCTCTCTTAGTGCAAGGTTAATTCTTCTTTGTGGTTGTCTTACTGGAGTGCAATCATCTCTGATATAAATTCTGTGTGTACAAAGTTTAGGATTCAGTCCCTTCATATCATGATAACTCCATGCAAATTCATGTTGATGGGCCCTTAATAGGTTCACTAATAACAATTTTTGTTCTTCATTCAATTTACTATTAACATTCAGATATCTTCCCATTGACACCCGGACTTGTGTAGTTAACTCTATCATGGCTAATTCATTAATACATGGTACCTTTAGTTCATACGGTAGCAATGTATGGAACATACCTGTTGTTGTAGGAAGTCTGTCTGGAGGAACAATAGCTGTAGGAAGAGTGGTTGTAGGAAGATTATTTGCAGGAAGAACATATGTAGGAATAGTAGGAAGAAGTGTCCTGGCCAAAGTAGAAGATGATGCTTCCTCCACTTCATAATGGTTCTGAATGATGTTAGCCAACACTTCATCCTCATCTTGGAGCTGCATGAAAGAGATTCTGCCTAGCATCATAAGTTGTGCCACAAAATTAATTTCCTCAACCTCTTCACCAACTTGTGGCCATACGAGATTATCTTCATCATGAGATGGCTGAGCAGGTGAATAAAGAATGAAATTTTTAGTGCTCCTCCCATATGAAATGGTCATGTCACTTGACATGCATCCAATGTATGCATCTACAGTTGCTAACCAAGGCCTTCCAAGAATGATGGGATACCCACCTAGTGTAGCTTTCAAAGAAAGAATCATAAAATCTGTTGGGTATTCCCAAGAGTCTATAACTACCACAAGATCTTCCACTACACCATCAGGCTTAACAATAGAGCTATCAACAAGTTGTAGAACAGTAGGAGTAGATCCCATACTTGCAATGTTTAGTTGTTGTAGGATTTCTTTGGTCATTACATTGATTGTTGCCCCTAAATCAATCAGAGCATTCTTCACTTGGATCCCATTTATGACAACTACTACCATAGGACTGTCTGGGTCATTATACTTGGGAATAGTCACTTTTCCCAACATAATGTCATATAGCTAGCCCACTACATGAATTGTAGTTGGGTCTTTCTTTTTCCTACCTGGCTTCTTGACACATGCTTCTTTGATTGCTTTGCCATAATTGGAACATCCTTTATGGCCTGAAATAGGGGTATCTGGACACATATATGCTTCAGCTGATCCAAGATATCAAAGGTGGTGTCCTCCTTTTCTTCTTTCTTCTTAGAGACTTCCAATCTCTAAGGAGATGGTGGTTCTTTCTCGATCTGCTTGGCTTGGAATGGTTCAGGATTTGTGATGCATTTGGTTGAATAGGATCATTTGGAGGCTCCTCTTCCTCTTCCATAGGAAGCTCAATAATGATGGGCTTGGAAGGGGCTGGTAGAGTGGTTCTTGAACATAGGTGGATATCACTTACACTCACAATATATAGGGAATTGATTTGAATCAGCAAAATATGCAAGTTGCTGTTGTGGTTTGTTATTTGGATTGGGTGTGGGTTGAACTTGTAGCTGAGTGGGCTTAGGTGCATTTGAGCTTGTATTTCTCAAGGAATTTTGTCTTCATGTCTTCCCAAGTTTCCATAGTATCTCTACCTAGGCTCATGAACCATCTTAATGCAACCTCTTTCAGAGTGGTAGGAAATAGCTTAAGCCTATGGGCATTAGTAGTATAATCATAACTCCTGCAGAGTATGTGAAACTCAAATAAGAAGGTATCAGGATCTTCTATGACAAGTCCATAAAAATTTGGGAGTGTTGAGGCATGAATGTTCTTGATGTTTTCAACTTCATTCTAATGGGCAATGGGGAAAGGAAAAGCTAGTTAGTTGGGTCTGTTCCCATTTGCATCACCCATGGCTACTTGATGCTATTCCAAAGCAAAAGGGTTCTCAAGCTGATTTTGATCTTTAGAGGAGACTTCAAAACTAGTTAGATCAGGATATGCATCAACAAAGGGGTGTGGATCTTCTTCTTCTTCTTCTAGTAGATTCTGATAGTCAACTAGCTGGAATGGATTAGGATTGTTAGGAAGAAATCTCCCATAAGCATCCCTTATCCTTCCTCTATGCATGTGGTATCACTCACTATCAGTTAGCTCACACAAAGAATTGGTAAATAATAGGGGGGTTCATTACTTCCTAAATGGGGACATACAAAGAGCAACTTCAGAAAACACTAGAGCAATGAAAACTACCAATGACTCCATAAGACTCCCTAGCTTAACACCATCCCTGACAATGGTGCCAAAAATGTTGGCCTCCTACAATGATTTTAATAACTAAGCCTTTACATCCATGACTTAGAGATTGGACATCTAACCTGAATAGCTATCTCAATCATCATGAAGGTGCATTTAACTTGTTAACCCAGGGATGTGAACTTGAAATGGGCCAACTCAGTATGTGCACTAGGAACTCTTAAGTAGCAATTTCTATTGTACAACCAAGAAACGCACAATATTTGAAGTAAATTGTTTGAAAGGGAAAGAGACAAATGCTAAATATCAATCAACAACTATGCTAAGCTGAAATGCATAACATGAATAAAGATCTGAGCAACAAACAAGAAACTACTTTGTCTACTTTGGTGCAAGAACAGACACAAAATGGACTTCTAGTGGTTGTAGGAATAATCAATGCCAGATTTCTAACTAAGTACTAAACAACAAGTAATACTAAACTAATGCTAAAATAAGAAGATGGATTACTCACCAAGTGGGCCCCCTTGGATAAGTATCCTCTAAACTAATGAGAACTCAAATGCTTGACCTCAAAACTTTATTTTATTCACTGTAAATCATGCATACAAAAAGAGTAATGTATCTATATCACGAAAATTGGAGAATGAGAGTACAATATCAAATCGTGCAACCTTATGAAGAAGGAGCATCAAATCATTATTTATACTACAGCTAAACAAGGAAGTCAACTCCATGACTGGGAGGACACCATTTAGGGAAAATAGGGGAAAGTGGAGCGATGCCGATTACACATGCATGGAATCCGGTCAAATGTAGACTCAACACAATAGTAATGCCCATGCATGCTCAATCATTAAGGTCCACTACAAGGTGGTTATGTTCAGTTGCATGAAGAATATTTTTCCATTGACTTCCTTTGACTTGGAGTGATTCGTTAGCCGGTCATTATGGTGCATGCCCAACTAGCGGTGTCTTCCTCAACTTGACATATTAAATCTGCATGTCAAGGTCAGTATGCATAATAACTGCACATTTATAACCACTCTAAGAATCATTCATTAATCAAATTCAAAATCAATATAGGTAACCCACATAATATGTCAAATGTCATTAAAGCTTGCAAAGATTGTATAATGTCAAATGTCAATGCTTTGAGGGAAACATTATGCAAATACCAACATTTAATCATTAAAGTTCATGACATCAACCAACAAATAGACTATAGATGCTACCCAAAACTAGACCAAAAACTAGGCTCATCATCTGGGATCAACTATCACTCTGTATTCCTTACAAATGCATCCATACTCACCTCAATTTGGAACAACGAATCAATTGTATTGTTCAGAATTTCCATATTATATTTTTCATTATTTATCCACTAGGGAAAACACTCAAGGAGGTCTCCTAACTCTATTTTCTAAACATCAATTTTTTTCACAATTTTCCTCCTCATTGAAAATTTTAGGCATACCATTCCCCTCAATTTCTCTAATTTTTTTCATTTTTTCTTGTAACTACACCCCCAACTTTCCATAAAATCCTATTATCTCACCAATTAACTCAATTTCTTTGATTAACTTTGGAGGATGAGTTGGTGCTTTTGGATCATCCTTTTATGATAGGCAACATCTCTTGGAGGGAATTAGCCCTAGCACTCCATTTACTCAGAATACTTTGAAGATCCTACTGCACCTTAAGATGCCTTTGATGAGCTTCATCTATTTTCCTATACACATCCCACACATTATCTATCTTGAGTTGCATCCTAGAAAGCTTGTGCCTCAAAATGTCATCAATTATATCCCTAGAAATCTTAGTTTTCTTAGCTTTAGCTTTTGATTCATTTTCCTTAGATGTCTACAACTCCTTCAATCCCTTTATTCTCAAAGATAATGTTTCTCTATATTAGGAGGATAGAAAAGAAGGGTAGGTTGGGGATGAAAAATACTTTTATGCTTGGCTCACATAAATTACAGTAGCCTTCATCTTATTATATTCATCAATCATCATATTATGTTTTTCAAGAATCTTGTCATATCTCTCCTAAGAGATTTCAGCCGTGTATGCTCTCAACATGGTAGCATGTACTATTAATTTGTTTTCTTGGACTAGAGTCATCTCTATGGTTCTCCCAATTATGACTTCACCAATGATTTCTCCAATGAACCTCATCACCCTAGGTTTACCATGATTTTTTAATATAGAAAAAATTGCAAGAGTGTGCAAATTGAGGTTGGAACTAGAACCAAACACCTTATTGTTGAATTGTTCCTTAGAGAGTGAAACCTCTGGATCATTCCTCACAACATCTAGAGCAATGGATGAGGTGAGATCCCACCCAGGAAACACCATAATACCATTGTCTTTCACAAGTCTCCTTACCTGTAGAGGTTTCATTGTAGCAATCTCCTGCATCAACTCTTCTATCTTTTTCTTGACCTCCTCATGCTATGAGGGGTCCACCTCTGCTTTAGCCTTCTCAATTTTCTCCTTTATCTCATTTCCTCTCATCTCAATAACAAAATATATGAATTCTTTTATTTGAATGAATGCATTATCATTCATGAACTCTCTACATTCCTTTACCCTTACATCATCATCCTCATCCTCATTATATTCCAAAGACACCATTCTATCATTAGGAATATGAGGGTCCAATGCATCACCAATTTCTAGAGAAGGAAACCTTTTCTCAACTTCTTGTTCTATAGGAATGTATTATGTTTATTTCTCTTGCATTTCACTTTCCTCTCCTTTCTCTATATCAATATACCCAACTCGAGGCTATAGAACTAGCTCATCACCAATTTCTATAGGATGCATTTGTGCACCATGGTAGAGGATTAAGTAGGTAAAATATTTATTTTTGCCTGATGCTCATCCTTAAAAAGTTTTGCTTTATCTTCTGCCTCCTTGAATTTCTCAAAGAAGGTCCCATCCTTGAATGCTTTCAAAATAGTCATTACCCTCTCATATAAATCCTTGATTTCTTTAGATGGGATGGCATAGAATGTATTATTCTCTAATGTATTCAATTTTGTAAATCATCATCCATTCTTTGTTTCTCCCTGCCACAATAGAATTAGAAGGAAAATTCCTTATGATACCTTCACTGTATAAAAATTCATGAGAGAAACCAAACCTTCCTTTATCTTTTCTCTCCTTGTCAACAAAACCTTCAGGGTCACAATTTCTCAACATATCTACTTTCATCCTAAGCTTCTCTAGCATAACACTATATTTATCATAAGATTCCTTTGAAGACATAATAAAGTAAGCAAAAGAAAATTGGGTAGTAATTATGGAAGCTTTTATATCACTTCTAAAGTGCTCCTTATCCATGGCATCCATCTGCCACATGATCTCCATGGTAACTAACCTGTTAGATACATGTATTCGAAAATAATGAGGTTTTACCTTAGCTCCATAGACCATAATAATAGTACAATGGGGATACAAATACCAATCACCCTAGTTATGGTTAAATTGAGTGTCTTCCTTGAACTCTAGGGCTGTAGGATTTCCTTAATACTTTAAGAAATTTTGTGTACCGGCCTCATCCCAAGATGCTCTAAAACAACAAATTTGAAACCATTACAAAAACCAACTTAATTTGAGTGTGGGAAATTCTGATCCCAAATATGTGTCCACATCTGGACAAGAAACTCATTATCCATTTTATCCTTCTCTCTCATTTTCATAATTTTTTTGAAAATATTCTTTCCTACCCACAAGAGCGTATGCATCAATAAGGAATAATGCTTGAAACCAAGTGGAGGCTTTCCTTCCCTTAACTCAACAAATTCCTTGGGCATCTCCTTAGCAATGTATCCTACATAATCAAATCCCCTATTCTAAATTTTTGTTGAATATCCATCACCACTACCATTAAAGGGACATTCATTATGATATCATATTTCCTACCTAGGACTTGAAACAAGGAGTAATTAGTGTTCTTGAAATAATCCTTGAACTCATCACACTCAAATGGCTCAACATCCTCAGGGCCAAACCACACATCCCTCTTCCCTTGATCCTCCCTCCTATGCTTTGGAAACACATACCTTCAGTAACCATACTTGTCCTTCTCATATTCTTGAAGTAAATCAGCAAAATTGATGGAGAAAGTTGCAAAAGGGTTGAGTCTAAAGATTTCAAAAATCTTAATCCTTGAAGTTGCTAGTATCCTTCTTCAACAATAAATTTGGTCCTTGATGATCCTATCCCAAGGATCATAAATTTTTTCCAATTTTAACAATAAATCCACTTCTACAAAAACATTTGGCACAACTAGTTTCCCAACATCACACTTCCATAGATGGAAAGTGGGGCGTCTGGAAAATATTCTATTCTAGGCATATAAAAACAACTCCCATCCAATTTGGGGACCAACAGTCTCCCCAATTCCACATGCATTGTATAGAAATCATGAAGTAACAACACCTTAGCATGTTGGCCATTTCTCAACTGGTTTGGGATCTGGCAACTTGAATTCACCCTCCATAAAATGAGTGTGATCTCTTTTCTGACCCCTCTTTCTCTCAGAAATATTAGATGCCTCTAGTTTTAGTACATCCTCCTTAGGTTTTTTTATTTCTAGGCATTTTTTGTTTGGGTTTCACTTCAGGCTTAGAGGAATCACCAGGTTGACTCACTTTGAATTTTTTTTACAGAGCTAGGGTTTTCAAAACTTAATTGAAACTAAGGTTGTGGCTCACAAATTTGTAGAATGTTCAAGCCAAAGTTTACAAACAAAACCCCTTGTAAACCTATTTGAAATGAAGCACAACCTACAAGATTTTCTCTTACAAGGTAGAGGAATGTCTAACCCTAATCCCAACAAAACTTATCTTCAAAACTTATTTATCCTATCAATTTAGTTTCTTTGAAAATTTGCATAGAAGAGTTCAAATTTTACCTACCCGAGAAAACAAACGCACCGTTCTTAAAATTCTATTTGTTTCAAGCTCCTATTTATGGGCACTTTAGCCATTCATTTTTGAATTTCAGCCATTGATTCTCTTGTTTTAAAGCATGATCAATGGCTATCTGTTGTCTTCATGAATTGATTTTTTTTCTTTTAGCGATTCAATCATTTCAACGATGAGGTCACTAGGAGCGATGCCTTGAGAAACTGCCATGTACACCTTTAAAATAACCGCTGCTTTATTTCCAAGTTGTTGCTTATCGCTGTTATGTTCATGGCTTTCCTTTTGAATTCGCGATGAGTTGTAAGTAATATGTGATAGGTGATAAAAGGTTTAGTGGACCATCACACATTGCAGTTAAGCCAATAGTGAGTGGTAAGCATTAGCAATAGTGAGCGATAAACATTAGCAATAAGGTTTTATAAACAATGCGTTGAAAAGTTGGGCCATATCTCATCGAAAATATGGAATAAGTAGAATTAATACATTCGAGATGTGAAGGAAGTGAGTATACATAGGAAAATAAGTCATCGGTCATCGCTACTATGAAGTTAATGGCTTAGGGATAAATGAAATAAGTGAAATAAGTGATGAGCATGTGGTGGGTTAAGCTTTTAGTCATCAAAATTTAGCACATGCACAAAAGGTTGTTTTGAATGGGGGTCCCCTGGGAACGATGGGGAAACAAGACTTAAGGAAAACCTAGAGCATAGACACAACTTAGGATAAAAATAAATTATTTCATGACCCCAACATTTTAAAATAACAACCCCTCATATCAAAACAAAAGAATAGTTTATGTGATGGGACAAGAAGGTAACTTTAGACACAAGGGGAAATAGTGAGCAATAAGCATTAGCAATAATCATTTATTTTAGTATAATGACTCAAGACATGACTAAGACAACCGGAAACCAAAGCCAACAGGTCAATGGAAAATTAGACTAAAAGAGAAAGGACTAAAACAAAGGGAAAACATGCTTAGTGAAACCAAATATCACAACATAAACCCTAAACCCTTGGAAACATTTTAGAACCCAAGACCACTAAAGACCAAGTCAATTTTTTTGAAAGGTTCCACTAGTCCAGAATAGTATGTTGTGTTGGATGTTGACTATGTGTCAATTCGGCTAATTTAGGGTAACAATTCATATCTTTTTGGGTCTACACTAGTTCACAAATGAAGGTATCACTTTACACTTCTAACATCATTTTTTTGGATGTTAGTTGTATCTAATTACAATATTTCATCATGTTTTAACAAGTGGTTTGAGAGATATTAGTACCAAATTTCAACTTAGCAAATTATAGTTATTCTATGTGCAGTGCATTTGTGTGGGAGATTCCACACTTGTCCACGGATGAGTTTTTGGCTTTGCACTTTTGAGGATAAGTTGCTAGATGGCAGTAGAGTACGGATTCCAATTGAAATATAGTTTTGAGGTCCATGTATCAAGATGTGGATACATAGTTGAAGGTTTTTGTTACTAAGTCTTATGTCGTGCCAACCTAACACGTTTGATGTTGTGTGAAGGTTAAATAAGTATTGCAGTCTTATGTGGGATCTAATATAGGTTCATGCTGACCTATTTTAAGTTTATTTAAGCTTTGAATTGTGGCACATAGTTTGGATGATTTTTTTTGAGGCCAACAAATCATATTTTGAGTGTTACATCTAACTAGGCCGACCTAATTGATATTAGAGTTGAAGTACATACATATGTTTAGATATTTTTTGGTGTTTGGATGTATGAAGTGAACATGTGATGTATGATGTGAAGATCCTACATATGAATATTATCAGAGTAGTGCAAAGTTAAGTTGTGAATGTTTAGTTGAAGATTTGAGTTGTGCAAATACAAATCAAAGTAGAGTGTTAGATCTATTTCAAATGAAGTGTGTAAAGTCAGTTTATTGAGCTTCATTAGAACTGTATTTCATGCATATGAAAGATGCAACTGTAAAATTTCAAAATAGGTTGTGAGCCATAATCTCTCTTCTATCTTTTTCTTTGTGGACAATGAGCCCACCTATAGTGAGCACTTTTGTAAATATACTATAACTAGTTATAATATATTGTTAGCTAATCCTCACTGTGGTTTTTCCCATTTTGGGTTTTCCACGTAAAAATATTGTTCATGTGTTATGTGATGTGAATGTTTCATGCTTTCTTTCTTTATTATAGTTGAATATGCATTGGTAATTGAATGTCTAATGCTTGAATGGTTTAAGAGAATACTGATTCACCCCCCTCTTAGTAATCTTGGTGTTCAACACAAATAAAGTAAATCATAATGCAGGATGTATGCCCCCACCTCAAAGTAATTGATAATGCCAATCGAGAGAAATTTACTTTAAGGTAGAAAGAACAATACATCAACAAGAGCATAAAGAATCACATAAGGGATTCAAGGATCTAGGGTTAGTATAAATGTATGATAACTAAAATTCCTTAATACTTCTTGAATTGTCATAATCCCCCAAATATAATGAAACTATAAGTGTGGGAAGAAGAGAACATAAAAGAAAGAAACATAGAACCTTTTGGGTAAACATGGGGGAGACTTAAAAGTCTCAATGGTTAACATTGTCCCTAAAATATGCAAGGAAAAGAGTTTACAATGAATAGAAGAATGATGATATAAAGAAAAGTGTGACAAATAATTTGTTCCTTTCATATCATTGTTCCTACAAGAGTAGCAAGGGTCATTTGAAGAGAACTAAATAAACACAAAAACACACCAAGAAGAATGTTACAATGATAACGATACATGTAAGAAAAAAAAAACATATGAGTATCACACTTGCGAGCTAGTCTAAAGCAAGTCATCCTCATCCTAATCTTGCTCATTGTAAAGAGATGGCGAGAAAGATGAAAAAGGGACTATATAAAGTGTAGTAAAAGGAGAGGCACCTTGTTTCATACATGATGACTCACTTGGTAAAGAAGGATCATCACACATGCCCCCATAAGATAAATTCATAGAATCATCTAAGATCGAGGATAACTCTAAATGTATTTCCATTAAATTTATCATTGCATCTGAATAATCAACAATGGGTGATATGGGAGTGCTATCAACATGAATGGAAGCACTATCAATCAAAAAAGGAGAGGAAGCACAAAGAGGGGGATTAGAAGGATCCCTCAAACTTGAAAACAACAGAGGGGGTGAGAGCTTAAGCTTTTGGCTAGGTTGAGAAAGGGAAGCGTTAGGTTTAGGAAAGGAAGAAGGATCATTAGGTAAATTTTCACCATCTACCATAGATTGGAAAGTCCCAGCATAATGTCATATCTTGTGCTCTTTTGCATTATGATTTCATTATGTATGATTTGAAGCTTGTGTAGAGGGAACAAGGGTGTTTCCCAACATTGGTTCCTTTTATTCCTTTATTCTAGGAACAAGAGGAGGAATGGAAGAAACCTCAATCAGTTGGGAGATAATAGGAGGGGAAGGATCCCAAACAATGGATTACTTCACTCCAAATTCTGGAACAAAAATTATCCCCTTATGGTGAGGAGGAGTAGATGGTGTTGGGCGCTTGCCTCGTAGTCCTAGATAGGATTGTGGAGGTAGAACCAAAACATAGACACGAGGCATCAAGGAAGGATACCTTGTCCAAGGTGTGCTTCATTCACTACCTTTATAACAACAAGAACTAGATTCACACCCTTAGACAATAAAGGAGCCTCACAAGAAAAAACAGAGGAGAATCAGGAGAGCTAACATCAGAAAACTTAGAAATTTGAATAGCCTTGAACTTATGATAAGAGAGGAACAAATAATCCTCATGGGGCCAAATAGTCTTAGCTAACTCAGGCCAAAAGTAGTCAAGTGAAAAGTTCCCATGAAGGGTCAGAGGTTTAAACCCACTGTGGTGAATAATGTACACCTATTCTTCAAATTGAAACTTTAGACACTTATAAACTAGAAATGGGAATGCTTTCATGGAAATGAGCTATGAATGACCTAATTTTACACAAAATTGGTTTGAGGTTGGAATTATGGAAAAGGGTACATCCAATATTTTGGGCCTAACCTAGACACGAAGGGTTAAAGCTCCTATTACATGATGATGAAACCATCAATCACTCTAACCAAAACTTCTGATTTCTCATACTTATCTTGATATAATTTATGCATATAAAGGAACTCTTTAGCAACTATATTCACCAATAAAACAAGATCAATGAGTACTCCTTGCATGGGTTTATCATTAATTCTAGCGGGAATGAAGAGAGGTCCATTAGGTGCACGAATAGAGGTATCAATGTGGGTAAAGGTCACATCAATCTTAAGGATATTAGGCTCATGACTAACATCTATCATCAAAATAACATGGTAAAAGTATTGAATATCACTATCTAGGCTAATTAAAATAACAATTGTCTCCATAGATGGCTCTATAAGGTTAGAAAAATGACAAGGAAGCAGATTGGTGAAAATTTGCAAATTTGTTTACAAGGAGCTACAAGCTTATTCCCTTTATCATTCACACCAAACACTTGGATGACATTAGAATAAATGAGGTCTTTCACTTGGTGCTTAATATGCATACATTTCTATATTGCAGCAAGACTTAGTGTCATTATCTATTATAGAGGGAAAATACATTGTAGCAACATCTTGATGCACACATGTATTGTGGATGAGGAAAAAATTGAAGGATATCAGAGTTTTATATGATGAACCAATTTATATCTTCTATTCAACAATACAAGTTCTATTAACATTTCAAAGAATTTGGTGATGCACCAAAGGACAAAACATATCTCAATCCAATATCACTTTTTGAGAGAGAAGGTTGTAGAGAATGGAGTGAAGCTTGAATATGTACCTACAAAGGATCAAGTTGTTGACATATTCACTAAGGCTCTTCTTAAGGATACTTTTGAGTATCTTTGGGAGAAGTTAGGGGTTATTACCCCTCCTTCATTGGACTAAATGCATAAGGATATGGATCAATCTAGTGGATTTCAAAACTCATTCTTTGTTTTGGACTAATGTTGGAGGCTGCATCTTAGGGGGAGTAGGTAGTGGCTTTGTTGGTTGTTGCAATCATGGGAAGTAAGTATTGATGCAATTTGGTGTTATCCTTTATCTTGTGTGTCAAAGGATATGTGAAGTGGTTGATGGTTGATGCAGTGTGTTGTGTACTCCTTAAGGGGAGTATGCAAGGAAGTAAAGAGAGAAAGTATGTATGTTTGATGTCAAAGGGGGAAAGAGATGCATATGTGTTTCCCATTGCAAATGATGTCAAAGGGGGAGGGAAAATATAAAAAATGTTCCGTTGTAAAAGGAGAGAGAGAGTAATGTAAAAGGATTAGTTAAAAAATAAAAAATGAAGTAGTATGTTGGTGATCAAAGCTGTTTGTTTGATGTTGATGTTTTTTCACATCATGTGTTTCCATCAATGAAAAAGGGGATATTGTTGCAAGTATGAGTAATTCGTGTTGTCATTGATGTCAACAAGCTTGAGGGAGATTGTTGCAGACTCATGTAACTTTTATTGTCATTAATGTTGACTAGTGATGCTTTGATTAGTTGCACTATGTTTTCATTAGTAAATTGTGCTACTGGTGTCAACCTCTAGTGTTTCTTTGATAAAATTCTATTGGTAGATGTTGTTGGTTAAGTGATGATGAGGAAGTGTTGAAGATGATGAATTTGTCTTTGGTGCTTGGTTTCCAAGTGTTTTTTGAGAAAATTCGAATAAAAGAGGAAAATAACATGTTGCAGAGGCGTTCTAATATACAATGTGGTGTTCTAGTTTTAGTTTTCCTTTCTTCTATATTGAAGATATACTTGTGTAGTTCAGATATGTTGGTTAGAGGTAATCAAATGCTAGACTATATTCAAAATTTCTTGGTTTGGTTTGTTGTGTAGAGAGAGTTGTGTCACTAGTGTGTGAACTGTATGTTGCAGTGGTGTTTGGGAGAAATGTTTTTTCTCTACATTTCTCAGTAGTTTGGTTTTTGGTCTTGCAGTTCTGGAAGTGTGATGATAATGATCATATCTACCTATAGTCAAAGTTGTTCATGGTTTGGTGCTTCATAAGTTGATTTCTTGAGTAACAGTGTGTGGAAGATTATCTAAGTGTACTAGGTGTGTACATTCTTCAGGTGAAAGTTTTTGTGAAGGAATTTTTTGGGTTTTAGGGGGTTTGTGGAATATTACAGATTATATTTAAGTGTTGTGAGTGTTCCACGAGTCATCTTTAGATTTGAGGAAGTATGTATTTAAATGTTAAGTGTTTACACAGATTCAATCAACCTTGGGTGTTTACACTAATTATGGATTTTTTGTGGTGATTATGGAAGCATGGGGTGGCATGTATAAATGGATTTAGGTCTAAGGTAAGGTGTGATGTAGTCCACTTTCATTCCTTTCCACCACAAGAATATTTTGGTGCTGACCTAGTTTGAATTTGCACGGTTGAGGTACATAGCCAACCTTGGAGAATGTTTTCAAGGTTGAAGAAGGTATAAATGAGTGATGAGTTGATGGAGAATTTAGGTGTAAAGTGTGTGATGTGAATTGCAAAAGTGTGAAGTGAGAATTTATGAAGTGCAGTGTGAACTTCAATGAGTTAGACTACTAGAAGCAGTGAGCAGAAGGTGTCTACAATATTCAGGAAGGATACGAATGTGTTGGTGATGCTATGGTGGATTTTTTTGTTGCATTGAGATGGATTTCTCATTGTAACATTCTTCTTTCTTATTTTTTGTAATCTAGCAGTGAGCCATTGGTAGTGAGCCCTTGTTTCTTTTGGGTAGTGAGCCCTCTAACAATGAGCCTTTTTGCATTTGGTGTTACAATTAATTTATATTGTGAGCTAATCCTCATCGTGTTTTTTCCCTTAATGGGTTTTCCACGTAAATCTGGTGTTCTATTGTGCATGGTGTTGATGTGTTTTAGTTTTTATCATTTGATTTCATGCTAAATAATTCTAATAGATTAATGGTTAATTAAGTTGTGTATTTGAATGTTTATGAGGGTTTTGGATGTTTTAATGTACAAATGACTCACCCCCCCCTCAATTGTCTTGTGTGCATTCAACACGTGGTATCAAAGCAATCCTACAAATACATTCTTTTTCATTTTAAAATTTATGAATTTCATGGGTATTAGAATTTAAACAATGTCTCCTATCATGATTTTGGTACTTCCATTGCATTCCCAACATCTAAAAATCAAAAGCAACACTTTTGGTCTACAAATTTTACTTTTATTTGTAATTATTTCTTGATTTTTATTCAAGGTTTATCTTTTTCTATAGGTGAACAATTTTTTTAGTAGTTTGGGGCCAAACAAATAGTTCCATTACATATGGAGTGATAAAAAACCCTTGAATCTATAGACACTGAAAAATGTCCTAAGTCTGCGAGTATCATTTTTCTTGGTCGTTGTCCTCCAATAATTGAATAATTTTAATTATTTGATTATCCTTGATCACATTCCTCTATTGATTAAATATTTTTTAATTATTTAATTAAGTCACTTTCTAATCCTTATTCTATCTTGATCAATTAAATAAATTAATTGTCACTAATTCCCCCTCTTCTTCAATAATTCAATAAATTTTTATTTATTTAATTATTCCTTTATCACCTTTTGTCTATAGTTAAATAATTATCATTAATTATTTATCTATTCATAGGTCTTTTAATTATTCTATAGTTAATTGATTATCAAAATTAATTAACTATCCCTTATCATTTTCCCCATTAAATAATTAATCTAAGTTAATTATTTAATGTCCCTTTTTCCATTTTCCTCCCATTTAATTAAAATGGTTAAATAATCATTTTGATTAAATGATCATTTTTTCATTTTCTTCAAATAAATAATTTGAATAAATTATTTATGCCTCCCTTTTGGTCAAAGATGCCTTGTTCATTAATCTTTGTCTCTATCATGGCCCTTATTTCTGTCATAGCTATCGAGTGTCATAGTTGTTGCATCATAATTGTCATAATCCTCCCATGAATAGCATATTATTGGTACATCAATTCTGAACCGTTGATCTTGGCATCTTTCTAGAAGCTCGATCTCAACCATCCATTTTGTAACCTCTCTCTCATGCATCCTCATCCATTGATCTTCGAATCTTTCTAGAAGATTAATTTGGACCATCCATTCAAATGATTGTCTATAAAATCAACCTTCCCCCTTCACTTTGTCAACAATATCCATTTTCTATCGCCATTCTTCTACTTACAATTTGCAGGTATTTGCACAAGTGAAGCAACAAATCTGAGGGCAAAGATTGCAAAAGGAGAAATAGGAGAGCAAGAGAAGTGATTCAAGATTCAAGCATGGGGAGTATTTTGAATTGATGTTTTATTTTCCTTATGCTTTCAATGTTTTCTCTTGTTTGGATGTGGTTTATAGCTTAAAAGTGTTGGATGTCACTTTATCTAGGCTAGGAAAGATTTGACCCCATCTTACATTGGTGAACCTGATGTGAAGGATAAGATTTTGCAAATTTCATACAATTTTTGGATGTTTTTGCAGATTTTAGGTACGAAATGACACAACTAATTAATGCAATGACACATTTGCTAGGAAATGACACATTTGACAGAAGAAGCGATGCATTTGACTATAAACGATGCATCTACTGAAGACTTTCATGGTCCAAAAATTCAAATTCAAAAACACGATGCAATTACTCTAGTATGACACAACACAGTGATGCAACTATTGTACAGAATGATGCATTTTCCTGCTTAGTAGTGTTTTTGGTTAATAATCTTCATTTTTTAGTGTGTGGCTTTGGAGTGGAGCTCTCGAAAAGTGCTTCTCTTGAAGCAACAAAAAAATTGAGCTCTTTAGTTTAGTTTTCATCAGTTTAGTTTCCTTGCTTTCTAATCTAGTTTAGTTGTCAATTTTTGAGTTTTAGTTTAGTTATTAACCTTTTATGCTAACCAGGGCTTTTGTAGCTTTTAATTTGTCCAAGATATCTTTGTGAAACTACTAATGTGTGGTTTTGTAGGTTTTTGTCTATCGAAGGCCTTATTTTGAAACTACAAAATCTTGTTGGCTTTAGATTAGATAATATTTCAATTGGTGCTTAAAATGAATGATTTTCTTCTCTCACGTACATTTAAAATGAATGATTTTCTTCTCTGAACCACATTTGTAGAAAACAGAGCCACAATTACCTGCTAAACATAAATTTTTAAAATCTTTGTCCAAAATCGATCACAATCATCTTCATAGTGACCTTTGACTGATAAACCAAAGATTTGCAAGTTTCATTAGTCCATTCTAGCATTGCCATTTAGAAAAAAATTGCATTCCTCCATCCTTTGCATTGCATAAATTAGACCTTGATCCTTAGGTTGCATTTAGGTTTTCAGATTTTGAATATTGGAAGACCTTTGAGATTTTGGAAATTCTTGGTTACATATTCTATTTGTCATTGATCATTATCCTTGTCATTGTCACCTTATCAAGTTTGAGTCTTAAGCTTGTGTCCTAGTCTTGGCCCTACTTTGTTAAAGCTATCCTCTTATGGCCAATGACATTTGGAATTTGTTTCCTTGGGTTCTCATTAGCTTGATTTCCATCCTTTGTTTAAAATTCTAGGATTCATTTGCATTGCCTTGCTCTCATTTAGAATCATATTGCTTAGATTGCACTTTGCACCCTTATTCCAAAAATACAAAAAAAAAGCTCACTTTACCTTAGCCTTAGCATCATATTATTATCAATATCCTTTTACATCCATTAATTTCATCATCTTTGCATCCTTATACTCCAAAAATACAAAAACATAGTGTATCTTCATCTTGACCTTAGTTGCATTATTACCTTGATCTTCAATTAGCATCATCTAGTCACCTTATCACTTACCTTGATCATTAATCAATATTTAGTATCCTTTAGCATTAATTATCCCCATCCTTTGAAAATTATAATCCTTGCATTAGCATCCTTGCTTTTTCATATCCTAAAATCTGAAAATCCAAAAACATAGTTTAGTTCATCACCACCTTGCATTACCTTTCAACTTGCAAAAGTATCACATGGTTGAAACAAGGTCAAAAGCAAAAAGAAAGGACATGGATTTATTAAGTGAACCTTTTCATGAAACTACCCTTGGAATATATTCAAATCATTCTACACCTCAAAGGGACACACCACAAAGAGAACAAATTGACCCTTGGGAAGACCTAAGCCTAGAAGAATTCAACAAGCGATTGAACCCTCAAGAAATTGAAAAGACTTATCAAGACCCAAGAATTTTAAGCATAGTTGATAAAATTTTTAGTGCAAACCCAAACAAATTTTTCTATGCACTAGCTAAAAAGGGTGCCAAGTTATGTCAAGGATTTGATGTATCAACCATTGTAGAGGAAGAAACTAAAAATTCATTTGCACTTGGCATGCCTTCATGACAAAAAATGTCAAACATACCCCTTGGGACAACTACACACATGACTACCACTACCACACACATCTCAAGCATCCCAAAAATTGGGAACAAGATAAGCCATACCACTACACACGAACAAAGTTCCACTCTTGGAAGTTCCTCAAATACCATAGATAAAACCTTTACAAATCCCCTTTTTTAGAACACAAATCAAGGCTCCACATTATAAGGTCTCACACCCTTGACTCAAAATGAAAACCAAGGTTCTATACAAACATCCCAAAATAAAAATCAAGGGTCCTTATTCCTATTCCAAAGCACACATTCATCAAATAAACCTCCACCAAATAAGCCTAGAAAGGTGTGCATCATCTCACAAAGGGTCCCAAATCAAAACCATAATCAAGGGTCTATTCCATCACTCCAAAATACAAATCAAGGGTCCCTTCCATCATTCCAAAACTCTACTCCAGGACCAACACCTACATGTCAAAATACCAACCAAGGACCTACACCTTCATTTCAAAATTCCAACCAAGGAAACATTCCTTCACATCAAAACATCAATCAAGGTCCTACACCTTCATGTCAAAAAATTAACCAAGGATCTACACCCTCGCTTGCAAATCAAGGACTAAATTTTCAAAACCAAAACATGAATCAAGGTTCTATACCTCAATTCCAAAACATCATACCAAATACAAACATGACCTTTAGCACAAATCTAAATGCCAATTTCGTCCCAAATAAAAACAATGCATATCCATATGGAAACCAAGGTCCCATGTCACAAAGCATCAGTCCTAATCCAAATCCAACATATGACCTTAGTACCAACACTATGACATCAGACAAAAACAATGCAACACCATCTCTTGTAGACTATTTGATACAACATATGTAGAACCTTGAACAATGAATGAAAAGCATGCAATTGGGAACCAACAAGAAAACCTATTTCATGGAGTTGTGTTCCTTTCCATTTGATTGAAATTTGTACATGCCACCCTTTCCCCCTCATTTCACAACACCACCTTTTCCCAAGTATAAGGGGACAAGGGATCCAATAGAACACATTCAATAATTTAACACATCATGTATGGAAGTCTCATATGACCCTACCTATTTAATGAGACTATTCCTGTGAAGCCTCACAGGGCTAACCTTAGATTGGTTTGCACACCTTCCTCTAGGGATTAGAACATGGGGTGAACTAGCTAACAAATTCATCAATCATGTCACCTTCAACATTAAAAATGATGTCACCCTTGCAACATTGAGCACAACCAAACAAGAAGAAGGGGAATAACTTACCTCGTTCTACCAGAGATGATGAGGATTGGTTAGAAAATTCCCTTCTCACACTCCTAAAAAAAAATTGTCACCATGTTTGTGGAAAACCTTAACAAAGAATTGATGATTCAAATTCAAATCCAATGTTACACAACCATTGAGGAGATTCTTGAGAAAGGTGTCATTATTGAGAAAGGTCTTATTGCAAAGGGGGTAGTTAAAGTAAACAAAGAAAATCTGAAACCCAACAACGACAAGAGCAAATACTAGCCCCGAAACAAAAATGTCACAAATGATGGAGTTGTTGATGCCAAACTGGTAATCAAAGGTCCAATAATTAAACTTAAAGGTCCTTCCTCATCAAATGCATCCAATACACCAAACACACAAACACAAGGTCAAAACCAAACACTAAATATAGTAAAAAATAATCACCAACAAAGAGGTCCTCCCTGCACTAAGAGAACATACACCCTATAGTGTAGTAAAATACATACCCTTGCATTTTAACACTTGTTTGGGCCCACCTTGCTTCATTTATCCTCATTGATGGCTTAGTTGGTCCTATTTTGCATCTACAAGCCTAATAAACTATATATTTTTATGGAAAATCCCAAAAAAAAATCAAAAGATAAATGATCATTTAATGATTTTGTTTGTGTATCCCTGATTTGTGGACTAGGACTAACATTCCACCTAGGGCGTCTTTGTCCTCCATGGGTCTTGGGACCTTGATATTGAATACACCTGAAAAGGTCCCTTTTTGGAGTCTGTGCCCTGAAATTTAAGCCTTGGGACTAAGATGCCACCTAGGGTGTTTTTGTCCTCCTTGGCTTATTTTTGGGTCTTAATTTCAAACTCTAATGGGATTTAGCCTCCTTTATTTAATGATTTCATAAGTCGGCTTGTTGTGGTGTAATTTCAAGATATTAAGCATAAATAAGTATAAATACAAAGTTCATTCACTCACTTCAAATCAATTCTTTTGTGAGAGCATTCATCATAACAAATTAAGTTCAAAAGAGCATTCAAGAGCATTCATCAAGCATTTAGAGCCATCATCAAGATTCAAGCATCATTTCAAGGTGTATACACCTAAAATCGGTTAGGATAATCAATTAATTAAATACAAGGTATTTAATTAATAAACTTCTTATTTTGTCTACTTATAAATAAATTCTAAATTTATTTATAGTTCACATTTTCTAATTCTTCTTATCTTAAATCATATTCCTCTAATCTTAATTAAATAAACAAATTCAAATAGTTTGTTTTATTTAATTAATAACTTCTTACTAAATTTGTATAGTTCCAAATTTAAATTTAGTCACATGTCTACAATTTTTCCTCTTGCCACCTCATCATGTCATGTGTCTCATGAATTTAAATATCTTTAATATTTAAATGGGCTTTTTCCTCAACAAATTATAAAACAAACTTGAGACACTTGGCTCTCTTCCTCCATTTATTCTCTCTCACACTTGGCAAAGTGTTCTGTTAAAGGGAACACTCTCCTTTATTCCCTCTAACTTATTCATTCTCCACCGTTCATCTCTCTAGCCAAAATCCTGACCATTGGTTGCTGCCACATTAGAATATGCCTTGGAAATCTAATAAATGCAACCTCATTCTACAAAAAATGAATAAATTTCATTTGAGCATTTGAGCATTTAACAATTAACAATTAGAATCATTTAGTTTAGCATGATCATGGCTTTAATATTAGTTGCATCTTAGTTATCATAGCAGTTTTCATACAACATTTGCATCATAGTCTTTAGCATCATATCCTTATCACATCATCATTATCATTTACAACATATCATATAGTTTATCAATCATCATGTAGGAATAGATTTACTGCATTTCTAGCATCTTGTCCTTTAGGTTGTCATTCTAAAGGTCATAGTGCACACATAAATTTGAAAGCCATTATGATTTAACGAATCCCTAAAGATAGGAAACAATGGGATGATTTTAGAGAGTTTATCTGTTTCAATTAGATTAGATTTGTGATTAGAATTCTCTAATATAATGTCTCATTGATTGTGTTGTATCTATTTCTTTTTCATTTACACATTTCAATACTTCACAATACATTTTGGTGCCCACTGTGGGGCCTAGCCTCATTTTTATTGATGTTTTCTAGAAAGTTTGTTTTACTATGAACTTCTATGTAGCACATTTGTGGTTTCTTTTAGCTCATACAAGACATCTTTTAGCGCATCCAGTCCCTATTATGACACATCTAGAACATCCTTCAATGCATCCAATCCATTTTATAGTGCATTCAGGGGTTCTTTTAGCGCATTTAGTTTTTCTTTTAGTGCATTTAGTAGTTTTTCTAGCACATCTATGTAATCTTTGGGTGCATATGGTTAATGTTTTAGCGCATCTAGTTTACTTTACACAAATTTAAAATTTTGAGAACTGATCAATATTTTATGTGTTACAAGTGCTTAATACGCTATTCAAAGACAATTATATCAAACTACTAAAAGTGTTTGTAGGGGTTGGAGTTGTTTTATTGCTTTCTTTTTTATTAAATTAGGCACCTAGTTTAATTAGAAGGTTAATGAACCCCTTGTCTACTGTGCTTGTAAAGTGATAGGCCTATGCTCTCCCCTTCACTGGGTGACTAGAATGCCAGACTCACTATTTCTTGATTTATATTAACACCTTTAGAAGGCCTTCCGTAGTGGGAAAAAGTACTCACCCTATGTGAACAACCTAAGTGGGAACAACTAAAGCCAAGTTTTCGACCCACTATAATCAAAAGTGAATTTGGGGAAACCTGCAATTCAATAGTAGTGTGTAGGATAACCATCCCCAAAGCCTTTGTTCTAAAGGTTGGGAGGTCTCTTGAGGGAGTTTATCTATTTCTACACCAAATGAAAACCCTTAATATAAACTTTAAGTATAGAAGCCAGCTGAGTAAGTTTCCCAACATTTGTAATATCACAATGCAAGGGGAGGGAAGAATCTGCCCCCAAGATACTCACCATATAACTATTAGGGATTACTAGCCAAAAGTGGAGGATTCGACTTTGGTTAAGACCAGGGAAATCCAAAAACACGGGCGCCCCCTATGGGGTGACACAGCTTTGTGAGCTAACATAGTTCTAAGATGTGGGTTGTGGTATTATGAATGACCCTTGACATTAGAAAAGTGTTTGATCTATTTGTTCCTATGTTATACCTATGGAGATCAAAGGAATCAGACCATATTCTTGAACATACACTTAATGTTTAGATTGTAGGCTTGACACAACTATTTTACAACTTCTTGCTGTGTTTGAGGTCATTTTTCAAGAAATCGTCCATTTAAGAACACTTAATTCACATAATTCACAAAAAAGGAAACCAAGCAAAAGTCATTGTTAAGAATTTTATACCCTGGAAACATTCAGATTCACTAATTTAAATACAAAATAACCAGAAAGACTGTCAAAATAGTGAAACACTTCCAGTTTAGTGCATGCATTCCCTATTTTGGTGCATTTGAGTCATTTTACAGTGCATTTGGTTTGTCTTGTAGCACATCTAGGGCATTTTCTGGCACATCTATTCCATTTTCTGGTGCATTTTCATATCCATTTAGCGCATTTCCTGATAGTCCAACAAAAAATTAAGTTGAAATCACATTTAGGGGCAGTCTAGTGCATCATTGGCTTTATATAGCACATTTGACCCATATTTCAGTGCATTTGAGTCACTTTCTAGCACATTTGAACCATATTTTAGTGCATCTAAGGCATCTTTTGGTGCATTTATTCCATCTTTTAGCATATTGAGTCCATTTTCTGGCGCATCTAGGGGACAATCTAGCACATACAATCTCTGTTCTATCACATATGTGCCATCTTTTAGTGCATCCATACCCTATTATAGTGCATCCAGTAAATTCAAAACCACAAAGCAAAATTGACCATCTATCAGACAATTAAAACTAGAATTTAGGATCTTTTCCAAAACATAATCATTCCTCAATCACAACAGTGCTTTAAACTTGAAGAAACTGGAATTTGCAAGTGAAATTCTCTTAACTAAACTAAGATTTACCATCTTAAGGTACCTAAACATCCATCACACTTCTGATTATTAAGATAAGTTTCATCATCAAGATATGTCATCCTTCATCACGAAACAACGCTATATAATCAGATGTAACTTAGTCTCATTAAAAGAATTTGTCATTCTATTTGACTTAGTCATTATCCTTGGTACTCCTCCAAACAAAGATCAAGGTTTAGTGAAAATTATAACACTTGTATGCCCATTTTAACAAGATCACAAAAGTAGAAACTCAAGGAAAAAAGAAGCAGAGACTCAAGACACCATGGACGAAGGTGAAGAAAATCCATTCCATAGATTCCACCAACCTAAAAATGATGAAATTACTGAGGAATACATTCAAATAGCTCAACAAGATCCCAAGTTCCATAAGTTCATGGAATTTTTTTTTGAAAAAGATGGGAAAAGCTACTTTTTAATGTTGGCTAATCAAGGTATCAAACTCCCACATGACTTTGATGTTGATCAACTGAAAGGAGCTCCTAAAAGAACTAAAAATGATCCACCAAACATAGATCCCATGGCTGCATTAACTCATCAAATGAAAAATATCCAACACCAAATTAAAGAAATGCAAAGAGGAACCACAAAAAGATATCTATTGCAAGATATTTGCCCATATCCTTTTGATCAAACTATCAACATGATTCCTTTTCCCAAGCATTGTGAATTTCCAAAGTATGATAAGTACAATGATAAAACTGATCCTATAGATCATGTAAGGAAATTTTGAACC
Organism: Sequoia sempervirens; assembly: GCA_007258455.2. Lineage (NCBI taxonomy): Eukaryota > Viridiplantae > Streptophyta > Pinopsida > Cupressales > Cupressaceae > Sequoia > Sequoia sempervirens. The sequence goes on along the minus strand of VDFB02000044.1, from coordinate 47,465 downwards.
ATGAGCCTTGAATTTGCACACAAAGAGACTTATTTGATGAGATTGTTTCCACGAAGCTTGAGTGGACAATGCATGGAATGGTTGTCCCAACTTTCACTAGGTATTAAGAACTTTGAAGAGCTGGTTAATAAATTCATCACCCAATACTCCTACAAAATCCAACACAAGATAACCATGAAAGACCTTTGCAATACAAAATAGAAAAAGGGTGAATCATTCCTCATATTTCTACAAAGATGGAGAATATTTTTTGCAAGATATGCTCATCCCATACCCAAAAATTAAAAGATGGAAATCTTCATTGATAATGTAAATGATGAGATGATCTATAGACGTGAATTGCAATTTCCACCTACCTTTGAGAAAATGATTGAAAATGGAATCAAAATCGAAGAAGCTTTGGTCAAGAGAGGAGTTTTGAAAATTTACAATGAAGGAAAAAACTCAAAAAACTCCTCCAATCATTATAATAATAGTGATAAACCAAAATTTTGGCAAATAAATAAAAATGTTGGTAACAATGACGGTGCAACTGAAACACAAAATGCAAAACTAGTATTTAACTTGATAGTTGTTGCCTCCAAAAATAGTCCAAACAACAATTAGAACACCCACCAAAACACCAATCAAAACAACAATCAAAACAATACTAAATTTAAACCACCACCATATCGAACATCATCAAAATGAAGAAGATTTACACCTTTGGGACAGTCACTCGAATCAACATTAAAGGAGCTTCTTGCAGCCAAGGTTATAACATTATCAGAGGTGCGAGATTGGGAACCAAGAGTTAAACCTTCATGGTGGAATGATGCACATTATTGTGACTTTCACAGAAACAAGGGCCATAAAACAAATGATTGCATGCAACTGAAAAATTTGGTACAAGATTTGATTGATAGAAAGGAAATATTTGTAGAAGGACCCCAAACAAATGTTGATCATGGAGCATTCAAGAATCCTTTACCAAACTACAAAAAAGGGGAATCCTCTTCATCAAACACCAAAGGAAAAAATGTGAACTATGTTTATGATTCTACCATTCTTCATATTGAGGTAATTGATGATCAAACCCATGACAATAAAGACTTTATTGCAGCTAATAATCCAATTAATGACATCACAATTGAGCATGAACAAGACATTGTTATGGCTGATAATCAAAATGATGAAATTGTTGCAACAAAAAATCAACTCAATGGCACCCACATCAACACCAAATCAAATCAAATTAATGACATCGTACCAATAAATTTGATCACACATGTTGCTGCAACTGATAATTAGATTATTGTCATTAAAATCAAAGAAAAACAAGATTATCAACTAGTCAATGCAACCACTAGAGGGAAAACAAAAGTAATATTGAAAGGAGTTGCATCTAAGACACATGTTGCCCCTACAACTCAATACAACATAGTTGATCAATTACAGAAAATCCTAGCTCAAATATCAATATTGGAAGTCCTCAAAATTTCACTAGCTCACAAAGAAATTCTAGAACAAGCTCTAGTAGCCACCACAATACCAAATAATTTGGAAGTTTTTCAATTCCAAGCTATGGTGGGACACTTGACTGCACCTCATTCCCTATCATTTTTTGAAAATGATGGTGTATTACTCACTCATCCACACAATGCTACCCTCCATATTGAGGTTTTCATTCACAAACACTGGGTCAAATATGTTCTAATAGAAGGTGGAGCTGGCCTAAATATTTTTACTTTAAAACTTATCTATGCACTTGGATATTTAGAAAATGCAATTGATGCTAGAAGAAAAATTACCATAAAAGCCTATGATGATGAAGAGAGATCTTCCCAAGGATTGATAGTGTTACCAATTCAAGTGGGACTAGTGGTAAAAGATATAATCTGCCAAGTGTTAGACAAGGATTTGACATACAATATACTCTTGGAACGTCCTTGGATCCACAAAATGGAAGCAGTGCCATCAACGTATCATCAATGTTTGAAATTTCCTTTCAATGGACAAGAGATTACTATTTCAACTGATTCCAACAATCCTCAATACTACAACACTCTTAAATCAATCCAAGATACTTTTGTACCACATAATAGGGAAGCCATCACTCCTAGTTTATCAAAAAAGGATAGTCAAATCAGTTATTTGTCAAATCAGCTTGAGGAAAAGGTTCAGTTGAAAGAAAAAAGTATCAGTGATTCCACATCCTCAAACGATGAAAGATAACTAAACTCCTTATCAAAATAGTTTGAAAAGATCCAATTGAAAGACAAAGGCATGGGGGAATATTCTATTGAGCCATCATTATGTCTTTCACAGTTGCTACCTTCTCCTAAATCCTATGGGAAGTCATCCACATCAAGACAACAATCTTCGCAACCAACCACACTCTTTGATGGTAAGTTTGTAAAAGCGAGCACTTTAGTGGATGAATCTGAAGACAATTTTGTTTTAAACTAGTTGCACAAAGATGAAGAAGCATCACAAGAATCAACTTCAAATGTACTAATAGAGCCATATGGAAAATCATTTTCTATTTTAGAAAAGATGGGATATGAGGGAAAAGGTCCTGTTGGTAAAAGAAAAGAGGGTATCATAGAACCAATATAGCCTACCATAACTAATGCAAAGGAAAAAATAGGGCTAGGATACATAGAAGAGTCAAAAGAAGAAACCAAGCAACATACTGTTGAAAGAATCCTCCAATTGTGAGATAGTTCTGAAACAGATTCCAATGAGTATGAATGGGAATCGCTCTCTAAAGAATCTTGTCATGACAAATAAATTGATGTGATATGAAGGTATGCACCAACACATATGGAGGGACAAAGTTTAGGGTCTAGACCACTTGAATTTGGATCACAACATATTGATGACTCTAGCAAATACGATCAGACTTTGAGTGAGATAGATCCTTCAGAAGAGAGTAACATCATAGACCTTGATATTTCTATCAAACACTTTGAAAACATTGCCATCATGACACTTACTTCTTTTGACCTTAGCCAACCTAATGATTCTTTACCATTGGTACACCTCGAACTAATTGACTAGGACCAAACTGAGCTGCTTGATAACCCCATCTTTCCAAACGATGGTGCCATTGTGAACTTCCTTTGCTCTAATAATCCCGAAACATGTTCCACCAACGAATCTCATAATGAAGCTTTAGACAAGGGGAGTGACAAATCTCTCAGCTACAAAATGAAAATAAAAAAAACTATCTAATGGTGAAAACCATTTAATGACAGTATTAGATTAAGAAAAAGTAAAAATAAAGAGCACATCTAATGGTGAAAACCTCTCTAAGGCACCGAAAGATGGGAGATTTGACACTCTTCTTGAGCACTATCATGGGAGATTTTTAGTACTAGTTGAACCCACAAAATCCATCAACATTGGTATAGCTGAAAGAGTGAAGACCTTACATCTAGCAAAATCCATGACAGAGGAAGAAAAACCAAGCTTCACCAAATTCTTTGAAGAAAGACAAGTAAACTTTGCTTGGTCCTATGCTGACATTCCAGGAATAGATCCAGATCTTATCATGCACCATTTATCCCTACCACCTAGAGTGAAGCCAATGAAGCAAAAATTGAGAAAAATGCATCCACATATCGCCTTGTTAGTGAAAGTTGAATTGAAGAAACTACTGGACGCAAGATTTATCCGTCCAATTGATTATGTTCAATGGATCTCAAACATTGTACTAGTTTCAAAACTAGATAACAACATCAGGATATGTATGGATTTCATAGACCTTAACAGGGCTTGTCTGAAAGATGACTTTCCTTTTCCTAACATTGAAATTATTGTGGATTTAACAACAGGTCATGCAATGCTATCACTCATGGATGGATTTTTAGGTTATAATCAAATAAAAATAGCACCAGAAGATCAAGAGAAAACTTCTTTCGCATGCCCATGGGGTACATTCTATTAGAACGTCATACCTTTTGGGTTGAAGAATGCCAGGGATACTTATCAATGTGCAATGACCACTATCTTTCATGACATTATGCACACCTTTATGGAGGACTATGTGGATGACTTGTTAGAAAAATCATACACTAGGGAAGGACATCTGAAAATCCTAGATAAAATCTTTACCAGGCTACAAAAATTCAATGTGCGGTTAAATCCCAAGAAATGTGTATTTGGCGTGACATCAGCTAAAATTTTAGGATATATTGTATCGGCTAAAGGCATTGAGGTGGATCCTACAAAATTCAAAGCCATCATGGAGATGCCTCCTCCCAAGAATATCAGCCAACTTAGATCTTTACAGGGATGATTCCAATCTATTAGAAGGTTCTGCTAGAATCCAAGATTAGACATGCAAACCACAAAATACCTTCCACAATGGAGAAACAAAAACATAAAGAGCAATTTGCATGAAGATGTGCAAATAAATAATATTAAGGAATTGAGTAAATACAAGAGATTAATTTCTTTATAAAAGAAATGTATGCATAACCCTAAAAGGAAACCCTAGTGTGCACACTTAATAATTAATAAATGATTAATTATTAATGTGCCTAAGTTTAGCTTAAGTAACTAAAGTGATAAGTGACTTAATTAATTAATCAATATGATTAGATTAATTAGGTTAAATAACTTATTACTCTAACACCCCCCCCTTAAGATGAACTTAGAAAGTAGCTAAAACACTAAGTAAAAGATGTATAAAAGAAAAGATGGGTCCCAACAACAAGGCTTGGTCAGGTACCCATGTACAAATGCAATGAATGAGAAAGAGGAGAAAACCTAGTAGGACAAAACCCCCCTCAATGACATGACCTACTGCAAAGAAGCATTGGAAGAACACTGGTGGAGTAACACTAGAATCCTGAATCTGGAAAGCAAGGAAATATACCTCTGTTTACAAGAAACCATATGAGAGTCACGAAAGGATTCAAGCAGAATCATGATAATGCAACAGCAGACCCAATGCCATGGAACACTAGAAATCTCACAAACTGGAACAACCCTAGAATCTATGAAGCAACAGTAGATGTATAAATGATGCCCCCCATAAGAGGGAATGATATGATGAAAGAATTTGAAAGCTATGTGTATCTCAATGTCGATGCCAAATTGTGACTAAAAATAATCCATAGGAGCAAGTACCATGAAGATTATGGAACATTAACCATAAAATGAATGGCCCTCAAACTGTGATGTGAATTGATGCGAACCAAAATGTGTCAAGCTATGAGCAAGATGTGGCCAAAAGAAACTATAGAATCCAAATAAAACTCATAGGAATTGTCATCACTATGAAGATGAGATCAAAGTGCATGTGATGCAACTACACTCTAATCAAATTATTATGTAAGAAACCCCCTTGATGGAACTTTATATAAGTTCATTTATTAGAATACCCCATGATTGTAAAAGGAGAGAATGCAAAACATGCATAAATTAAAGAGAAAATGCAAACCTAGTGCATGAAAACAAGAAAGAGTGCATGCTCAAACCAATGTTCACATCTGCCTCCTGATTAAAATTGACCTTAGATCTGTGTAGAGAAAATCAAATGATGTCATCTCACACAAACAAATCCTTTCCAGGTGACAAAACATCCAAGTAATTGACAAAATTGTGAAAACAAAAAATACTGAATAAAATGTACTTGGGGAAGATTTTGGAAAAAATGTATGTATAGATCTGAAGAGCTTTGTAATACCTTTCCAACACCGCTTGGATTGCTAAAATTGGAGATACAGGCAAAAAGTTATGAGCTCGGAAGCGCAAAATGAAGATCTAAATTTGACTGAGAATAAAAGGAACCACTAGAAAAATATGATAATGAGACCTATAGCACTGGAAATTTTGTGGAACCAACTTTCCGACAATATCTTATTTTCCCGATTTCGACACCGTATTCCCAAGTTACGCCAAAAAGAAAAAAATTGCTCCTTTAGGGAAAACTGGGGTTAGGAAGGGGCTAAGTGGTCGTATGGACAATGATGTCACATTGACGTCAACACTTCATGACATTAAATTTGACGGCCTATAGGCCGTCACTGCAAAAAAACTCCATGTCACTGAAAAAATTTCTACATGCACTGAGTTTAAGGCGGAATATGCCTTAGGGAACAAGGAATATTCCTTGAATCACCGCCAATTTCTTGAGCCGTTGAGATCTAATTTTCTAGTTTTTCCATTTGCATTTACCTTGAATATTCCCCTTGATTCCATCACTGCTTTGAGGATCCACCGAGAGTTATAGAAGGTTGCTGGTAGGTGATTTTGCCGACAATTGGCATGTGTGAGATGCTGGCGAACGACAAAACCAAAGCCGCCACCCTGGTACTCTATGTGGGCCTAGGAAGGTATGCCTGTGCAGGGTACAAGCCTTGCATAAGGAGTACAATCTACCTTTTTGATTTGATTTTTCAAAAAAAAACTTTTGAGATATGTAATTTTTTTTATTTGTAGGGATAAAAAAATAAAAAAACCTAGAATTTTTTTTTATTCGATGGAAAAAATATAAAAAAACCAGAATTTTACACCTGATTGCTTGTGCACGTAAATTGAGGTGCCTAGATTTGTACAGATTGGCATGCCTCTAAACAAAATTTTCCTTTCATTGCAACTACTCGGATTTGAGCAAAATGATAGGCATTCTTAAGGTTTTCTAGTGCTTTGAATCCAATGGAGATGCCCGATCTGATCTAAAATGCTTCATAAATAAGCTCAAGGCATAAAACCCTCGAGGAACCCCGAATGTGCTCTGCAATGAATTTCTCCAAAAAATTGAGAAGGGGCTGCAAATCAAGGCTCTGATACGATGTTAGAATCCAAGATCAGACATGCAAACCAGAAAATACCTTCCACAATGGAGAAACATAAAAAGCAAGAGAAATTTTCATGAAGATGTGCAAATGACCAATATTTAGGAATTGAGTACAAACAAGAGATGAAATAACCCTAAAAGGAAACCCTAGTGTGCACACTTAATAATTAATAAATAATTAATTATTAATGTGCCTGAGTTTAGCTTAAGTAACTAAAGTGATAAGTGACTTAATTAATTAACCAATATGATTATATTAATTAAGTGAAATAACTTATTACTCTAACAAGTTCATCGCACAACTGGCAGATAAAACTCATCCTTTTAATCACTTGCTACACAAGAATGTTTCTTTCAAATGGGATGAAAAATGTGAAGAAGCTTTTAATCAATTGAAGTAGTATTTGATGTCCCCACCTATACTGGTACCACCAATGAAAGGAAAACCATTATTACTCTACATAGTAACAAAAAAGGTATCTTTGGGTGCTCTACTAGCACAAGAAGACTTTGTGGGAAAAGAAAGGGCTATTTATTACATCAACATGACCTTGAATGGCTATGAAATCAACCACACATTTATCGAAAAAGCTTGTTTGGAGGTATTATTTGATACTCAACAACTAAGACACTACATGCTAACACATACCATCAAACTCATAGCAAAAATTGATCCATTGAAGTATCTACTTAGCAAAGCTGCCTTGAGAGGAAGACTAGCCAAGTGGGTAATGATATTGAGTGAGTTTGACATCTAGTATGTGGAAAAAAAAGCAATCAAGGGCCGAGCCATAGCGAATCAATTAGTTGAAGCACCATTACAAGATGATCATCCCATGAACATTGAGTTTCCAAATGTAGATGTCCTTACAGTGTCAACACAATAGTGGATGTTATACTTTGATGGATCTTACACACAACACGGATTAGGTGTCAGAATCCTATTTGTCACGCCTCAAGGACACACCATTCCAAAGTCTTACAGGCTAATGTTTCCCTGCACTAACACAGCTGAGTATGAAGCATTGATCATTGGAATCAAGGTAGTCATAGAATGGAAAATCACAGAGTTGCAAGTTTATGGAGATTCTCAATTGGTCATAAATCAGGTGAATGACAATTATCAGACAAAAGATGACAAATTGATGCCATATAAAAGAATGGTGGATGATTTCAAGAAGTACTTTGTGGAGATAAAATTTGAGCATATTCTAAGAGGGGACAACAAAGTTGTTGACTCCATGGCTACCATCGCCTCTCTTCCACAGATACTTGAGAAACAAAGCTGTTATGAATTCATGATGGAACAACTATTTAACCCTACCTAAGATAGCCTCGAATCCCAAGTCATATACCATCTAGTCGAAGCTGAAGCTTCTATCTATGGGAAGATCTACACTTATATAAGAGACAATACCCTACCACTAGATCTATCTCAAAACGAAAAACGTAAAGTTATTTGACAAGCAATTCAACATACCTTGATAGCCAATGTACTTTACCGACGAGGTCTTGATGGTACTCTCCTTCGGTGTCTTGAACATAATGAAGCTGAAACTGCTTTACGCGAGGTTCATGAAGGTATCTGTGGAACTCATTCAAGTGGATTAACTCGCTAAAAAACTCCTATGTTTGGGGTATTACTGGCTGACTATGGAGGAGTCTTTTCAATTTGTCAAGAAGTGCCAAAAATGCCAAGTCCATGGAAACCCGATACACGCACCAGCACAGGAATTGCAACCATTCGCATCAACATGGCCTTTCTGTCAATGGGGACTTGACATTGTAGGTAAAATTCATCTGTCATCTTCCAATGGGCACAATTTCATCATCACAACCACAAAGTATTTTACAAAGTTGATTGAAGCTATTCCCTTGACCACCATTACCGAAAAAAAATTGCATCATTCATCCTGAATTACATTATCTTTCGGTATGGCATTCCTCAGTCCATTGTCACTGACAATGGTAGAACCTTCAAGAATTAGGACATTTGAGAACTTTGTGAGATATTTCATATCCAACATCAATTTTCTACACCATACTACCCTCGAGGAAATGCCTAGGCAGAGGCCTCAAACAAAACCATTTTGAAAATCTTAAAGAAAACTATCAACGATGTTGGATGTGACTGGCATATTCAATTGGACCCTTCTCTATAGGCCTACCATACTAGTATTCACACCCCAATAAGAGCTACACCATATGCTCTAGTCTATGGATCAAACACCATTTTACCCATTGTGGTAGAGCTACCATCACTTCGGGTGTCTTTGAAGAGAATCATTTCAGAGGAAGATTATAGAGTATCTAGGCTACAAGAATTGGAACTGTTGGATGAGTGTCATCAGCATGCAATGGATCACCTATCCTATCAACAAAGAATGTCCAAAAGTTATAATCATAAGGTCAAACCAAGAACATTTTAGGTTGGTGACTTGGTCTTGAAAGAAAATCCCTGCAATCAATAGGATCGGGAAAAGAAGGGGAAGTTTGAACCAAATTGGCCAGGTCCTTTTGTGGTTGTATCAGTCTATGGATCTAGAGCCTATCAGCTATCTGCACCTGAAGGGGATTTGTTTGACGAGCCTATCAACAATTTGCATCTCAAGAAGTTCTATACCTAGTTCATCCAGTGCATGTTAAAAGTCCTGAAAAATATTAAAAAATGAGAAAATGCCCTGAAAAGATGGTCACCTTGATGAAAACTTGGAAAACATGCATCTTGGTGATAGCAAGAAAATCAAAAAGGTCAAAAAAATTAAAAAAATCAGAAAAAGTAAAAAAAAATCATAAAAATTTAAAATACAAAAAAAAGTGAAAAATAAAAAAAATCATAAAATCTGAAAAAGTGCAATAAAAATAAGTAGTGAAAACCTAGCAATAGGTGCTATTTGTTATAGATTAGCTTTCCATCCATTTGAGTATGTGTCGACCATTCACTTTCGCCATCATCCTGCCTGTCATCGCAAAGCCTCATGTACATATCCTGACATGGTAGTCGTGTCTCACCCTGAATTGGGGGAAAAATCCTAAACTCACTGGGGGCAATAAACTTGAGCTTAAATGAACAGACAAACAAATAGCTAAACAACATCACAAACACAATGATCATAGTGCAACTTAGCATTGAACATCAATCATCAAACTTTACACATCAACCATCCATATAAAATAGTTAAACAAAATCAGTCAAAACAAATCTAAATGGATGATGTTCTTTTGAATCATGGTTTTATCATGTTAGCATGAATGTTCAACTATTGTACTTTGATTTTTGTTATCATTTCTCTGGAGCAACTCAATGATGTCTTGAACTAGAAAAGCTATGATTGAGAGTGATATTTTCTTTGTTTGTTTTCTATGAGTTGATCATTACTATTATGTGAATTGTCGTGGGACGTGCTCTACAAAGTATCACTGATGAAATTCCAAATTCACATAGGAACGTGATTAACTCTTGTTTTTTTATGCGAGAAATGGTCAGGTCATCTCAGTTTAATTATACCTAGATGCTTGTGTTAACTTGCAATATCAAAAATCATGAAAGTAGTACCCAGGTCATCATGGTCTAATTATACAATCGATGTTTGTACTCACTTTCAACAATTCAAAAGGCTCAATGATGATAAAATCACAACAAATCAACTGATGAAATGATAGCTTTGCATATTTAGATTTGCATGGTTAAGTTAGATTGCATCCATATTAGTTTTTCATCTGTATTTATGGATTTTCCAAGGCTGGAAAGATTTTAAAATGATGTTATCTCTATCATTAAAAGATTGAGTATACTTGACATTAACAAAAACATATCATTCTCATGTAGTTGCATAATCATTTGCATATCATACATACATTAGAAAGAATTATTACATCATACATTCATTCATGCATTACATCACATATATTTGCATCAGGAAAATACAAAAATAAATTACATCACATATCATTTGCATAATCACATTATCTCAAATAACATAAAAAATATCATCCATAAAGTATTTAGAATCATAATCTATGCATTATCATATCATCTTTGCATCCATACATCAACCATAGCGTTATCATATTAAAACATCACATAACACATAACGTAGAAATAAAATGCATCCATCATAGGCATCTATCATAGGATCATATAGATAACATATGGATCACTAATCATCATTGCATATCATATAAATCTCAAAATCATAATGTCATGTATACAATGATGTCTGGAAAAGTGGAGAGATACAACATCAAAATGGTAGTGAATCAATATCTCAGTATAATCAGTGTGTACATCATCAAATTTCTTAAATACATCAATGATCATCACAATGGCTATGTGTTGCTAGCCCCAAACAATGTCGGCCCTGTACCTCCTACTACACCACCCAACAGCCCTACCCCTGGATCTCTGCAAGATGGTGGCCCTGTAACATCCTTGTTGGTAGTCCTAGAATGACTGCGAACATTGGAAGACTGAGCATAACTAACCCATCACTCTAGAGGAACTACCACATGATATCGCCCCTTGTAGTACTCTGCTTCTCTAGTGATGCGTGTAACCTTTCTACACATATTTTGTGGTATTACCCTTAGCTACTCTCTGTAGTCTCTCTTCTAGTCCCTCTTCCAACTCACACCCTTTTCTCAAGCTATCTCTCTCTACTGTGAGTGTGGCAATATATGCCTGTGCCTGGGCTCGTGTCTACATCTGAGCCAACTAACTTTGTAAGGCTTGTATCTGTGACTATAATGTAACTATTTATCTATTGTTTCTATGAAGGTAAATGAATCTAAACATGCTGCTATGCTATAGCCACCAATGATCTCCTCCTCCAAGGTACTCTAAGAAATAATACTAGCCTACCACCTCCACCACCATCACCTCCACCACCATCACCATCACCATCTCCCCCATCACCATCTTCACCACCTCCACCATCTCCATCCCTATCTCCATCATCATTGCTCTCTCTCCTCCTCCTCCTCATCTCCTCCATCTCTCCTTCACCTAGGTGCATGTGGTGGTTCTCTCATCATCGTCTAGTGTAGGTACCGACTCATCTAGACTAGATATTCGTAAGAAGGGATGCACAAAGAAGTAGTGGGCATACTCCTGTGATAATACAACCTCTATAATCTCTGAGTGATACTCCCATAACACTAGCTAGAGTCCTTGGTACTCCTAACATGCTGCATCATATGATAAAGTGGGTCCCCACTCTAGTATATCCACCTGTCTTCATGCATAAAGAGCCACTCCCTAGGGCAAGCCCTGTACTCTTCCATACTATCGCAACACTCTCCCAAGAAGCAATCTCTCAATCATGAACTGAGTCCTTCCAATCAGGTATCTAACCATGAACACATAGGGCATCTCAGTGTCATCCTCTGGCCACTGCTCATAATCAAGATATGACCTCCATGTAACTGTATTGAGATCATCCAATACCCTCCTCCAGTACTCCAATTTTCCCAACTTATGTTGGACAAATGGACCTGTGTATCTATGAACATATGGATGACTGACAAGCCATTGTCTATATGTAATAGGACGAGTGAAAACTATATGCTCCCACACGCATATCTATAGTAATGTAACTCTAGCTAATAAACTGGATTCTCTAATGTACACAACTTGATGTAGATCATGGTACAAATGTGCAAGCATGCAGGATCCCCATGCATATCTGGTTCCCTGCATAATCATGCTCTCCAAAATACAACCCAAACTGATTGAGAGTGCCTTCAACCTGCGGTCGGGACATAGAAATCCTACAATAAATCCAACAAGAACACATGGAAATGTCATGTATGCATCAACCATCTCTCATCATGGAATCTCATAGCCACAAATTTGATCATCCTCGAAGACTCTACGCAATGCATCTATACCTCCCTGCTCAGTGGAATCATACACAACCAGCTCTCCGACAACATGAATCCTCAAAATCTGGTAAAAATCTTCTGGTGTCACTGTCATCTCACCAGTGGTTAAGTGAAAGGTGTTATGGTCACTGTGCCACCTCTCTGCCAAAGCTATCAGAAGCCCCCTATTAATCCTATGCTAGGGCATGTCAAGTAAAGAGGTCAATCTACATCATCCAATCACATTTAGATCAGCCTAATCCAGATGTGGAATCAAATCCAAGATCCTTGAGAAATGCTCCTGTGACATGAGGATTGTCGAAGGCTCCTATCATCATAACATATCGCAAATCAACAATCTTATCAATCAATCAACATCAATCAACCTATCAATCTAATAAGCTCTGATGAGATTTTTCTCACATCTCATGAGTGTCTATCATTGATCCTCACCTATAATGAGGTCAATCATCAATCTATCATTGATCCTCATCTATCATGAGGACAATTATCATCATCCTATCATTGAATCTCACCTATCATGAGATCAATAATCATCTAATCTATCAACATTATCAAATCAAAGGCTAACACGATCAAGAATCATCAAAATCAAGGAGTCCACTCAAAATTATATCATTTTTCCCTAGATGTGCTAAAAAAATGTCTCAAAGTGTGAAAAACATGGATGTTCCAGAGAATTCTACCAATGTGCCATAACAGGGTTTCTATGCACTAAATTACCAAATGCGCCATCAAAATTCATCAATGCGCCAAATGACCCAATGCGGTGGAGAAATAACCCTATGTGCTAATTCATAACATCCATGTGCCAAAAACCTAATGCGCTAGAACATTTATCTGATGTGCTAAAACTTGACCTGTATGTGCTAATTTGTTGTATGCACTACAACTTTGCATGAATGTGCTAAAGATTTGACCCTATGTGCTAAAATTCCCTATGCACTAAAACAGCCTATGAATGCACTACATCGGGTTCCTGATGCACTAAAATACAAAAGAATAAATTTCAAACATTAAAAAACATGGGAAAAATCAATTCAAATTGTGAGGACGTTTTTCGGGGTATGTACCGAAGGTGCATACGTTGTTAGGTGATTGTGACGTCGCACGTGCTAAAATCGGTGGGTCTGGATTGGAATGACCATCTTGCTAAATTTGCATAAAGTTGATCCAATCACTCAAATTTTCAAAATGCAAATGACACAAATGAGTTGCTTTTCACCCTTTTATTCTTTTAAAGGAGTGATTAAATTGGATTAAAGTGGGATTTTTTTTTCTTTACTAGGGGTATTAATTCATCAATCAATCACCTGGTAGGTTCAATATCATTTTTTAGGAGATAAATCATATCAACATCATAAAATTTGAAAATCATCATCAAATCATAAGAAAATCATAATGTTTTAAAAAAATTCAAAAATTCATCGATTTATCTCCCGAGGGGGCATATATCCATTATCACTTGGAAATCAGCATCTGGGGCATATCTAAATTTATTTTGTTAGCATCACCAACAAATGTTTCTTTGAAGCAATGTGTAAACACATCACTTCAAAGAGGGGAAAAATGTATACATCTAAAATCGGCCAGGATAATCAATTAATTAAATACAAGGTATTTAATTAATAAACCTCTTATTTTGTCTACTTATAAATAAATTCTAAATTTATTTATAGTTCACATTTTCTAATTCTTCTTATCTTAAATCATATTCCTCTAATCTTAATTAAATAAACAAATTCAAATAGATTGTTTTATTTAATTAATATCTTCTTACTAAATTTGAATAATTCCAAATTTAAATTTAGTCACATGTCTACAATTTTTCCTCTTGCCACCTCATCATGTCATGTGTCTCATGAATTTAAATATCCTTAATATTTAAATGGGCTTTCCTCAACAAATTTTGAAACAAACTTGAGACACTTGGCTTTCTTCCTCCATTTATCTCTCTCACACTTGGAAAAGTGTTCTATTAAAGGGAACACTCTCCTTTATTCCCTCTAACTTATTCATTCTCCACTGTTCATCTCTCCAGCCAAAATCCTAACCATTGGTTACTGCGACATCAGAATATGCCTTGGAAATCCTATAAATGTAGCCTCATTCTACAACAAATGAATCCCAACTTTGAGCAATCTTACTCTATAGAACTTTCATTTGAGCATTTAGCAATTAGCAATTAGAAGCATTTAGTTTAGCATAATCATGGCTTTAATATTGGTTGCATCATAGACTTTAGCATCATATCCTTATCACATCATCATTATCATTTACAACATATCATATAGTTTATCAATCATCATGTAGGAATAGATTTATTGCATTTCTAGTATCTCATCCTTTAGGTTGTCATTCTAAAGGTCATAGTGCACAGACAAATCTGAGAGCAATTATGATTTAGCGAATCCCTGAAGATAGGAAACAATGGGTCGATTTTAGAGAGTTTATCTATTTCAATTAGATTAGTTTTATGATTAGAATTCTCTAATATAATGTCTCATTGATTGTGTTGTATCTATTGCTTTTGCATTTACACATTTCAATGCTTCACAATACACAAGGGTTTAGTGAATCAATTCATGTTGTTGAGCCAAGATTGTGAATGTAGCATTGAAGGTCTATTTGCAACCATTGTTCACATCATATCCAAGGATCCAAGATCTACATTCTTCATGGCCACTACATGGTAGATTGCAGATTTGATTCACAAGACATCATACAAGGTGATATCATTTACATATTTCATGTTTCATGCTTCATTTCATCATTTGGTTTAATTACCTACAAGGGGTTTGACCAAGGAAAACCCCCATTCACTAAAAATCAACAATTTTTTCCTCTCTTATGTGTTTTTATTTGCAGATCTAGGTTGAAGACTTGAAGATCCTTTAAAGTGCAAAGTTTTCAAAGTTGCAAAGTTGCATTGCAAAGTTGTCATCTTCATGAAAACTCACCTACAGGTTAGATCTGGAGAGAAGCAAGTGCATAGATCATCCCTTAGGACCACATTCAGATTCTTTATAAATTTAGAATGAGATTAATACACCACCTTGGGTGTCTTAGTCCTCCACAGTGTATTTTTTAGAGATTCTTCGGGATTCTATTCTGACATCTGAAGACTCCACATCTTCCTCAAAAAAAAATAGTCGGACTAATATGCCATATTGGGCATCTTAGTCCTCCCAGAAATATTTTGATAGCTTCTTTGCATTTCTAGAATCCTCATAACATCTCTAGGATTCCCAGGTACACATACCCTAACTTGGTGTAGCTTAATTTCATCATTTGCACTCATTATTTGGCTTGCATTGCTTGATTTTGTGATTTAAAAGCTAAATTATCTTTTCCAAGCTTTTGCTTGGTGGTGAACCCCTTAGAACTCAAAGAACCCCCTCCTAGGACCTTCCTAATTGTGAATTGGTTCATCTTGAGAGGTTGTTAGTCAATATAATTGGGACTCCTAGGACATCAGTGAATGATTGGTGGAAAAGTGTGATATCCCAAAAAGGTATCCATTTTCCTATTCATCATTTTGGTGAACCTAACTCTTTTGAGCATTCATTTTCTGATTTGGAGTACATTACATTCCTAGATCTAGGTAGCATTCATTCTTGCATTAGTGAAATTGCATATAGGGTTTCTCATATTTGCATTAGCGAAAGTGCATATAGGTTGCATTTTTTTTCTTTCTTCCATCATTTTATCTCATTTAAAAAATTGAAAAGTGCATTGTTCATTGCTTTTAGAAACATTGTTATTACATTCAAAATTGAAAAAAAAAATTGCATTCACTTTTGCATCCAATTGCTTGTTACTAGTTACTTTTCTAGCCTTCATTTGCAAAAATTTTTGTATCCAAACATCAATTCCCTGGGTAGGCAACCTGGGAACACTGTTATCAACCTAGATTTGTGTGATTTTCTACCAAAAACCCTTACTAGGACTAAAACAACCTTGGTGGTGTCTTAGTCCCTCTATGTTTCTCTGTTGTAGTACCCTATCTGTATTAGCTTCTGAAACCTTCAAATTTCATTAGGAGGAATAAGATTCCCTCCCTAGTGTCTTAGTCCCTGTGGAATTTCAGATTACAGTTTTCAAGATCTGAATCAACATTTTTGTGCTTCTATTTGCTGGGATTGGTTATCTATTTCAGTGGATTGACTTTTTGTTTCATGCATTTTACTAAATCTAGCTTAAAGTGCTTCATTTCATACATTGCTTACTTCCATTTTTGCATTCACAACATTTCATTGCATAAAGTAATCAGTAAATTACCTTGGTTGAAATCTGAAAATTGCATTTCATTCTAGGCCTTTACATTGCATTCAATAGATTATTGTTCAAAAATGTTAGCTTCGGTCTTCTACAAGTTTGCAAAGAAAAATTTAGTCAATAATCATGTTAGTCATTCATTCAATGCATTCCCTAGTTATGAGAGTCTCTTAGTGCAAGAGAGTGAAAATGTCAACGTTTGCCTTAAACTTACATCCTCTCCTATCTCTTCTATTTGTGAGGATGATGTGTTAGAAGAGACTACAAACATAGATATCCATGATGATCATAATTGTACTTCTCCTGTCACCTCTCCTTTTAGTGACAAAGGTATTTTGGTGAAAAAAGATACAATCGTTGACAATCATGAAGGTCTTGTTTTCCCTTCTCCTCATTCCCCTTGGGAAGATAGTATAACAATAGAAGATGAATTCATTTCCACCACTTTACTTAGTCTCCATTAATCTCCCAACACCTCCCCTATTTTTGAAAATGCTTTAGTGAATAAGGATACAATCATGAACGATCATGAAAAACACATTTGTAAGGAGGATATGTTGGTATCAAGAGATCCAATGATTGAGAGTTACACCATTATTTCTCTCCTTCTTAATGTTCCTAACATTTGGAAGGGTCTATTTGAACAAGAGGATCCAATCATTGGAACACATGAAAATCATAGTTGTCCTTCCCTTGATGTCTCCCCTATTTGTGATGAAGTTGCTTTACAACATCTAACCATGAAATGTGACGAACCTCTTGTTTTTCACTTTCCTAAAAGCTCTCCTACTAGGGTAGAAACTATGGCACAAGAGAATGAGGCCTTAGAGAAAAAGGATAAAGTCATGAAAAATCATAACAATCAAATAGAGCCTTCTCCTAATATCCCCACTATTGATGAACAAGACAATTCAACCATTGATAACTCCCTTACATGTGATGAATTCATTTTAGAAGAACCAACCCTTGAATATCAAGAACATTTGGTTTGTAGTTCTCCTCGAAACTCTCCCGCTACAGAAGACATAATAGTGGAAGAAAATGAGAACATTCACAATAGTAATTTCTTAGATGAAGATGATGAAGTAACATTAGACTCCTCTTCTCTAAGAGATCATGAAAATAACATTAAGAATTTTGAGGTTATGCACATTAGATATCCCTTGGAGTACTCTCTTAAGCCTAAGTTTATCATTTATCCACCCTCTCACAAACCACTAATTGAAAAAAACTTGTCCTTATCCTCGAACCACCTAAAAAAAATGTTTCACAACAACCGAGTTACAATACCATTGCTCATACATATAACACTAGGAACAATCCACAACCAAGACAAACACCTTCAACATCCCTCCCATTTCCTAATCCAATCTTACCAAGCCCCCCTCATTTTCCTTCACAAATTGGAAAAGAGTATGATCTTGTTGAAAAAGTTAAAAATACTCCTGCTAAGATATCTTTATGGAACCTTATCCAAGTCTCCCCCCACTATCATCACATGATTCAAAGTGCTTTACAACAAGTTCCTATCCCTTATAATGTGCAACCAAATGACATAGCAGCCATGATTCAAGGAATACATGCTGACATTATTTTCCACCAAAGTGAGCTCCTTGCTTTGGAAGTGCAAAAACAATATGATCCTTTCATGATCATAGCTCAATACGATACCAAAGGGATAAAGTGAACCCTTATTGACAATATATCAACCTTAAATGCATGTAGTGCAAACCTTTTGGATAAGCTTGGTGTTGATAAATAAAAAATTCAACCTGACTCTTTATCTATTAAGGGATTTCATAATGTGGGAAAGAAATCACTTGGAGTGATCACTTTACCTATTACAATTGGAAAGACTACCTTACAAACCCCTATTCATGTTATTCCTCATGATCTTTCGTATAATATCCTTTTGGGAAGGTCGTGGATTCATGAGATGCATGTGGTGCCTTCTACCCTTCATCGTAAAATGAAGTATGTTTATAACAAAAAAGTGTACACATTTGATGTTGATAATGAGCCTTACAATGTCTTACAACTTGAGAAAAATAAATACAACCCCTTGAAAACATCAACACCAACTACATAAGTAGAACCTGTGCAACAAAAAGACAAAGAAAAACACATTGAAGAAGTCATGAAGCTATTAAAAGATGATTGGGGTTCCTTAGATTTTGAACATACATTCATGGGAGAATATGAGACCATAAAAAAATATTCAAACAAGGAAAAATAAAAAGCAGTATTGTCAACACAAAATTCGAACGACCCTTCGAAAGCATCCACCTCAACCACTTTAGAAGAAAAAACAAATTACACAACAAACTTTGATGAACTTAATCATGAGCAACCACTGAATTCAAAAGAAATGAAAAATCTTTATTGAAAAGGTTACAAACTTATGAAACAAATCATTTATAGTGGAAAAGGATGTGGTCCTAGAGAACAAGGTATTTGTGTCCCTATAGAGCCTCACACACAAGAAAAGAAAAGTGGTCTTGGTTATTATCCCTCAGAAGACACAAACGAGCCTTCACTTAATATCAACACTATCACAAAACATCCTTCTAAGCCAACTTTAACAGTGGTGCATCTTGAACTGATAGACACTAGTAGTCTTGATAGTTATCCTTTACAAGCAATAAAACAAACACAAAAATCCCCACTTAATGTAAATGTCATCATGAAAAATGCTAATGATTCAAATTTGTACGATTTTACACCCTCTAGTAAAGGACATAACAAAATCTTTCAATCTAAAGAGTCTTGTATAAGTATGACATCTTGTACTAAGCAATAGATATCTTTGTCACAAAATAAAGAAACATCTTCTATTGATCAAGAGAGTATCTTGACGAGAATCCTCCAACATTGTTTGATCTCTCTCCCTCCAAAAACATGAAAGAAATTCTATTAAAAAAAATCATTTTGTGTGTATCATAGAGTTCATGGTCATTCTACTAATGAATGTAAGGCTTTGAGTAGTAAAATCCAACATCTTAAGGAGTTTGGTGCTCTTCCTTATGTGGGGGTAGCTAATTCCTCTAAATGATACTTATTTTCACTCTAGCATGTTTCTCATCAATCATTTTGGCTCATCCTTGTCCTATACTAAGTGGGGGAAAGGGTTAGGTAGCGTTGTCCTTGTATGTCACTTGTCATTGTCTCTTTTGGCTAGTTGACTACCTTTCATGTATATGTAAGAGCAAGCTTGGGATGTGGATGACATGCCTTAAGTTTTCTCACATGTGACGTACTGAGTTATGCATTTTGGGGGCAACCCTCTTTTCCTTTTTCATTTTTGGTTACTTTAAAGTAATTGCTCACAACACGGTGTTAGCAATTTCTTTAAAGTGGGGGCTTACATTGAAATTATTTTGGCATAATTTCATTTGTTTTCATGTTCCTTGTGTCATTTTCTTTCTTCTTGTGATGCATCCTTTTCTTGGTGGCATCGTTGAGTTTGATTTCCTCCAAGAGCATGATATTTCCTTGTCCTTTCTTGGAAACATTATATACAATATTCCTCAAGATGAGACCTTGCAGTTGTTGTCTCTTGAAAACAAGATGAGACCTTTTGTGTTTGTCCTCTCTTGGAAGCATTGGATATGATGTCCCCCAAGATGAGACCTTGCATTTTTCCTCTCTTGGAGACGTTAAGCACAATGTTCCCTAAGATGACACCTCACATGAATGAAGGAAAATCTCTTTGAACATTCCTCTTTCTTGTTGTGTTGCATTTTATTTTTGTACCTTATTAAATTCATGGAGGTATGACTTTGATATGGTCCCATGGGGCTCACCTAGTGAACACCTAGCTTCACTAGCCCTTGTGAGCATGCATTTTTCTTTTGTCCTTATCATAGTCATGGGGGTATGACTTTGATATGGACTTCTTGGGGCTCACCTAGTAGATATCTAGCTCCCACTAGCCCTTGTGAGCATGCGTTTTGTTTGCATATTGGACAGTGTGTTCCACTTGTAAACCTCTTTCAACCAAGACCCGATCCATTGCATTGGATGGCCAGTCGAAGCTTGATTTGTGGCAGTTTTCCTTTTCCTTCTTTTGTTTTCCTTTTTCTATCTTTTATGGTGTATGTTTGTGATCTGGTTATGGCTTCATATATCATCTGCAAGCATGTTCTTTTGTGCCTATGTTGGTTTGCCATAGGAACTCAATCTTAGGGGCTTGATCATCCCTCTTGATCATTGTGATCCTATCTTACTAGCATTTGTACACAAGAAGCCCTCTTGATTGTGTGGTTGGCTACTTTAGTGTCAGTTTGAAGCAAGTTCACCCTCTCACTAAAGTGGGGGCTAAATGTAGTGTAGTAAAATGCATACCCTTGCATTTTCACACTTGTTTGGGCCCGCCTTGCTTTATTTATCCTCATTTATGGCTTAGTTGGTCCTATTTTACATCTGCAAGCCTAATAAACTATATATTTTTATGGAAAATCCCAACAAACATCAAAAGATAAATTATCATTTAATGATTTTGTTTGTGTGTCCTTGATTTGTGGACTATGACTAAAATGCCACCTAGGGCGTCTTTGTCCTCCATGGGTCTTGGGACCCTAATATTGATTACACCTAAAAAGGTCCCTTTTTGGAGTCTATGCCCCAAAATTTGAGCCTTGGGACTAAGATTCCACCTAGGGCATTTTTGTCCTCGGCTTATCTTTGGGACTTAATTTCAAATTTTGGCAGGATTTAGCCTCCTTTATTTAATGAGTTCATATGTTGGCTTGTTGTGGTGTAATTTCGAGATATTAAGCATAGATAAGTATAAATGCAAGGTTCATCCACTCATTTCAAATCAATCATTTTGTGAGAGAATTCATCATAGAAAATTAAGTTCATAAGAGCATTCATCAAGCATTTGGAGCCATCATCAAGATTCAAGCATCATGTCAAGGGTTCAGTGCATCCATTCATGTTGTTGAGCCAAGATTGTGGATGTAGCATTGAAGGTCTATTTGCAGCCATTGTTCACATCATATCCAAGGATCCAAGATCTATATTCTTCATGGCCACTACATGGTAGATTGCAGATTTGATTCACAAGACATCATACAAGATGATATCATTTACATATTTCATGTTTCATGCTTCATTTCATTCATTTCATCATTTGGTTTAATTACCTACAAGCGGTTTGACCAAGGAAAACCCCCATTCACTAACAATCAACAAGTTTTTCCTCTCATGTGTTTTTGCAGATCTAGGTTGAAGACTTGAAGATCTTTTAAAGTTCAAAGTTTTCAAAATTGCAAAGTTGCATTGCAAAGTTGTCATCTTCACAGAAACTCACCTATAGGTCAGATCTGGAAGTTTCAGGACCTTAGATCTAGAAAGAAGCAAGTGCAAACATCATCCCTCAGGACCACATTTAGAGTCTTCAGAAATTTAGAATGAGACTAATACACCACCTTGGGCATCTTAGTCCTCCACAAGGTATTTTTCTGAGATTCTTCAGGATTTTGTTTCGACATCTAAAGACTCTGCATCTGCCTCAAAAAATACCAACAGGACTAATATGCCATCTTGGGTGTCTTATTCCTCCTAGGAATATTTTGATAGCTTATTTGCATTTCTAGAATTCTCATAACATCTCTAGGCTTCCCATGTACACATACCCTAACTTGGTGTAGCTTAATTTCATCATTTGCACTCATTATTTGGCTTGCATTGCTTGATTTTGTGAGTTAAAAGTTAAATTGTCTTTTCCAAGCTTTTGCTTGGTGGTGAACTCATTAGAACTCAAAGAACCCCCTCCTAGGACCTTCCTAATTGTGAATTGGCTCACCTTGAGAGGTTGTTTGTCAGTCCAATTGGGACTCCTAGGAAATTAGTGAATGATTGGTGGAAAAGTGTGATACCATTAGGTATCCATTTTTCTATTGTTCACACCCCTTTGGGTTAACCCATCAAATCAATCGTTAAATTACTTTTTTAATCTAATGTCATCACACTACCTGACACCAAAAACTATGAGCCTACATTGATCAAACCTGATTGGTGGAAAGACAATGAATACTATGAATACCACCATACAAAAGGACACAAAACACTTAGATGTTGGACACTCAACAATATCATTCAAGAAATAAGGAATACTATGAATACCACCATACAAAAGGACACAAAACACTTAGATGTTGGACACTCAACAATATCATTCAAGACCTTATTGAAGATGGAACCATTTTAGATGATAATTCACAAGCCAAAATGAATGTTGATCACGCCATATTCAAAGCACCCTTACAAGACCATGATAAAGGAAAAGCCTCCAATTTAGGGAACAACAACAATAATTCCAATTATGCAGCTGTGAAACAAGATTACAACACTATCATCTGTAATGTGACACCCTTTGATGATCACATTGCCACTATCACCATAAACAAGCTAAAATCAAATTGTGTTGTTGCCACCTACAAAACCAAGATAACTATTCTAGGTCCATCTACAAATCCTCAACCAAAAGGTCACTATAACCTCCTAGAGTAGCTAGGGAAAATGCCCGCGCAAATTTCTATCTTGGAGTTCCTTCACATCTCACCACAAGACAAGGCCATCCTTGACAAAGCGTTGCAAGAAGCATTCGTACCCACAAACCTAGATATCAATGAATTTCAGACCATGGTTGGATACCTAACTATGTCGCACTGTGTCACCTTCTCTGAACAAGACCTTTCTGCACCAAAATCTAATCATAACAACCCCCTACACCTAGAGGTATGCGTTAATACACATAAAATCAAATGAGTCTTAGTAGATGGTGGAGGAGGTCTGAATATTTGCTCACTAAAATTGGTGAAAGCATTGTGATACTCTGAGAATTGTATTTACCAAACCAAGAAAATTATAATCAAGGCTTATGATGATGTTGAACTCTCTTTTGAAGGCGTGATTTCACTTCCACTAAGAGTTGGCCCCAAAATACATGACACGATATTTCATGTCTTGGATTTGGATTTACATTACAATCTCCTCCTTGGCCGACCATGGATTCATGCCATGAGGGCTATACCATCCACATACCACCAATGCCTCAAGTTTCCCCATAATGGCACTAAAATTACTATTCCTTATGATCCTGATCCTTTTTAATATTGCACTAACTTGAGAAGATTTGTTGAGCATCAAGTTCCCATAAATCGAGAGGCCTCATCGTCCACTTCGTCCCGCTACATTGATCCATTTAACCTCATTAAATCATCCACTCCATTCATCACACCATCAAACCCTAAGGTCCAAGTCCATGATATGGGATGTGGAGAATACCGTATGGATAATTTACCAGTAATAGACAATGCTAATGTCAAGACAACTGTAGAAGGAACACAAAAAGATGGCCTTGCTTGGAGTGAAACCTTTTGGGATCTTCATGATATATCTTCCTTTTCCCTATCTACTTCAACTCAATCCCTTCATGACCATGATAAACCCATGATTGACCAAGATATCTATGATAACCCATCCTTTGATCTTGAACCCATTGAAGATATCCAATCACCACCCTTCCATTCCACCTACCTTGGGCTAGGATATGCATGGTTTAGGAGCACCATTGATTAAAAGTTGTCAATTCATGAAGTTGTTGTCTAAGCTTTAGGATTTAGTATTTTGTCTAAAATAATGTCTAGGAGACCATTTTGGATTGTAATTAGTCAAATGTGATGAATATTACGTGTTGAGAGATCAAGTCTTCAAAATATGCAAAAAAAATATTGAAAAATTGTAAAGTTAGCAAAAATTGCAAAATTGCACTATGTAAGGAAGCTAAACGGTCAATCCTTTTCAAAAGGAAATTGGAGGAATTTAAATAGTTGGTTTAGGAGGGAAATATTATATAAATGATGTAAAATCATTGATGGATTGGATTTTTGGAGATTTGAATAAGAAACTTCAATGAGAAATTCTATTTTTTTAGATTTTTTTTTGTTTTCTTTGTTTTCCCAGCACTTGTATGGTACCGTACATAGGTTCCATGCTTAGAAAAATTTAAAAACCATTGAAGATATGTGTTATCCCTATTTTTTAGTTGGTTTGAGGGTTTCAATTTGAATTGGTGGTGTTTAATCTTATATTTTATCAGATTGCTTTGCTAACACTATTTTTTGGGGTTTTGAAGGGCTTTAAAATGTGAAACACACCCATTCCACCCCCTATGACTACTTTGATTGGTGGAATGGGTTTTAATCCTTAATATTTAAGTTTCTACATGTTTTTTTGGCGTAGGGGAGGCTGGGTATTGAGTTGGGCATGAAGCCCTGGTTGAAAATTGTGTTTTGTAAGAGAATTTGAGAGGTTATAGTATGTCAATGTGGAAAGTTGTTTAGGGAAGCATTATTTGATGTTTTTTTGAGTGAGTGAAGACCTATTGGGTCTTGTTTGAAGCAGTTCTAAGGTTGTTGGAGCATGGTAAGTGAGATTTTGAATAAAACCCTAATTTTTGGGCTTGAAAAGAGGGTTTTGAGTTTAGGCTATTTGTTGGGTGGTCTCCTACAAAAAAATTGCAGATTCCTTGGTTTGAGAACATTTAAATTTCTTCCCCAAGGTTTTAGAGGTTTTGGAAGTGTTTAGAGACAAGTCTCTTTGAAAAAAAGGCTAATTTGAGGCCTAAAAGGCGTGAAAAGACAGTTTTAGTGAAATTGTTACAAAGTAACCAATTGAGATTTGTTGATATGTTTTTGAGTATAGAAAAAAGTTCCTAAAATGGTCTAGGTCAAGGACTAAAAGAATATCATTGAGAATTTTTACCCGATTTTGTTGATTCTCAGTGCTACAAGGAATTAGGCTAAATTGGTGAAAAGTGAAGAAATCTGATAGTTGTGATTTGTAAGTTGTTGTTGCAAGTTTTTTTTATTTATTGTTGTTGCAGGACCTCCCCGGCTTACATCAATGCATTTTCTATTGTGGCCGCTACTAAGCCATCTTGCCCAGTCGTTAAGGATGTGTAAGCCTCCTTTTACATTAACAGTACCAAAAAGGATAGTCCCAAAGACTCTATTGATGGCATTGCCACTCCTTGTCATACACCAAACATTCTCGTCACTCCATCCATTTCATCCATCTCACTTACATCCATCTCCATCATAGACATGGATCAACAAGTCATATCTCAAGAAAAGAACAAGGATAAAGATCAAGAATTAAAGGCGAACGTGCCTTTTACAAATGGAGATCCAGAATCCAAAGAAAGAACATAAAGAAAGAACAATCAAGAAAAGTAATTTAGCCAAATTCAAAAGATACTGGATGAGTCAAAGATACAATTAAAAGGCAAGACTGAAATAAAGCAAAATTATGGCTCTTCATAAAAAATAACTAGGGGCATCTATCAAAAGAATGAAAGTAAGAAAGAATTGATCTCCGACTAGATGCCTCTCCATCAAAAATAACTGGGGGAATCCATCAAAGCAAAATGCCAAAAGAAGGGGTTATTGATCTAGTCTCTCCACCATCACTTCCACTCATTCCATTTCATCCACCCATACTCACACACCCGTCATATCTTTCCACTTCCATTGGTAATGTATTTCAATGTACCTTTGATGATGACCCCTTCATGTACTTTAGCTCATTGGTCACCCAAACTCCTTCTCGTCTAAAACCCGCTAGCCTACGTAGTGTTCACATTAGGGATTATATCATAGCTTATTTTTTCTGCCACATCTATCACCCTTCATATTTTCCACTTGCACTCCTTATCCAAATCAGGCCCTTTCATCTAGCACGGTCATCCCGAAAGAATCAAGGCATTGTCACAACATCATATGGATCAGGTGCCTATCAAATTTCTACTCCTGAAGGAGAACCATTATCCGAACCTATCAACAACATGCACCTTCACAAGTACTACACTTGATTCTTAGAGTATCCCTTTAAAAAGTCAAAAATATAAAAAAAATCAAAAAAATGGTCACCCTAATGAAAACCTGGCAAATATGCATCTTGGTGACAACAAAAAAATAAAAAAAATAGAAAAAATAAAAAAAATAGTAATGAGAAATAATCTGTCCAAAAGTGAAAACTACTTCGGTGGCGCTTTGGATAAGTACCATTGTGAAAACCTAGCAAACAAGCACCATGTGTAGTCAGTCTATGCTCCTTTGTCTACTGTCACTCCATCTGCTCCTTCATCCTTTCCACTCTTCCCTTCGCACATGTCACATATTTATAATAAATCTTCTTCATCCTTTCCATGGCCTGAAGACCATAGACATTTAGCGTCCTTCACTTTCCTGATCATCCTTTGCATCCATTGATCCCCTTACACATAATAAAGTGGTCCTACACCTAATTGGGGGAAATTCCTTAACTTATGTCTTCATGGGAAATAACACATGGTATCAACCTTTTAAATCATCAAAATCCAAAAAAATCATAAAATTTCAAAAAATAAAAATCATAAAACATCAAAATCCAAAAAAATCATAAAACCATCAAAATCAAAAAAATCATAAAACATCTAAATAAAAAAAAAAAACACAAAATCTTCAAAAATCCAAAAAAATCAGAAAACATCAAAACCTCCAAAAGTAGAGTTTGATTATGAGTTTGATGTAGTTTGTGTTATTAGGGTCGAACTATGTTGACTTTGCACATTTGCTACGTAGGAAAGGATAATATTAAATGAGCCCCTGAGACATTAGGTTAGTCTTTTTAGGTTGTCCAAATAAAATCATGACTCATATTTTGTCGAATAAGGCAAAGTCAAGTCGTGTCAAACTACGAGGTCTCTACATGTATAACATAGGCAAGGTCATCAATCGATGAGCCCTCGAGGCCACCTAGGTCAGTCCTTTAGGGTTTTTTGAGTCTGGTCTCATTTCTGGTCCTCAAGAAATCATCATTCAAACCAAATCATGAATCAACAAACAAACATAACCAACAAAATCCTTCAATCAGTCAATCATCTTATCATCAATCACCCTATCGGATCATTGATCTTAGTGGAATGGTACATTATGCCATTTATCTCATTCAGTCTTATCTCTTGTCTTTTATTAGGATGTGTCCTTCCTTAGATTAGACTTTGTCAATTTGGTCATTCACCTTAAGCAGGGTATGCCTTTCTTGTAGATAGGTTCCTTGTCAACACTTTCCATTTGGTCAACTTTATTAGATGTGTCCCCTGCCTTAAATAGGATGTGTCCTTCATAAAGTTGGGTATCATCACATCGCTTGGTCATATCAATCAATATTTGTCAAACAAACAATCAATCTTGTCAACCTTGTCAATCAATCTTGCCTTAATCAGGATATATCTTTCCTGAAGTCAGGCGCAATCAATCAACTTTGTCATCTTTATCAATCAATCTTGTCATCTTGGTCAATCAATCTTTCCTTAATCAAGATGTGTCCTTCTTGAAGCTAGGTGTGGTCAATCAAATCAATTTGTCAACCTTTGTCAACTTATCAATCAAATTCAATCATCTTGGTCAACCTAATCAATCACATCAAACAATCTTATCAAAACTATCGACAAACACTGTCTCTTTGGCAAGCACTTTGTTGATCTGAACTTGTCTTATCTTTTGATTGGTCTTCGGTCATGTTACTAGTTACCTCGAGGATTCCCTATTAAGGGATTTAGAGGGACAATGATGGATCATGACCTCTTTTCTTTGCTTGTTGTCTGTGGTTTGTCTTGGAAAAAATATTGGGATAATTGGGTCCTTAGTATGAGCTGGGGCATTCCTTGTCTTTTGACTACTTGTCTCTCACAAATGGTCACCTTGCACCCCTTGGTCTATGTCATACCATGGTGTTTGTGTTCCATTTGCGACAATTTTGATGCCCAATGATGATAAATATAAAAGTGTGAAAGTTGGTCCCTTGTCATTTAGACTTGCCTAACATACTATCTCCTTTGTCCTTCTCCATGCTAACATCCATCTTTTCCACACTAACATCCACCTTCTCCGTGGTAAAAATTCTTCTATCCTTCATCCTCTAGTCTTATCCTCCATTTCGAGAGCACATTCGTGTTCTTTGAACGCGTCTATCCTCTCGAGGGGGCATACCACAACCCTCCTGGTCATCCTTCCTCATTCTCTTTACACTGGGGCATATTTTAGAATTAATTTTTTTTGACACAACGTGATGAACTACATTATGTCAAAGAGGGGCAAAAAGTAGACACTGAAAAAATTCCTAAGTCTGTGAGCGCCATTTTTCTTGGTCGTCGTCCTCCGATAATTGAATAATTTTAATTATTTGATTATCCTTGATCACATTCCTCTATTGATTAAATAATTTTTAATTATTTAATTAAGTCACTTTCTAATCCTTAT
>VDFB02000044.1:0-17919 GCA_007258455.2 Sequoia sempervirens | reverse complement strand
TATTTATTTAATTATTCCCTTATCACCTTTCATCTATAGTTAAATAATTATCATTAATTATTTATCTATTCACAGGTCTTTTAATTATTCTATAGTTAATTGATTATCAAAATTAATTAACCATCCCTTATCATTTTCCCCATTAAATAATTAATCTAAGTTAATTATTTAATGTCCCTTTTTCCATTTTCCTCCCATTTAATTAAAATGGCTAAATAATCATTTTGATTAAATGATCATTTTTCATTTTCTTCAAATAAATAATTTGAATGAATTATTTATCCTCCACTTGTCCATTTCCTCCATTTTCCTTTTTTGAATAAATTATTTGAATAAATTATTTATGCCTCCCTTTTAGTCAAAGATGCCTTGTTCATTAATCTTTGTCATGGCCCTTATTTCTGTCATAGTCGTCGGGCATCATAGCTATCGGTGTCATAACTGTCATAATCCTCCCATGAATAGCATATTCTTCGTGCATCAATTCTAGACCATTGATCTGGCATCTTTCTGGAAGCAAGTGATCTCAACCATCTATTTCATAACCTCCCTCTCATGCATCCTCATCCATTGATCTTGGAATCTTCCTAGAAGATTAATCTGGACCATCCATTTGAATGATTGTCTATAAAAGCAACCTTCCCCCTTCACTTTGTCAAGAAAAACCATTTTCTATCTCCAACCTTCTACTTACAATTTACAGGTATTTGCACAAGTGAAGCAACAAATCCGAGGGCAAAGATTGCAAAGGGAGAAATAGGAGAGCAAGAGAAGTGATTCAAGATTCAAGCATGGGGAGTGTTTTGATTTGATGTTTTATTTTCCTTATGCTTTCATTGTTTTCTCTTGTTTGGATGTGGCTTATAGCTTAGAAGTGTTAGTTGTCACTTTATCTAGGCTAGGAATGATCTGACCCCATCTTACACAATCTACTATCAAATTATCAAAATCAAAATAATTGTAATGGAGGATAAATAAATTGTGGGTCATACAATTATATGACCATATAATGTACTTAATTTTCTTTAAATTATTACTTGATTATAATTTTGAAAAATTAATAAATATATTTTTTGGCACCTGTATAGTGAAGCATAGTGCTAGAAAACAATTCAAAAGAAAAAAATTGTGGGTGGCATGGGTACCCGGTACTTGTGTACCACTTTGCCATGAAAAGGAGGTTATAGTAGCGGGGCTCCTAACCCTCGCTACATATTTTAAGAGGGGTGTGGGAGGTACCACCTACATAAGACCCTTGGGAGCTACATGGGGGGTATCCCCCCACTAAAATTTATTTTAATTTTATTTAATATTTTAAATATATATAATATATTTTTAATAAAATAATAAACTCTACCCCACTAGCACCTCAACTCCACTCAAGAGCCCCCTTAATTGATGAAGGCACCCAACATCCACAAGGCCACCACCAAGGGGACATACCCCTCATCAATTGCATTTTTATTTTATGAGGATAACTTTGGACGCTATAGCTTGCTCATCCAAAGATGTTTTCTAGTTGAAGATTTTTATTTAGGATAATTTTTCATGTTTTATCTAGTAGGATGATCTATTTGTAGAAATGGTGAATGGATTTCTTAGAAATCACATATTCTTAGAGGTCAACTTCCATAATTCTCATTTTTAAAATTTCAAAGGCCTTGTTTAAGCACATACAAACTCCTTTTTTGGTCCCATTTTTTAATTTTCTTGATTTTTTAAGCACTATGACAATGGTGCAGTTATTTTTCTTGAATTTTTTTCAAAATTATAACTTCAACACATGCCTCTTTTTTGAGTATTTTTAAATATATGTCATCAAATCCACTTTGTGGAAATTATATATGTGCTAAGATGAGGTGCCCCAACACTACAAATTACTGAGGAGTCTCACTAATTGAATGATGGATATTCAATGTCTATTTTTTTTTCCATTGTTTGAGGTATTCATCTCACGGCATACAATATAATAGTTATTTTTAAGAACTCCAAAAAAGAGCATTTTTCCTATAAATGCACTCATATAAAGTACTCAAATTGATTTACATTCCATAGGGGGATGTCCGTACATATATTGTACCTCTTTTATACTCACACTATGCTATACAGTGCCTTGGGGGATTCTGTAGTGCCTTATTTTTTTTCATCACAAATTTAAGTGAATGTCCCTCCATAATAACAAACAATCAATGAGATTCTTGCCTCATGCATGTGTGCCCTAGTTTTTGCACAATATTTTCAATTGTTTGTTCACTATATTAGATTTAATACTATATTCTACATTCTCTTGGACATTTATGTGCCATACTGTAGTTGATTTAACCACATCTATCGTTGTTAGAATTAAGTGGGGTATCATCATATGGTTATGCTAATACTTTCTTTATTTTAGTGGAGTAGTGGAGCAACCTTCTAAATTTTCGGTTCATAATAATTTGTGAGATTATAATACTTATGTAGAACATCATGTACATTTTAATAGTGTACTCTAGGTCACCCATACAATGTTTTTTACGCTCCTTGATCATAGTACTATATGCATCATAAACTTCAAAGAGTGTTTTTTTCTTCATGTCATCTATGTATTTAGGGGTAAGTAGTGTACTTGTTGTCACTCATACACATTTTTGTATCTCTTATCTTCATCTGCATTCATTGGAGGATTTTTATTCCAACATACACCATCAATTCATCTTCAATAGAGTTTACAACTTCTACATGCTTTAGTCCAATTATTCATCTCCATGTGATGTCTTTCTAGGAGGTTTATTCCTTCTCATTCTCTCTTTTAGAGACGATTTTTGTTCCCACTAGGTTTTCTCATTTTATCTGTTTATAAGATATTTTTATTTGTACATGAACAACTTATTAGGCCATGCTATTGGAACTCATATTTTTAGTGTTTATATTTCTTCTTAAGTATCACTTATGTGGGGTGTTAGTGTGAAAAAAATAGTCTACCTAGTTTACTATTACCTAGTACCTAGTTCATCCTATTAACACTACTCTTAAGCTCACTTGCAAAAAAAATTCACTTTTATCTCATCTCAAGTGGACTCACCATGTGTCTTAACATTTATCCATAGATTCATACATGTTTCTCATTCTTCCACACGTTTCCCATTTCGAGAGGTTTTTTGATGTGTGATTATCCAAAGCTTGCTTGCACAATCTTTTAGAGACCTTTTCACTGTCTCCTACCTAGAACATGCTACCAATGGGTTCTTGTTGAACTTGGATGATTAACCAAGCCCTGCTCCAACTCTTCTCAAAGAGTTTTCCACTTGTGCTTAACTTAGGAAGACCAACACCATTTGAATTTGCAAATTTCCTCTCAACACCTAGAAGGATCTAAGTGCCAATTTCATCTTCTTGCTTGAACTGCTTGCAGGGGAGTCGAAAACATTGATTTCATGTATTTCACATCCAATTGAAGCCATCTTGGAGGTTCTTCAATCTCCACTCCTACCGATCTCAAGAGTTTGCCTTTGGAGAGGGCTAATCCTTGTAGCCCTTACCAGTCCCTTTTTGGCTTTTCCTGCCCAAAGTTTCCAAATGACCTAGCAAACAAATGTCACTTTCAGACACCCTTTTTGGAGCTTTAAATCTTTCATTAGGTTTCAGGCCTCTGTCTCTACCGTACAGTAGGTTCCTACAATCAAGGAGAAGTAGGGCTAATTGACCTAATTTCTAGGGTTTCACTGCTTTCTTCTTTAGATCTACTTCTAATGGATTGATTGAAGTTTCAATCCCTTTGACATGTGCAAACCTTATCTAACCCTACCTGAAACCGTACGGATTTCGTATAGTGGTCTCTTCCCCTACCTAAGTTCTTCCAATTTTCATACTCAAACTCCTAACCGGGCAGTCCTAGCTCGCCTAGGGTTTGATTTTAAAACTCTTTGCTCCATTTTCTATGTTTCCTACTGCTAAATATTTACAAGTAGTTGGCTCCCCTGTCATTTCAATCTAATTTTAGGGAGATTCCGTGGTTAGATCTTATGGGGGAGCCATGAGAAGTTTGACTGGACTGTACAAAACATGAAAAACCTCTACAACTTTAAACTATGAACACAAAACACTAAATCAACTCAAAGCCTCTTGATTACAAGATGAAATACACTCTAATCTATTCTAAGAAAGAAAATACAATGGTGAATCAGTAATCCAACGCCCTTGCTGGACCTCTGTTTTTAAGATACTCAGGTGAAACACAGAAAATGCAGAAATCTTTTTTCACTATTCCTTCACACCAAAATTTGATTACAATGCAAAAATTAACTGCTCTCTACGAGCCACAGCTCTACTTAGATGCCTTTTCCACATTCCAAGGGATGTTGATCTATCCCACATACCTAAATTCAAGGGAATCTAATAACTAAGTTGCATGCAATTCCACAAATGTTGCCATGCAACTTTACAACAACATTTTGCAACCTCTCACTATGTCATGATCCTAAATCTTAGGACCTCTAACACCTTGGTTACGAGCCACCAACTCCCTCAACTACCTCTTGGCATCTTCCAACAACAAAGATGTGGTTATAACACATTTAACACCCTACATTCCAACATAAGCTGTCCAAAACTAAAAACAACATTTAACAACAATGATAACTAAGATGACATTAATCCTAATGATTAACTCACCACACTCAACCAAGACCTTCTAAGGTCCAAATTAAACACACTACTATCCTGACTTGGCTAAGGTCAGGTGCCAAAATTGCAACACAAACTGGAGTTTAGCCTAGCCCCACATCCCCTCATCCTCTTCTAGATTCTTCTTCTAGCTTGTACCTCTTTATATATTATATGCCTTGCATTATAGAATGCATAGTTTGTTTGCAAGTAACAAAGTGTTGTCAGATTCACTCTAGAATAGACATTTGTTTTGAAACACTTGTTGAAGAAGCTTTGTACTTGGAGTTGCATTATATTCACTATTTGATATAATACATAAGTACTATGCTTTTGGAGGGTATGGTTTTCTACCCAAAAGGATTTTCCCCATGTATATTTGGTGTTTGTTGTTTATGTGTACTTGTTGTCTTATCTCATTCTCTCTATGTGTTTCTCCTTTTTGTAATTGTATAAGGTGTTGTTAGAAAAAAATTGTAACTCTCCCTACTTATATTAGTGTAGGAAGTTGTTTTTGCTCACCCGACTTCCTTTCATTCTTCACTCTTTATTTGTCTTTAATTTGACAACACCTATGAAAAATGTGAACTCTCAATGAAAATAACCAAAATAGGATATCGTACTGCCATCACAAGGCTCCAATTTTTAGGAATCTTAGAAGAATAATACCACTAGATTTTCAAAAATAAGATATGCACAAACCATGCTAAAACATAGTGCCCAAAATCCCCTTGCAAAAACCAAACTTCCCATTCCTTTGAATTCCCCCTGAGATGTGTAAATTCATGTATTTTAGCATCCCAAGATACACCTTTTCCCTTCTTTCTAAGAGCACAACTTGGAGAATCCAATAATTGCTGATATGGAATACAAAAAGTCATCTTGGCCTCCTTTGCAAGTTCCCAACTTGAGGAGATAATTAATTTATTCAAAAGTAATTAACCTTTATTGTCGATGGAGCCCTTTCATCCCTTATGAATCTATTTACAAACTATAGTGGAAATGTTATTACAATGTATTTTCCCATTGACACCCTAGGTTCCTAAAGACACCTTCAAAAGGTGTTGTAACAAATTTAATCACATGGGATATTGTAATAGATTTTTTGATTATATGGGAAAAATAGTTTTTGAAGGGACCCAAAACCCTTTACATCAAGTTGCATCAAAATGTTGCTAAGCAAAAAAAAGATCAACCAAGGCACTGGCACCAACCAATAGCCAACAAATGGCAAAAAAAAAGTGAAATAGAAAAGTTTTAATAGACCAAACACAAGAGAGGGTGATCCCACAATAGTGGTTTACACTTTTTGGCCAAACTTGACATTGAACTAATTTTTTTTAACTAAATCTTCACTTTCGGGCACCTATAACTGCTAAACCATGAGGAATTTGAAGATGATGCAAACTAGTGATTTGTGACATTTTTCTGTAGATTCTAAATATAGATTCATCCCTTATGAATCTATTTACAAACTATAGGGGAAATATTATTACAATTTATTTTCCCATCGACACCCTAGGTTCCTGAAGGCACCTTCAGAAGGTTTTGTAACAAATTTAATCACGTGGGATATTGTAATAAATATTTTGATTATATGGGAAAATTAGGTTTTGAAGGGACCTGAAACCCTATACATCAAGTTACATCAAAAATTTTCTAAGAAAAGAAAAGATCAACTAAGGCACTAGCACCAATCAACACCAACAAATAGTAGAAAAACAACGGAACAAAAAAGTTATAATAGACCAAACACAAGAGAACTACTTCAGATTTTTCAGAGTATTGGCCACCTCAATCTCTTGATTATAGTGCAAGTTAACCATATCCATCATTTCCTATTTTTCTTCTTCAAAATATTTCCTCAGACTACCCCTCATTCTAGTGCATGGGACTTTAGCCTCCTCTTTGGCATTCTTCTTGCCTTTCCCCTTGGAAGTTTGATCATTATCATACATCTTAGCGAAATGCATTGGATCCTCTCACAATTGGTTGATTTTGTCAAGGAGTACCTTGAGACAATTTGCATTGTCTTTGATAAACATATGGCCAATCTATAGGAGCTTTTTGAAATCCTCTGTTAGTTCCATTGATATTTCCCTCCAAGTCACAAAGGTGGCTTTCACACTCAGCTTTGAAATTAGAAAAAAAACATTCCAGATCCACCATCCTCTGAATGAGCAAATTTGGGGATGGCCCTTTTGGCTGATAAAGACAAATTCTCCTTCAAGCCTCTAATTTTAATGTTCACCTTGTTAAACTCCTTCATCATCCATTTGGAAAGTTTGAATGTGCAAGTGGCACCAACTTTGGCCATGTCTAGCATCTCGAACATAGAAGTGTTATCATCATCAAGATAGGAGAAATCCTTAGAAAGAGGATTAATATTTGAAATTTTAGGATTGTTTAGGGTCAAGTTCTTGCCCATAGCCTCCCTTACACCCTTCTCTACCAAAGCATCCTCAATGACCTTATCACCATCATCGTTGACAACATGAGGTGGAGTTTTTTGAGCAAGAGAATCTTCCATAATTACAGCATTGTCTGTCATGTCCTTCACCTATTTCATTCTTCTTGCTCACCCATTCCGCATTCTTTAAACTCTGACCTATGCACCTTAGCTAGCCTCTTAGAAACCCTCTGACGAAGCCCCAAATTTGTATAGTCTTCCAACTAAACCGAATGCTCTTCCTCACCCTTCCCAAAATTTTCAAAATTCAGACCATGCAACATAGCCTTATTTTTAGTTTCCCATTGTTGGAGCCTAACCTTTTTCTATGCAGAGTCATCCTCACCAAACAAAGACCCACCAGAATTTGTTCCATGAATGACTAGTTTCTTGGTGGGACCCTTCTTTTTTAGAGTCCCCTTCTTCCTCTTTTTAGAGTGAGAGTCAACAGGGGATGGGGAGACCACAATAGTGTTATCTTCGTCCACCTTCCACCCATCATCCACATCATCATCAGTATCTGAACCAAAAGAAAAGGAATCATCATTAATGGTCTTCTCTTTTCCCTTGACAGACTTAGCCAGAGTGTTAGCTCTCACATGCTCCATGAGCAAAATGAGGCCTTCATGGAGCACAAAGGTCCTATGATTCTTGAGGTGGACATAGATCGAAAACCTCCAACAAGGAGAGAAGAAAAAATAGAAATGAAACATGCAAACCATGTCTAAAATGATTGAACAGTGTGAAATGATTCCCTAAGATAACAAAAAACTGACCATCGAGGGTTACATACCTCATAGTTACTTTTGCAACATCGAACCAAATATGCTTAAGATAAAGATGGTCATAACCCCAAAATGAAAGTTTCACTAGGTCATCCTTCTCATTGCCCTTAAAGAATTGATTCATTACATCTTCATTTCTTTTCCTCTCTTTTTGTAGAATTTTTTCCCCTCTGTCGATGTTGATGCCAAAAATTGGCAAGGTAACAACCTTTATGGGAAACTCAGTTAATGGGGGGACCAATTGCGCTAAACTGAGTGACCTCTAGGTTTTTAAAGAAGTTGGATTCTTCTATATTTGGGGTTTGGAATGGGGTTTTGAATTGGAAAAGGAAGTAGATATAAAAAATAACAATCTAA
The DNA here is from genome assembly GCA_007258455.2 of Sequoia sempervirens. Lineage (NCBI taxonomy): Eukaryota > Viridiplantae > Streptophyta > Pinopsida > Cupressales > Cupressaceae > Sequoia > Sequoia sempervirens. The sequence goes on along the minus strand of VDFB02000044.1, from coordinate 9,687 downwards.
CTAAGGCAATGCCCCAATATTTAGATGTAAGGCATGATAAATCTATTGTTTGGATGTGATTTTAGGGCCCGTTCAACAATCTACTATGTCCCAAAATAACATAAATCAAAGATGGAAACCTGAATAATTCGTTCAATGACATAAAATAATTCTCACGCACATTTATTGAAAAGAAGTCAATGACATGATCTGAACTAGCAAACTTGTAATTAAATTATAGAAGTTCTACAAATAAATAATCCAGGACAACAATGGCATAGTATAATGTTTTATCAAATAGCTTAAGAAAACAAAAAGGCCAAACAATGGCACAGTCTGAGAGTCTTATACAATAATCTAAAAGTAATACAAAGGCCTGGTGTATTTTCCCTAATTTTTTGTATCTTCTAAACTCATTTTCAGAAGGAAGAAGCAATATATATAGATAAAAATCCCACTGCCTAGTGGGCCAGTAACATAAAAGATCTCGTATCACGAGCAATGATGCCTGCAACAATGATATCCTTTGGTTGTTGTAAAAAAAATATTCGGGCCATGGAACGTAGTCGCTTCTCGAACAAATGCATCCCCTCTGAATGATGGCAGTGGTCCCAACAAACTCCCGTGCAGACATGTGTCATTCACCCATGAAGGAAGTTTAGAATACATGGCATGCTGGAAGGGCTCACTGCTTGCTATTGCCTTCCCTTCGATGAAGTCCCCGTGAAAGAGACATGTGGCCATAGGTCAGGGCTCATTCATTGATTCCTCCTCCTTGCATTGAAAAATTATGCAGTGAAGACACGTGGAGCAGTCTTTAACATCGACGTCGACTGTGGGGTCCACCAAAAAGTGTACGCAGATGAAAGCTATGTGGCACGTGGATGGGGCCTGATTTGAAAAGTGAAGGGAAGCAGCCCTTAAGTGCTCGCGGTGACAACACATGGAAGAAAGGTGGAAGTCGATAGGAGAGTGAAGGAAGGCTTCCCTATGGTGAGCGCTTGGATAAAACGTGGCAGCAGTGGATGAAGTTCAAAATGATGAGGCATGGGCCAGTACTTAGCAAAAAACAAAAAACCACCTGGTGGGAGCTCGAGGAATTTAACATTCATAGCTTTTGGTGACTACTAGGGGTGTTTCTCCTTTGGAATGAGGAACCCAAAAAAATTTATGGCTTGCAGATCAAAGTCTCATCCATTGGGCGACAGAGTTAAAGCTTAGAGAGAGAGGCCTGCAAAGGTAGCCAGTCAACCTCAGATGGTGTCAATATGTCATGCATATTCTCTTGCGCTTCGCTTAGATTGATCATTTCTTTGTAAGGAAACGTTGCGAATATATTGGCCTCAGACTCAAGCTGGAAGAGTAGCCACACTATCAGGTGAGTGACTCCCTCAATATCTTCTACAGTAGGAGGTTGACGGAAACTCTGGAAAGCGGATATGTCATGCCGCTTATCTCCTATCTTTGTCGCAATCTGCTCCGCAATAGTCACTAAGTCATCGGAAAGAAACAAGGAGGGTAGGCCCATCTTGGTTAGCTGGGAGAACCTAGTTCGCATGTTATTCATGGTTTGGTCCAGTTTGGCAGCGCACTTGCTAGCATGGAGGATGGCCGCGCAATAATGGATAAACCTGTTTGCTATTTTGGAAGCGACCTTCCGATCCCCAATTCCTGTGTTTTCTAAGTCCTCATCTGAGACCATGTATAGCTTATCTAGAAATTTTTTTTCCTTGGGAACCTTCTTCACGATTATTTGCAGGAATTGCTCAATTGCTAAACAAACTTCCCTGCCCAAACTTGTCGCCTCTGCCATAAATTGGACCGTCAGCTGAAGTGTCAAGCAGAAGGCCTTGACCTTATCCCAGTATGGAACATATAGTTTTTGGGCCATCGAAAGGAGATCTAGTTGGGCAACAGGGGGTTGGGGAGCATTCTTTAGAAGGGAAATCTCCACATCCCTTGAACTGACATCTTGTGTCAATTTCGCAACCCTTTTGTTTGCAGTCGCAAGTTGTTCTGATAAAGCCCTCCATTTGGTGAACCATTTTTCCTTAGCCCAGTTTTTGTTTGTTGATTATGTCTCAAGGGAAAGCTTCATCTCTTGGAGTTCCTTCTCCAATTGGGCCTTTCGGTTCTCAAAATTTGCATCCTTCTATTGCATTTTTTGCTCCAATTGAGTGCACTGACATTCAAACTCCTCACTTTTTGTTGCATCCCCTACTCCGCCAGAGCCAACTAGTTTTGATATTCTTGGTTTTTCTGCCCCACCTTGGCGACTAGGTTGGGGTCAAAGGATTGGAACTTTGCAAGTTCCTCCTAGAGCTTAGTCTACTCTATTTGTGCTTTCTTTGATAAGCGCGTGAATTATGCTTCTATTTCCTTATCCTTCGCTAGCAAGACCTAAATCCTATCCTTTACAAGTTTCAGCTCCTCCTCCCTTTTCTTCAGCTGGCGACCGGACTTGAGGAAGTTGGTGGTCACCACCCGCTGTGTTTCTACCATGAGCTCAACTTTGTCCTGCGACCGAGCTATGCTTAGATTGAGTCCCATGGAAAACATGTTGTAATCATCGGGATGCATTTCCCCCTGTAGTTTGATGATGGTCGGGTACATGGTTACAAAGTGCAGCGATTGTTGGGCCTCATTAAAGATAGTTTGTACCTTTGGCTCCACTGGTTTCTTGGCATCCTTGGCCTTTTGCTTCTACATTTTGATAGCCTATGCTTCCTTTGTTTTATTTCCTTGCACCATAAATTGGGTTGGTGATTGAACTAGCCCGCCTGTGAAAGGTGCACTGGGAGGTAGGGCGAAAGGGAACATGAGGGTAGTGGTTCTAGATGTTTTCTTCTTCGAAAGATTGACTGTCTGTGGAGAGAAAGAAGGAATATGCCAAAACCCAGTTTGTGAACCAGGGGGAGAACTCATTAGGTGTTGTGGTAGTAGAGGGGTCATGGCAGACTCCACCTGTTGGGTGGACTGAGTTGGGCTTAATATAGTAGTAGCAGGAGGGGTATCAATGGCGGTCGTAGATGCAAAAAGAGAGGCAATAGTGGATGCGGATTGGGAAGCAGTGAAAGGTGAAAGGGAATGCAGAGGAGTAAAGGTAAATGACCTCACTTAGAAGAATTGGGAGAAACCTCCAGAAACCTCCAGTGACCGTTGCAACAAAAGTGGAAAAAGAAGGGCCAACACTTGAAGTGATGGGTAATGTAGAGACATCAGGGGACACAAAATATTGTGAAGTAAGAGAAGAGGGAGAAAAAATTACCTGTTGTCTGGATGATTTCAGTTCTTGGCTCACCACGACCTCCTGGCTTGCTGCAGGCTCTTGCGAACTCTCTCCAGAAACTAATTTTGTATGTTGTTGTTTGATGGGCGGGGAATCATCCACCTCCATTGCCTCTAATTGTTGTTGTGAGGTTTTCCTAGTTCTTTTTGTAGTTCAGGTGTGAGTCATCGAGACCCTCACACATGATATGTTCACCCACACATTTGAAGAGACCTTGATAGCTGGATTGGAGTTGTTTGTGCTTCTACTTCCTTCTCCTTTCCCTTCTCGGTATCTGCTTCGAACTCCTCTGGGTCAATATCTTCATCATCACTCACGTCGAAATCAATATGCATGTCATTTCACAATTTATCAAATCTATCATCAGTCTCCACGCTCTAATAAGGGGCATCAAGGCATTGGATTTCTTATCAGTAAATCCATAAATCCTTAATTTTTTCCTCGCTCTAGTTTTCTTTTCTTGAAAACTCATTACAAAGAGTGGCCCCGATGCGAAGCTTCTCAATATACTTTGTTTAAGGGAAGTAGCACTTAAGCCATGGCAGCCTACTATCCTCAGTTGGAATATGAGCTAAATCAACCAATAACTCATCCTCATCCTTCAGTGGTTTCTGTTGCTTCTCCCAGTAAGGCCGGGGGTTGTGCATTACCTTGACATGTTCATTTGGAAAGTCATTATCAAGGTTGTAATTCCATTTGTCACAAATCCATACCAGCCCCAGATGAGCCAACTTTTCCTCTAGCAACTTATGCATCTTCTTCTTGGCCATAACCATTGTTTTGAAGCTCAACGAGCAGACGAAAAATCCTTTCTTCTTGGTTGGTTCTCCACAAAAAGTGTAATCAATAATTGATACTTGATGAAACATTTTGAGGGCCAACACCTAATTTGTGAGACATGTCGGAAGCCGAAATGGTTCCCTAGTGAAGCCGCGTATCTAAATGAATGTGAAATCTTCTCTGAGAAACCAGTCCCATTTCAAAGTGAAATTCTGTATATACTCCGTCTAGGCTATGGTGAGCCAGTAAAGACCATCATCCTCACTCAAATCTTGCAGAATCGGAGTCAAGAAATAATTTTAAAATGCATAATAATCATAAGTTGAGGAGAGGAGAGGAGTCCATACAAAAACTGGCCTTCTTCCCTTTTCATCAAAAATAGCCAACCCCACATGTTTTTTGAAGAAATCAGGGTTCTGATGCAAAAACATATGGGCAAGGAAGGAAGGAAACCTGAACCTCTTATGCATTTTGTAGTCCCTTATTTGCCTTAGCATTTCCTCAGCGATGAATTGTGCGAAGTCATATCAGAAAAAAGGAATGTTGCCTATGCAACTAAAACCCCAGACCTAATTGAAACTCTTGAACATACCTGTTAGTGTCCAGGCCACAAAAAAATGCCATCATTGATAAGGCTTCCTGCATGTCCGTGGGGAAGGAATTGTGCACTACCAAAATCTTTGGTGGCTTTTCTGATCTTCCCTAGGCCTTTGAGTTTCTTTATTATAAAAATCCAGAGCCAATTTTTTGGTTCTCCATATTTCCTCCCCCTTTGCTGGATTGAATGGCTCTATCGTTTTCACTCTGGAGCTTTGGTCAAGGATGCATAGCATGTTCTAGATAGCTTTTGGGCAGATATTAATTTTCAACTCCCGACCCTCGATGGTGTTGGTGGCTGGGTTAAAATGTTTAATGGCCTCGTCGACTAGTTCTGAGCAATAGTGCACAAATGAGACCATATACTGTGGAAGCTCGCTGAACCATATCTTCTACACCAAATAATCTAGGTCGCTAATGCTCTTCATCCTTTTGTAGGCTGCCTCCCTAAGATTCTTAGGGTTCTTTACAAAAATGGGGTCATGGATGTTATCCCATTCCTCCTTGATTAGGCTTTCGTCTCTGTGGGTTTTTTGCTTGTCTAGGGCGCGCGTGTTTACCCACTCTAGCTTCTCTAGTATCCTAGGTGAAGCATAAGAGACATCTTCAAAGACATAGGTGGCTGGTATTGCACGCATGGCATCAAACCAACTTTGTGTTGCCTCTCCTTGCATTTTTGTTTGAGAATTTTTTGTCATTTTCCTTTTGTTGTAGATTTCTGCTATGCTCAAAAATTTTGCACTTCACTTCGGCTCTGTCTGCGCTCAACACTCTTGCTCTAGGTAGCGTTCTCAAAATGTTTTCACAATGTTAGCTTCTTGCATGCAATACTTATTTATTTCTTTCTTGTGGTATCCAACAACACTCACCTTTTAGCATTAAATTCGGCATGTACCGCCAGTTATTTGCTTGTGCGAAATGAATTTCTTGCCATTTTGAAATGACAAGAATTCATAATGACATTTGGTAATGATGTCCTATGGCGTGATTTTCTTGGAACTTGAGTCAACAATTTGAAGGAAGCTTAGGCTTTTGCACGCTTTGGCAATTAATATCCCAAAAGGAATGATTAATCCCAAATATGCAATAAGTACATGAAAAGATACGAGGCCTGCTTTGGAGGTTAAAAAATGCTTGCAACACAACACCTCAGCATTTGGCCATGCAGACTACCGCCAATGACTGCCACCAACTTATGCTAATTAATTAGTTATTATTTATCTTGCATGCAACAAACCGTACCTAGCAGACGCAATTGGGTGGGAAATTCGAGCAATCCCTAGTATGATTTTCAAGTTGGTACTTGATTAGCATCATGCTAATTATGGCATGTGAATTACCATGTATATCCTGGCTATTTCTATAAATAGGCGCTTAGGCAATAGCAAAACCACACTTAGAAATTTGAGCAGAATTGGTAATAGGTAGTTGGTTTAGAATTTAGTGTTAGGAAGCTGAGTAGAATTTACATAGAGCTAGACTTAGATAGTCGCATAGAGCTTGCTACCATGAATACCCCTATTAGGTTAGTTTGCAATAAATCCTAGACAACATTCTTAGGGGAAATCTCAAATAGGCATCTTAAAAGAATGACCAAGAATAAACATTCATTGGCCATTGTAGCGATGAAGTGGGTTCTGAGGAGGGATTGTATTGAATATGAAGACAAGTACAAAGTTAATAGTGATGTATGCTCTCACTTCGTTGCTTCTATGCTTAACATCTAGGATCCCAAGCCGTTGATTCTTCACATGTCCTTGAAGTATTTTTGAAGAAGTACCTAGGTGGCCTCAGAGAGGTGGTGGCGAATGTTGTGTTTGGTCAGGGCCTGCCAACGACGAGCGACCTTAGAAATTACATTAAAGAAGACGCAATAGTGCCATGGGTACCATTCCTAAGTGGGTTCCTCATCCAATCACACAAAGAGCATTGTCAAAGGGTAACTCGTGCTTGCCACTTCCTGTTTCACTACTACAATGTGGCGCCCTTCTACAACATTGATTGGTACAATGACTTCAGGAACTTGGTGTTCCCTCTGCCACTTGCCATTGCTCCTGCGAATGTTGTTGTTGTTGGTCTTGCTGTTGTTCCTACTGATGACATTATTCCAAACACTGTTGTTAATGCCTCTATTTCCCCTGCTCGTGACTAAAATTTTAATGCCTTAAGAAACCATCTTTTTGTTAATACGTTTTGTATATACGCCTGAAAAAAGGCTTACCACACATATATATGAAGAAACCACAAAATATATATAGATATACTCTAAAAGTGTGGCCTGAAGGCCATTTTGACAATGTACTTATCGAAGTATATAAATATAATGAAAATACAACTTATATTAACATTATGTCTTCTTTTCCTTTTGATTTTGCAATGTGGATTCTCTTTTCTTTTTTTGCATATATGTGTTCATTTCAATTTTGCATATGGGTGTCATATTTCTCTGCTTCTTGAGTTGCAAGTTAGTTTTCTCTACCCTTTGCAATAATGGGTTTCATTTGTTTCCTGCTTCCTTGCACTATAGAATTTAATTATTGAAAGATTAGCTGACAAACACGAAAGGAAAAATAATTACACTATTCACATATTTACACCGGCAGGATAATATTGAAGCTTAATTAAATAATTTTAGGTGAATTTGGATAATCAAAATACCCAATGCTTCTTGCTCCATATTTTCCAATTCGAATGCATTGTGTTGCTTGCATTGAATTATTTTGAAAGGGCCTTCCCAGAGGTTGTCAAACTTTCCATGTTGGCTTGGATTTGTAGCTCTTTCATTGAATTTTAACACTAGGTCCCCACACTTTAGACCCTGGTCAGAGGCTTTTTCATCGAACCATCTCTTAACCACCTGTTGTCGGTTGGACATGGCTATCAAGGCCTTCCCCCTCTTTTCCTGCACTTCCATCAACTTGAACAATTGAACCTCCATGGCGTCATTTTGTTCCACCTCAAGATATTTGAGCAATTGTAGCACCAAAATCTCCATAGAGATAGGCAATAGCCCTTCCTTCCCATACAATAGCTTGTATAATGAAGTCTTGAGGACTTGCTTGGAAGTTATGCAGTCCGCCCACAGCGCTGCCCGAAGGTTCTTATGCCATTCTCTTTGGTGTTTTGACCTGATTCTTTTGATGAGTTAGACTAATTTTTTGTTAGTCGACTTAGCTAGGCCATTCCCTTGTGGGTAGCAATTTGATGGCGTTTCAATAATATGGCATGCATGAGTGCAAATTAACATATCTTGGAGTCTAGGAAATCATTGGCATTGTTAGAGATGGTGGTTTTGGGCAAGCCGAATCTCGACACTAGTTCTTCGAGGAAGTTCATAGTCTCTGCCTCCGTCACATTCTTGAGCAGCATGGTCTCGGTCCATCTAGTGAAGTAGTCTATTGCCATTGGAATCCACCTGTGTCTGACGCTAGAGGTTGGATTGATCATTCCAATGAAATCAATTCCCCATTGCGCAAATGGCTCATCAACCACTATCAGATTGAGAGGCATCGGATAATTTTTTCTTCTTCCTGCGAAGAATTGGCATTCCTTGTAGGCTTTTACCAAGGAGTATGAGTCATTGAATAGCATAGGATAGAAGTACCCAACACACATGGTTTTGATGGTGGTGGTTTTCACAGAAAAGTGTCCGCCCACGAGACTATTGTGGAAAGTGTCAAGAATTCTTTTTGCTTGCTCTATGGTGACACACTGCAATAGAACGCTATTGAAGTTCCTTTTGAAAAGGATCCATTCGATAAGCACATATCCATTGTTCTGCAATCGGTAGAATGTTTTCCTTTAAGAAGGAAGGCCTGATGAGTATTGTCCTGTGTGCATGAACCTTACTTTGTCCACCAGCCAACAACCTTCGGACTCAGACTCATTTGTTAGAACCAGCTCTGATTGCTCTTCTTCAACCGCTATTTCCTCGTCGTGTGCTAGATATTCGCGTAGTCCTCTTCCTTTGATGGTATTTGTAGGATTGACCTCAATGTCATATTCAAGGATCTTAGTGATCCAATCAACCCTCTTTTTGATGATTTCTCCTTCCATTATGTATTCACATACACTAGAATGTGTGACATAAAAAATCACCTTATTGCAAGATATTAGGTGTCAGAACTTCTTGAGTCCCTTTACTATTGCAAACACTTGCCTTTTGACAAAGTTATAGTTTGTCTCATATTCCTTTAAGGTCTAGGAGTGAAATGCAATCAAATGTTCTCCCTTTCCTTCATCATCCTTTTGAGTTAAGACAGTAGCAATACTTGACTTGCTACTGAATACATACATTATGAAGTCCTTCGATATGTATGGATTGACCAACACAGGAGCTGAGGAAATAACATCCTTAACCTTCTCAAAGGATTCTCTAGCTTCTTTAGTCCATTTGAATAATTGATCCTTTTTCAACATAAGGGTGACTGGCCTAATTAACCTTGCAAAATCTAGAATGAATTTTCTTACAAAATTTACCTTCCCTAGAAAAGATTGGACTCCTTTCTTGTTGACTGGTAGGGGAAGCTCTCTAATTGCTTTCACCCACTCAGGATCAATTGGAATTCCTTCTTTGGACACTACATGTCCCAATAGCTTGCCTTGCGGTACTTCGAAGACACATTTTTTCAGGTTCAGGGATACCCCGAACTCCTGACATTTTTTGAAAACCATCTCAAGGTGATCAAAGTGATCATCCTTATGTTCAGAGAATATAGTCAAATCATCCAAATAGATCAGGATAATCTTGGTGATCAATTTGCTGAAAGCGATATCCATTGCCTGCTGGAAAGTGGTTCTCGCATTTGAGAGGCCAAAGGGAATTTTAGCATATGTGAACGTTCCCCACTTGGTAGTGAACATTGTTTTGTGTCGTTCCTCCTCTTTGACCTAGATCTGATTGTAACCGGAGAAGCCATCCAACAAAGAAAACATTTCCAATCCTACCACTATTTGCAAGATTGACTCCATGGAAGGCAACAGGTAGTGATCCTTTAGGGATGCTTTGTTCAGGTCCTGAAAGTCAACACATAGGAGGATAT
>VDFB02000043.1:0-12670 GCA_007258455.2 Sequoia sempervirens | reverse complement strand
CCATTATTGCTTCCTTTTTTGCTTCTAAAAATGCTTCTTATTTTGCTTCCATTTATTAATTTAATGTTTTATTTCAATTTAATTAGTTAAATATATCATGCCTCTTAAATAACTCATATGATTATAGACTAAGTAATTTAATTATTTAACTCATGATTAAATAACAAGATAATTATTATAGCATGATCATCATCTATAATTAAAACAACTGAGTCAAATATCTATAATTTAATTTAATTTGACAACATCCATCATAAACATTAAATTAAAATCATCATATGTAATAAATATCCATCCAAAAATCATCAACCACTTTTAATATATATAAATTGATAAGTCAATACTGATAAGATCATCATCATATATAACTAAAACAAGTGAAAGTCAAATATGCTAGTAGATCAATAACATTTCAAAATGATACATGTACAAATGATACAAGTAAAAATGATAAATTATGTAAAGTTCAGATTTATACAAGTCAAGATAATACATGTCCAAATGGTATAAGTGAAAATGATACATGTCAATATGACACAACTCAATAATATGGTAATGTAGGCCGTAAAAATGATAGATATGATAGTAACCATGAAAAGAGGCATCATAACAATATATTAGCAATGATCCATGATGCAGTCTATATGATCATGAATGTCATTGGGTTCTACCAGCAACTACCTCATCATCATCATCACCATCATGATCATCATCATCACCATCATGATCATCATCATCGGCATTGTCATCATCATCATCATCATTTTCATTGGCCTCAGTGTCTTCTATATCTACATCATCATCATCCTCTGCCATGTAATTTGTACTGGTAGAACCAATATTTTTTGGATCTATATCATGATGAGGATCATCTTGATCTTCTGGAAGACCTGTGTTCTGCAAAAAAAAATATTTAAAATGAAAAGTATAATTTATTTCATGCAATAATTTATTTTTTTGTTATATATCTAATATTACAACATATGAGAAGAAACCATAATCATATTACTTCATATCAAAGTGCACATACCATAATAAAATTTCAAAAAAGTTATAGCTAATATGTCATTCCAATGGTGTAAAACATGCAACAATTCTAATAAACATTAGTAAATATCATAAAAAAAATTGTTATACAATTTAACTATCAACTGTAAATTCTATTACATAACCAAGTAAGTGTCAACCCTCTGCATTTTGTGCTATATATGATTATATTTTCCTCGAAGATCCTTTGAGAGTTAATCGGTCTATATATCTTCTTCTCCTATATTTCAAAATTGGATATTTTTCTAGGACATTTGGCACTGTAATATGCTTCAAAGGTTCTTTGAGAATTAACTAGTTTATATGTCCCTAAATTTGAGAGTTAACATTTATGGTTTAGTTTTATATTTGTAAGGAAGCTATGACATGCAACAATACTTGAGCATACTGAGAATATTTCTTCAAGACATTTTGTACTTTGATTATACTATTTTTAAGTGACATTTTCTTGTATATAATCATATCATGTTCATGTATGTTAATATAAGGTAGCTATGGAGGTAGTTCAAAGAGATGGCCCTAAACTTTTTCCTTATCTTAAAAAGTCTACAAGAACAAGAATAGGGACCAAATTTTGAGAGTCTAGTTTAAGTTTGAATTCAAGAAATGAAAAAATTGTGAAGGTTGGAATGGCTTTTAATGTATCACTTGGGTTTTAGAATTTGCAATTGCAAACTAGTAACCCTAAAACATAGAATTATTCATTGCTCCTTACTGACACTATTGTTGTTAAGGATAAAGGGCCTGAAAATGTAACTAGGGTTAGCTCCAAAGTATACACTGATGTTGCATACTCATTTAACAATGATGATGAAGATGAGACAGTGAAACAAAAACCCAAGGTTGAAAAAAATGGAGGAGAATTAGGGATCTCCAAGGCAACCTTACAATCTGATAATCAAGAGATGACTAAAGAAGAGCAGCACTGACAATACCAAGCAGAACTTGCAAGGAAAAAGAATGAGGAGACTGCAATAATATTGGTTGCAGGGGCATTGGTACAAGAGATGGGCATGGCTCTTCCAAGCCATCCACTAAGATGGTTTCGTACAAAAATGTGGCTGATATCCCCGTTTCTAGAGAGCTCATGATTCAGGTTGATAAGAAAAATAATGTTGTTCTGGTACCCATATATTGCATCATGGTTCCATTTCATGTAGGCATCAATAGTGTTACAAGCCAACAAGATGGAGGGAATTCTTATATAAGGATAATTTTCAATGTTCTAAGTATCGACTTTAATGCCAACTACATGCCAACATTGAAATTCCCTAGCAGTTTTTATGTTAGGAAATTTCCTTTAGATCCAAGTATTCAAAGCACATCAACCATGTGGTGCAAATGATTACATCCCATAGATGATCTATAGCAATGAAATATTTTGAAAAGGTAGAGAGAGCTACACTAGTGACTCAGAAGAAACTTCAGCTTTCAAAAATAAAGGAAATTAGGCTAGTAGACTTGTGGATCAAGCCAACATTTGGTGGAAGAGGAAGAAAGATGACTGGAACTCTAGAGGCCCACCATAATGGATTTTGGTATTCAACCATGAGAGAAAAAGAGAGAGCTGATATCATGTATCAAAACATTAAGCATGCATTCTTCCAACTAGCAGAGAAGGAGATGATTACTTTGCTTCATTTTCATTTGCATAACCATATCATGGCGTGGGAACCAAGAAGACCAAGGATGTTGAGTTTTATGTGGAGGTAATGGATGTGGTCCAAATTTTAGGAGGGGAAAGAAGGTCAATGTATGATCCTTATGAAATTGAGGAAGAAATCAAAGAGAGGAAGGGAAAAATAAAAATCAATGCGTAGCTCTCAAGGATCTATCAAGGGAGTAAGAGAAGCCATGGAGCAACCCCATCTAAAATATTTTAAACTATAGTGTGACATACCATTTAGAGAGCTTGGCTTTCATGAAGTTCCTTTCAAATCCTCTGCTTTTATTGTTCCTATGGTAAATTGTTTGGTAGAGTTGGTGGAATCACCTTTCTTAGTAATCACTATTAGTGAAATTGAGATTGTTAACCTTGAGAGATTAGGACTTGGGAAAAAGGCATTTGATATGGCTATTGTTTTCAAAAAATTCAAGTGGGATGTACTTTGCATTGACGCCATTCTTCAATCTTCACTTCATGGCATCAAGGAATGGTTGAACTCCATGGATATAAAGCATTATGAAAGCAAAATGAACTTGAACTGGTGGCCAATTTTGAAGACTATTACTGATGATCTAAATAAATTTATTGAAGATAGTGGTTGGGAATTTTTGAATATGGAAGCTAGTGATTTTGATTCTGATAATTCAGAAGAGTCAGATCAACGATATGAACCCTCTGATGTAGAAAAGGAATCATAATCAAATGAGGAAGGTTCAAAAAATGAATCATTTGTGGATTCAGATGAGGACAAAGAAGAAGAAGAAGAAGAAGAAGAAGAAGAGGAGGAGGAAGGTAAAACATGGGATGAATTAGAAGCTTAAGCTAGAAATGCAAATAAGGAAAAAGGAGATGAGTCTAATAGTGAAGAGGAAAGGCAGCGATGAAAGGTAAAAGCTATAGGGAAGTCTCAGGCACCTAATATTACAAATTCAAGAGGAATGCTTGCCAAGAGGCATAAAGTTAGATGAATTTAGTTCATCTACATCCTTCTACTATTTATTCATGCACATAAATGGTTCAACTGTTTATGCAAATTATGCATATATGTTAACTTGATTAGTGTTTTTACTTTGGTAGTTTGACTTCTATAACAACCAGCCATTAGGCCATTGTGTGCGGGAGCACATTTGTGTTTTTAGTTAGCTTTTTTGGATAGCTCTACTAGGTGTTAAGGACATTCCATTTATCTTTTTAATGTTAAGAAGTCTAGTATTGCATGCTTCTTTATGTTGATTAGATCAGGTTGTAGGTTTTTTACTGTTGATTTCTTTATTTATGGGGTTTTTTAAAGTTGGAAGACAGGAATTTACTGCCTTTTTTAAATTAGGTGGACAAATTAAGTGGTTGGTTAGCTACGCCAAGTGATGTAGACTACAAGGATGTGTTAGATCTATAGGATTCCTACCAAGATGCATCAAAACATTCTTACATGTTAAAAGAATGGCAACATCATGAGGAAGGATGGCAAAAATGCATGTGGATCACTTAGTAGAATGGCAACATGAATTCAAGGAAGCACTCCTTGAGATACCATGTTTGAGAGAAAAGAAGATGAATCAAATCAACATGGGAATAAGTTACTCAAATGATACAACTCATATCTTAAATGAGGACACTTAAGAGATATTAAAAGACCATGGTCATTAATTAAAAGATGCGATGAAAATAAGGCATGAATGTCACCCACTACCCTTTAAGGTAAACAATATTTTTTTCCTCAACATGAAATAATGGGAAAATTGAGTGGGATCTAGGGCCAACAGAGAAGCACTTTAGAACTCATCCTACACATCAATAAACAACTCAAGACAAGAAATGAAAATTGACATATTAACACAACAATATCCAACTAAGTTATTGAAAGTCAACTATTGATACCTCATTCTCCATCCAAATTACAAAATTGACCCACTTTTTTCTTTGTAACTTTTCCTTTTCAAATTGATTTGGATGCCAGCCATATTTCTCCTCCTGTCAAAATATGGCATATGGACTAGTTAAAATAATTAATATGCAATCATTTACTTTTTCCTAGGAAATAAAAAAAATCATTTAACATATTAAATATACTTAAAAATGTACAGATCAAGGCCTATAAACCTTTCTGGCCACTATGATGCGTGCCACAAAGTTTGTGAAGCCTAGCCTTGGAGGCCTTGTCCTGGAACATATACTAATTCAATTTAACTATGCACAAATAAAATTTAAAAAATTGTTTAATAAATTTGATATAATCTTATGAGTAAATTCAAATACCTACATACTCTCCTCACCAGACTTCCTTTGTGCATCAGAATTCTCATATGCTTTTACAAAGCTCTTTCCATACTTTGATACTTACATCAATTGGCCTTTTTTTGAGCCTTAGCTCAGAAGGGATTTCTTTTTCTTTGTTTGGTTGCACCAAAACCTCTTGCAATTTTGAGACATTTGTAGCTTTACCTTCTTCACAAACCAACCTATGCAAAATTCAGTCTCCATATCATTGATAACTACTTTTTGCAAGTTTATGGGTATCTTTTAGAATGGAAAATGTAGATGGTCTTTGAACTATTGAAGGCATGATTCCTTCAACCTATTCACAAACTCCTTTCTAGCATTTGTCATTTGTACTTCCCCTGAAACCACATCGTATTCTATCTTGGTATCGTAGCTACCAATGCAAGATGCAAAACATGGCATGGTGGAAGAAGTTTGTGTCCTAGGAGTGGTTGGGACAATGGAAGTCTTTGCTCCATGTTCTACATTCCTAGAGTTTACTATTATTGATTTCCTCTTGGATCTTTTGCTCGATCCAGGAATACTTGGGGAATCAATTGATTCCATTTGACATGGTTGATTTGGTTGCAATGTTTGAGGGGCTTCACTAGATCGTTTTTCCATGTATCTAGAAAGAATTTTCCAGTCCACAACATCCAATTTTTTCACTACCTCTGCCCCCAATATGGAAGCCAATTTTTCCCTTTATATATAAAATTTCTTCTTTTAAATTTAAAAATAAAAAACTAAAAACTAAAAATGAAAGAAACAATGGAAACATTTACAAATCTATAAATTGACAATGAATTACCTCATTGTGGCCAGAGTCTGCTCCCTTTGTTATCTTCCCTATATTGCTTGACATTTGGAGGCGACCTAGCGAAAATTATTTTCATCTAGTCTATGGAGGCAAACAAAGTACACATTATCAGATATGAAAGTTTTCGTCTATATGAAATTTTTACCTTGAATGACTCTCTTTCTAGATTTAAATGCCTATGAATTAATTACTTTTGCAACTATATAGAATATAAAAATATTTGAAAGGATATAAATATATGCAAAATGAACAAATGTATTATAAAAAAATTAACACTTGCACACTTGTGTAGAATGGTAATCTTTGGGGGATAAAAAGGGTGCAGAGTGTTGTTTTATTAAGAGTTAACACAGATAGGTCCCATGATCAAGTCGCATCCGCTAATTAGAAAGAAAATTAATGTGTGCACAATCAATTCAAAACCACGAGCTCATTGTTCTATAAAAGAAGAAGTGAAAATTAGTAATAGCTAATTTAAGCCTGAAGGTATCACAAATTTGAGGAAATGATCTATTATTCAGCTGTCATCTCAAAATCCCTATCTCCTCATATTGTATCGACCAACCTCTATTCCCATGGCACCTGGCTGTAGTGGGGCAGATGCAATTTAATGACTTGTCTTGAAAGCACTCGACTACTTTTTTAGGAAGGAAGCAAGAAAGTTATCTTAAGAGAAAGGTATGGAAGGAAGGTCTGAGAAATTGAACTAGAAACTAAAATCTTGGGATGGGAATGATAAGTGAACCAGGGCATTAGGGTTTCAAAAATGCATTCACTTCTCTTGGATGTGAAAGAAATAATGCAATGTCTACAATTTTACCCTCCTCCTTTGCAACCACATGAGACTTGAATGATTCATGTGTAAACAAAACAATATTCACAACCCTTTCTTCACAATCCTCTCCATTTAATCCAAACAAAAATATTTGTGGGAATGAAAAAAACAAATGGTAACCTTACCTATGGTGTCGCAAACTAAATCAAATTTTTGATCAACTTTCTTGTAGCCCTCCTTTGCGCCATTTTTCTCTTTTTTCTCCTCTCTTCCTTTGCGTGACATTTTTCTCTTGTCATCTCTTCCTTGATGCGAGAAGTTTTAAATTTTTGTTCTTGATTCAATAATCGGTGCTATTGTTGGTGTAGTTAACACCAACTTTAGCAGTTCCTTTCACACCTAAATTTAATATGTTTAGGGTGCAAAAGGAAGCACAAAGAGTGCCTAATTTAGCACCTCTTTTCATCCCTAAATATAATTTGTTTGGGGTGCAAAAGATAGCGCAAAGTGTGCCTAATTTAGCGCCTGGTAGTACAAAATGATGTATTTTGCTTGAAAGTTGATAAATAAATTGATCCTAAATTGACTTCATCTTCATATGTTTCAAGGGAGCAATCATGGTTCCCTGTTTAATCTATTTCTTATCTGATGTCAATTTTGTGGGTGCAAAACTAATAGAGGTTAGATTTGTGAACTCAGAAATGACCCCTATACAACTAGATGAGTCATCTAAAGTGTGAAATATTTCAAATTGCATACATTACAAATTTGTATAAAAGGACAAACCCTAATTCATTACTATCATCTTAGATATATGGCTTATTGGGGAATTATGAAAAATCATCTATGAGAACTAAATCATTATCATGTGGCATTGACATTGCATCAACAACCTATGCTCCTAGAGAGATTTGAGCTCTAGTTGTCAACATTCTGCGTGTAAACTTTTTGTGAAGAGAAAAATGTTGCAATGTCCTATTTTGTTTTTCATAGTGTGTCTTAATGAAAAGCGAATGTATTAACAAGATAATTTTATGTGACTATTGTCATTGTTGTGTATTACAAGATCTAGAAGAGGCCATGGAGAGAGGATGTGAACAACGTAGATCTACTAAATCATAGAGAGGAAAGTGGGTGGAAATAGATATGACAACAGAATCTGCAAATACAATAGAGGTAAGAAGGGAAAACAACCTCAACCAAAGGAGGAAGGTGTTTATGAATTCACAAATGCTACAACATAGAGGAGATAAAGTTATTTTTTGTCCATGAGGCCTCTGAGGTCAAGGGAAAAGTTTGAAAATTAGGATGGCCAAAACATGATATCAATATGTCAAATATATGACTAAAGTGAGGTTTTGTGTTGGATAGCATATTCGTTGAAATGATATAATTGTTGTACTAAACATTATTTACTATGTTGTGTATTATAGGGGTGAGACGATGCCATGGCAACAAATTGTGTCATATCAAATGAGGACACAACAAATGAAGCGAGACATCAGGTACTCAAATTTTGACTTAGGAAAAAATGATCTAATGGAGTTTTGTGATACATCCATCTTTTTCACAGTATTATTGAAATTTATAATGTATTATCCAATTTTGACATAAATTAATGCATGTTGTTGATTATTTTAGATGGAGAGTGGAGCAAATGTAGAGCCTGAGCGTTCAACTAGCAAAAGAAGAAGATATGTACATGGATATGGACCTAAATCTATTAAATCACATAGATGGCAATAGGTGGAAGAGGATATGACAATGGATCTTGCATAAACAACAAATGACTGCATTGAACAAGAGGTTGTCAGGACTATAGTACATGGGATGAATACTTTGAGAAATTTGTTATTTTTGGATGTTTTGTATGTCGTGGAAAGAAACAATTCAAACAAGCAATTGTACAAAGACATTACATATATGATGAGCTTCCAGTCGGTATTATGCCTCCTATAATTGATTCAAATACAATAGGAATTGTGGTAAGGAATTTTCTAATTTGATATAAATAACATGTATACTTCATTTAAACATTGTTTTATATTATTTAAATAACTAATTGTTTTCTTAATGGATACTTGCAAGATAAAGTTCTTGGTTTAAAGTTTCCTGGATCACTGAATTCCAGCCTAGAGGGAAATGATCATTTATCAAATGACACATCTAACAAAAATATGTGCCAATATACCAGCTTGGAAGATGAGGAATTGATGAAAACAAGTCATAGAACAAGAACCTATTTAAAGATGTGTAATTTGCTTAAAGACAAGGGGAAGGCGCACTACATACCCTATGAGAATGAATGTGATGGAGATGATGACTTTCCCCTGAGTTTGAGATCAATTTACGAAGAGACATTTGATCATTGACTATATTGTGCTTGGCCTAGTGATCAACAACTACTTAGAGTGTACAAGGTGTTTCAATTTTGGGGATACAACTACAATTACATGATACGACCCTCCAATATTCATGGAGCAAATCTAGGCCTCTTTATTGTCCAAAATGTACATCTAGGATCTAAACATAGAAACAATTCAGAACAAACCACTAACAGATTAATGCCATATTATGGTCCATCATATTACAGTGATGAATGGAGAAGGCTAGCAGAATATAAGCCTAGCATGTCAGCATATGGTCTAAATTTGAATATGTATACACATCACCTCCAATTTGAAAGTGGAAAAGAAATGAATAGAGGTCATCTTACGTATATAGATGGACGTGCATACACACAAAAATATTGCAAGATTTATAAATAGTAGTAAGGGAAGGGATCCTAATGTAAGACCAAATTTTCAATTTGTTGAGGTTATAAATGATAAAGATGGAGATATGGAAAGAGAGGATGATAGATTGATAATGGTTGAGGCTATTATGGACCTTACCATTGGGGATGAGTTATTGATTGATTACCCCTTCTTAAAACACACTCCTGCGTGAAAGAAAAGGGAAGAACAAGGTCTCCCTAAGGATGTTCTTAAGGGAAAAAAACCAAAGAATAATAAATGAGTGTGGACTGATGTTTTATAAACTATGTTGTCAAAATTGAGTTTTATTTAAATTATTGTATAAAAAAGGTAGTCTATAAAATAATGTTCCATTATTCAATTGATTTATATATGTTCATACAATTTATATTTATATTTTTTAAAACATATTTGATTATATTTCTTTGAAATTGATACATTTATGATTTATCCAATTGTTGGAAAACATTAACTAATGCTTGTGTTTGTTGATAGGTAGAAGATGTTGATGAAACACATACTAATACCCATGATCCAACTGGGTTATTATGATTTGCATGGGATGATCCAAACCATATTTTAAACAATAATAGGACAAAAAGAGCAAGATTGAATAGATTACTACTAGCTGAGAAATTTGAAGAGCTAATGAGATCCGTATACACTGATGACATGCCACCTATCCTTAATGATGATGATCAAGATAGTGAAAATGCAGTGCATGAAGAAGGATTGAATGAAATTCTTATAGGTTTCTTTGGGGATGGAAACAATAATGACAATAATGATCATATGGTTGACAATAATGATGATAGCAAGGGTAATTACCACCAACGTAATGTTGATTCAATAACAACTTGAAAGAATCCATCAAGCAAGCAACAAAGACACCTATGTTCAAATCGGGTGCAAGTAGAACCTCAAAACTTGCATGCACATTAATATTATTAGAAATCAAGTCACTATTTCGTTGGTCAGACAAAGGATTCACTACCCTACTAAAATGAGTTGAAATCTATTTCTTACTTTGCATTGTCAATTGGTGTACACAATTCGTAAACATTCATTGACTTCGTTTATATTTCTTTAAGGGGATTTTAAAACCATATATTGTATATAAAAATTCCTAGTATAGATTGACATATCAAACATGTTCATCATAATTCAAACATTCAATTGATTTAATCTATAGCAATCTTATAGGGCACTAAAAACTAAAATATTCCCTAAAGAGAATGTGTTACCATCAACTTGTAGAGAGGTGCATCTGTTGTTGGTTGAGTTGGGGATTGAATATAAGAAAATTCATTCATGTAAAAATGATTGCATTTTATACAGAGATGAATATGAAAACAAGGTAGAATTTCCTATATGCAAAGAGGAGATATCATACAAATGTACAAGGTCCTAGAGTTCCAAAGAAGGTTTTACATCACATGCCAATTATACCTAGACTTCAACGAATGTTTCATTGCAAGTCACTTGCACAATTGATGGACTAGCATGCAAAGAACAAGAGTAAATATTTATTCATGCAAATTTTGGCCGACTCCAAAGCAATGAAACACATAGAGAAAAAATGGCCAAGAAAATTCAAAGATGAACCCTGTAGTATCAGTTTTGGTCTTGCAATTGATGGAGTGTGCCCATTTTCTTTCCTAAACTCAAATTATAGTGTTTGGCCAGTCAGATTGATAATATACAATATTCCCCCATGGATAAGTGTTAGAAAGGAGCATCTTATGCTGACTCTCATTGTTCCAAGAAAACATCAAGTTAAAAACATGGATGTTTATCTTGCGCCTTTTATTGATGAGATGAAACTGCTATGGAAAGGCATAATAATGTATGATATATCACGTCCTCCATCAAATAGGTCCTTCATGTTGTATGGTGTGCTATGTTGGACTATTCATGATTTCCCAGGACTTGGTGTTTGTTCTGGTAAGATAAAATATTTACGTATTTACACTCATAATTTATTTTCATCCCAACTTTCATACTTAGTTTTATACTATTTTTTTGATGTTACTAACATTACTTATTTAATTTTAGGGCTTCAAACAAAGGGGATATTTGCATGTCCAATATGTGCAGAAAAATTTTAAGGGCAATATTCTAAAGATCTACATATATTTATTTACACAAACAACAGGGTTTTTCTACCACTAGATCATAAGTTTAGAAATGACCTAAAGAATCAATTTGATGGAAATGTTGAAAATAAAGGCCCTCCCATGATTATGGGTCTAGGTGATTGGCTTAAGAAGTATGAAGATGTTGAATTGAAAGCTTGGGAGGATTTTTTTGATTGGGGTGATTCAATTGAAGAACCAAAACATGTTGCAGTTAATATGCTAGAAGGAATGAAAATGACATCCATATTTTATGAGCTCCCTTACTGGAAGGATCTATTAATATCTCACCTATTAGATCCTATGTACATCTTCAAAAATGTCCCAGATTCTATATTTTGACATATATCAGGCAAAGAGAAGGACACCTTGTCCTCAAGGAGAGATATTGCTCTTTTGCGTACCAAATTTGATAGAAAACATTTGTGGCCAAATAGGGAAAATGAAACATATGCAAAAGCTCCATGGATTTTGAAAAAAAAAAAAAGAGCTAGACTAACTAAAAAATGTCATCCATTCAATAAAGACACCTACTGGCTATGGGTCATCATTGGCTAAAGCTTTTATAGTTGATGGACATATCACAGGATTTAAAACACATGATTTTCATAATTTTATGAAGGTATTATATATCATCATTTAACATTTGTTGGTAACATTGATTAAGTACTAAATACATTTTGATATTTTGTTGTGTGAGAAAAAATTACTAATGACCTTTTCATAAATGTGTTTGATAGCATATCATGCCATTAGCAATTAGGGGGGATTCTTGTCTTACAGTTGACTTAAGGAATGCCATAAGTGGATTGTCGGCATTTACAAGGTATGTGGTTATATGGAATGTTCATGTGTGAGAGACATAGAGATATTATATTGCATTTTAATTTTTGACTAAAGGTTCATACTAATTTACTATTCTTATATTAGGTGGGTGACCTCCAAGGAGATCCACGAATGTGAAGTGGCAAAGTGGAAGAAGGAAATTGCAAAAATTGTATGTGTATTTGAGAAGGAGCTCCCTACAAGTTTCATGGACCTACAAGTTCATTTACTTATACACCTAGTCGATGACATTGAATTGGTGACTGTCGTATCAATGAGGTGGATGTTTTTCTTTGAGAGGTATATGAAAACTCTAAAAAGATATGTCTGACAAAAGGCACATCGAGAGGGTTGCATGGTTGAAGGGTATATATTGAATGAAGCATT
>VDFB02000042.1:0-69258 GCA_007258455.2 Sequoia sempervirens | reverse complement strand
AACGTGCTAGTTCTAGTCATACAAAGCGAAGAAGGATTCAAGATCTAGGTGCCCCTAATGTACTGGTCCGACAAGAAGAAGAAGTGGAGTCCATCTTGCAAAATGTTCTGACCACTACAACTCAAGTAAGTTTCACTCCCCCTCTTCTTCCTGTTTTTGCATCTTCGGTCAATCCTCTACCCTCACCCATGGAAAGGAATCCTCCACCCTTGGACCCCGAGCTGGTAATATTGAGCCAAGGGCCCCCATTGAAATGGCTGTTAGCACCACTTTACCCATCACTCCTAGTCCATCTACTTCCAGGAAGGAACCTCTCCATCAGGCTATTTCTGTGTTCACCCCTACTAGTTTTTCCCCTACCCAATTTGGCGTTCCACCCTTTTCCATGATCACACTGCCTTTTGCATCCTCTCATGCTCACACATTTGAATTTTTCCCTACCATCACCCTTTTTAGATTTCCCCCTAGTGCTTCCATTGAAGCACAAAGTGTCGATGTCCCTTAGACTCTTTAGGGTCATTTTGATTCTACCAAGCAAGCTCAAAAGGCTAGGAAGCAGAAAATATTGTTGAAAAATACCGAGAAGCCCGCTACAAAGAAGATTGAAGCTTGCTTCAATGAAGAGCGAAACTCTTTGCTTATTACTAACATGAAGCTACTCGTCACCAAGGTCGAAGGGAAAATAAAAATGGAGAACTATGACATTCATTCCATAGGCTTGGATTTGAATGAAACTCACCCGCGCGACAAAGTGGTCCTAGCCAAAACAAATCAAAAGGTGGTATATGTTGTCTATGAGAGGCTGGATAGGAAATTAAAGAGGTGCGAGGAAGAGTTGGAAAATGTAAAAGAAATAGTAAGCAGACTGCAAAATGAGATCCGAGCTAGAGAAGCTGAAGTGACTCGTGTAAAGAAAATTCAAGGCTAGCAAGGAGACGCATCTAAGTTGCTTTCAGAAGCTCAAAGTGAATAGGTTCAGCTTCGTGCTAAAATTAAAAATCTAAAGAGAGAGCTAGATGATGGTCAATCTCAAACTTCTGATGATCTTCATGGAATCCAGGTAGAAGTAGAAGAGTCAAGACAAGAAGTCGGAAGATTGAGCTCAGAATTGGAAAACGTCCTTCGAGAGAAAAGTCAAATGGAAGAAGGCATGAGGACAAGAGAGGCCCAATTTGACGAAGAGTAGCTGTTGTATGAGGATCTGAAGCCCTCCCGATAATGAAGAGGCTAATATTTGTGCATTGGGAGTGGATCGCAACTGGTATTGCCGTTCTTGGGCCCGCTTTACAATTTCTAAGGGATGTTCCAGAATTGAATGCCAAGGTTGGTCCGATGGCCGATCACTTCATGTAGAAATGTTCACCCCGAGTGGTAGATTCACAAAGTTTAATTTCCAAGTTGTGTATTGCCACTGACCAGGGCTTGGAAAGAGTGGGGATTCTCGATCGGTGAATTACCTCCATAAAAGCCAACGGGATCATCAACTGTCACAGGGTTGTGGAAAAATGTAAAGAGTGCTAGACGGTGCTGAATAAGCGGGTCGTTGAGATTAAGAAGGACTTCGACATCTTTGTTACTTATGGGCTGCCTCCTCTTCTTTCATTAGATGAAGATGCGCTGACAGTGGAGGAAGTCACTGATGCAATCCGACATAAAAGATGGACCTTTCCTGAACTCCCAAGTTCAAGTACAACGCCCACGATGGATGATGCTGAGTGTGAGGTCTATGCTCTTTCTCAACTCTCTTATCACCTGGGAGCAGTTTCTTCTAGATGGGGTTTCATCTCTTTTAAGGAGGCTTTCGATCTTGAGCAAGCATATAGGCAGATCTGAAACCTCATCCTACCAACTAATGCAGACTAGGAGCCTCAACGTGGTGCTTTCGTCAAACTCCAAGAACCAGAGGCCTAGGTTTGTGCCTCCACAAGCGAAGACCCCCTGTGAGTTGCCAAAACTGTGAAGCATTTTTTTCCTTGATCATTTTGATTTTTGGCTTGTAAAATGTTTTCAGTTTTGGGTGTGCCCACGCTCAAGTAGAGTTATTAGAAAGGTGCGTAATGTGCCACGTAGTGGCTGTGCAACTTTCATCTTTTGTCTCCCTTTTAGGAGAGAGTTCGGAACACGTGTTGGCTCGTCAGGGATTTTCAAGGGAGCTATATTCATGAGCTCGAAAGTCTCTTCCTTTTTGACATGCCACCTCTTTGCTGCAGGTGGATTGCGTCTGCTACAAAGTGATATCTTCTTGGGAGTTTGTCGGAGTTAGCTGGCCTTTTTCTTTCTTGGTTTTTGGGATGGAAGCTTTGAGTCGGTGCCTATGGGTGATGTGATCGGTCAACTGGACCTTTTTTCCTGGTTGTTGTTTGTAGGATTTGGTCGTTTACGAGCCTCTATCTTTGCTAAGTATCTAAAAACATCAATGTGGCAGCTAAGAATTGATGATCAAAGATCATTGTGACCTAACCAAAGATCTACAATCAGATCGTGTGCCATTAAATATCAAAAACCTGGCAATATTGAATTTTGTGTTGAGGTGGTGTTTTTTTTTTTTTAGCTATATAAGGAGGGTGATGACACAATAAGGGGCTGGAATTTCAAGTTTTAGTTTTCTTGGCTAAGGAAAGTTTCTTTAGTTTTCTTAGGATATAGAATTACTTTCAGGAGCACAATTGCAGAGCTACTTATCACTGGCATGTTATATCTTTTAAGGCTTAAACTATTGTTGGATTGACATTTGACCTTTGTTTTAAAGTTCACTTGATATTTAAAGCATGAACTATTGAGGATAAATTGTTGAGACTGTGCATGTTTGGACTTTTTCAAGCTTTCTTTATTAATATTATCGTTTTGAATGAAACACTGTCTTGCAAGCTGAATTTGAATAATTTAAGTAGTTGATTTCCATGCTGTATGCTTGTATGGTAGACTAGTGACTTATGAAAATTGGATAATGTCATTGGACTTCTTTGGTTTTCTAAAGGGTTGTTTTACTATATTATGTTGTATTAGGAGAGAGAGCTTATGCAATTTTTGAACGTTCTTTCTATTACTCTTAGAAATCTTTATGTTTGATTGGACCTTAATGAACACTATCTGTGGAAAGATTTAAAATTCTGCACTATGCTTGCTGTTAGCCTTTGTTGTTTGTTCTCTTTCCAACAATGAAGGGTTGTGGCATTCTGTGTCTAATTATATCAATCATAGAAATGGTTGGGTTTGAAATGTTGTAAAAGCGTTGGCGTATCGACCTTTTTCATGTTTTATATTTACATTTCTTTCTACCCTTTACTCCAAACCCCCAAAGAAGAGTCGACTTTCTATAAAAATCCTGAAGGTATTCAGTGAGGCGCAAGTTGGTCCCCCACTCACTGAATTTCCCATAAGACTGTCGGAGAGGCGCAAGCTTTGATGATCAACATATACTACTATTCGTCACTTCTTCAATATTTCAAAATATTTTGCATAAGTATCAATCTAAGGTGATAGAATACATTGATATGTCAACCACAACCAAAAAATAGATTTGTTGTTGAAGGAGAAGTTTACCTATTAATATCCTTTCCAATTGCTACCATGCAAACCTATGCAAATTCAAATTTCAAAATTGAGAACTAGCCATTTGTCAAGTTTGAATATGAACCATTAATCTTCCTTTTTCATAGGGAAATCAAATGGTGTATATTCAAATCAATATAAGCCTACCCTTATAATATTCTTCAACCAATAGGAATGCATAGACAATATCATTGAAAACTCTTGGATACGTGTTGACATTATGTGCCTCCGCATGACCTTCTCTTCCTCCTCTCTCCTCTTGCAAACTCATGAAAAAATTGCCACATGTCATCATCACATGCTTTCACATGACCTCTCTTCCTTCTATTTCTTCTCATAGACTCATGGAAAACATCCATGCACCACAATTTTGTGCTTCAACACGACCTTCTCTCTTGCTTCTATTTGTTCTCACCAAGTGAGAAAAAACCATCATGCGTCACCATTCCATGCCTCTACATGACCTCTTGTCTTCCTTTACTCTCTTCTTGCAGACTCATGGAAGACCACCACATATCACCATTCCACAGTCCTATGCAACAAATATGGAGACCCACCATTATAGTCATGGACAAGCAGAAATTCAACACTTGTCCCATTGATGCCATCTTTTTCTTCTTGAAAGTATTAACTTTAGACGCACGAAAAATATTTCACACTAAGACAACCAATAAGCAGGGTCAGTAATCAACAACATGGAAAATCTTGTAATATGTTAAGCGACAAGGAATAGTTGATAACCATTCAACAATGAAATAGATCATAAAAGGGTAAAATTGAGCAAAATGTACTTATGGTTTAAATCAATTAGGGTTAAAATCCTATCAAGTGCACAAAAACCTAATCAAACATGATCACCTCCAGTGTAGATGAAGACCAAACTAACATCACAACATGTAAAAAGGAACAGACTAGAGTAATGCAACAATCTCCCCAAATGTGTAGCTTTGACATCAATGACAACAATTTGTAGCATAAAGATGTGAAGAAAGGTAATATTCCATAGCATGCTAAATGGATCATATATTAGTAGCTAGAATATAAGGATCTAAACCTAATTCTCAATCTCAACACAACAAAGACTATTACTTGAGAAAGAGGGGCAACGTTTCCAACAGGTTTTACTAAACATGGCACTTGGGGAAGCACTCAAGCCATTCTCACGGATTATGAAAACTATGGGGTTAATTCTTGTGTTTGTGGTACACTAAATACCTCGAGGACACTCTAGGGAATAGAAAAGATCCACATCTACTTTCCACCAATGTCACACATGCTTCAATAGTAGTGCAACACATTTTTATGGAGATAAATACTTTTGTAGGAAACATGCTTCAAATAAACATTCTACATTATATACCATAACCACAACAAAGATTAGTACACCTCTTGAATGAACCATAGTATCTATTCATAGTTATACTCTCCACATCACCCTAAACATCACTCTATAGGCATTAGATATAATAGTAAATTTGATAACCAAGTTCGCACCTACTAGGCTTGCAATATTCCAAGTCAACATGGTATATCATCGATGATATTTTATCAAATCGTTACACTACCCCATCATAAGAGAGTGGAAATCCAATCAAGAAAATAGTTCACTTCTTAAGGAGATAGTTCAATTTCCCAATGATTTTTGGTCTCCACAAAATTTATTTTTATAAACTCTATAAACACAAATTTATTGCATAGTTTGGAGATGTAAAAGTATCAGTAATTTCTTTCCCATGGCAGATCTGTTTCCCATTTGGAATTGCATACGATAGGAGATGGTGGGGATTGACATGCACATCACGGCAGGTGGAGTCTTGACGAATCAGTTTCAGCGTCGAGAACGCCAACATACGACACTTTATATGCGATTTCTCCGCCCATTATTTGTTTGTGTAGAGAATTCCGAATCCCCAACAAAGGATATTCCACCTTCATGGATTAAATGAATTTCTATTTATTATGACGGTTTTTCCATTATAAAACTAGTCTCGGGCTTAACTCCTAATATTGTAGGAATGATTATGGACATTGGTTTCATTCCTTTTAATCAGCTTTAGGTCAATTGAAAAGTTAACTCGATTACATTCCTTTTAATGATACATAGTATGGTTTATTAATTATGTTTATTTCAAATCTAGGAAAGTAATTCAATCATTTATAATTATTGATTTTGCAAAGGATGATCGAAAAAGGACTAAAGATCTTGTATAGAAATTCTAGAGTGTGATTCTTAATGTGATGTGAAAAAGCTACCACCAATTCTTCCCCTAAAATAGAGGAGGTTGAAATCCCATCTTGTAAAGCATAAAATTAGGAACAAGTTCTTCCATCTACATCTACCAATGTCTTCTATTGCATCTTGATTTAGGGTCGTGTACTTTTCATCTCTTCTACTGATGTCAAAGTGTTCTCTTTCTCTCTATTTTATTATCATTTTCTTAGTTTAAAATCTCATTTTCTTTTTTCTTTCAATAATTTATGAGATTTCATATCCACTTCAATCTATTTTGCACACTACTTTTCTTAGCCTCTGTAAATCTTAGTGCTAGCATTCATAGCTTTTTTTTCTCTTATTTTTTGGAAGAACATAAAATAGAAGAACAAAAAAATTTCTCCTCTTTATAATTTGGTTGTTGTGGATGTGAACATACCAAAATAGGGGTTTTATCAAACTCCTATACAACCCTAACCATTTTTCATTTCTTACAACCATAATTTATTCTTTATGAAGGTTTTCAAGTGCACAAAGATTTACCAATGTCTTCCTCTTCCCCTAATTTTATTATTTAATTTTGAATAAAATTATCTTATAATTTCATTTTCTATTATTACTTGGTGACCTACTTGGTTGTTCTTGTTTTATTTTTGCATATGTTGGGCATGTTTCGCCAAGAGAGAAGTGAATCTTGATCGTTCCTATTGTATGGACTATAGCGCGCGATGTGTTGGCATCCTTAAAAAAGGCTTCCAAATTTGGTGTCTAGGTTCCTCTTTGTCCTATGTATATAGTTCCATGCTTGTCTTGTTAAATCTATATCTTGTATTTCTATAAATCATTAATTTATAATTTTAACTATATTTTAACTTGTTAGAAATCATTATTTTCTCAAGGGTAAAATATATTACTAATTTTCTCTTTTTATTAGACTAGTAGTAGCTTAGTTTCTTTCCTAAGAGAAATAGTTTGTTAGAATGTGGTATCTATTAAAATCATTTGACAAAGGGAATTAGTATTTTCTTTGTCAAATTGAATTTCACAAACTACATTTTAGTGAAATTGATTTTCTCTTACTTTTAAAACCATTGTTAAACACACTTCAAAAAAATCAAAAATAAGTTAAAACTTCTTATTCATCATTCTAGATTCTGTCTTGTGAGACCTTTCACGAGCTTCACAACTTAGTCTCTTTTCACTAATAATTTTGTGCATATAAGTTATCAAAACATCATATTTCTCACTCACACTTCTACTGCTCCAATCAGATCAAGCCTTCGTTTTGATTTTTTTTTGTTATGACCTAACTATAACAACACTTCCCCTCTTTCCTCTATTTCTCAACAATCTAATTCACCCAATACAAAATTTCATGGTACAAATTTAGCCTTTGATTATGGGCAACTACTATCCAGCCCCGTAAATGTTCTAAGGCATGGATGAGGCCATACCATCATAACTACACTCTATCTCTGTTCTTCAATGAGTTAAATTGATGTTCATCAACTCTGCTCACCAAGTTAACTGTCGTGAGATGCAAAAACATACAACTGCAACTTTGATGTTCATCAACTCTGCTCACCAAGTTAACTGTCGCGAGATGCGAAAACAAACAATTGCAACTTTTCATAGATAAGACTTTTTTTTTGGAAGACTGCCCACAATATTAATATCTTTTTTGTTGTTTTTATTTTAATATTTTTTTAATCGAATCTAGCTTTTTATTATTAAAATTCAAAATTGTAATATTTTCTATTAAAGATTTTTTATTTTAAATATATATTTTTTAATTTTTTAATCATAATTTGTTTGATTTGTTTGATTTTCTTTTTATAAATTATAATTAATATATTTATATCTAAAATAAATTATGTAATAAATGTTGGAAAACATTATTTTCATATATCTATTGCACTTTAAGTCATAAATCTAGTAAAAAATAGATAATATGGAAACAATATCTCCCATAAAATTATTTTATTCATTATAACTTAAGTATATGAAAATAACTCATACATTTTTTTAATTTTTTTTTGTGTGTTAGCTCTTTAAAAAATATTATTGACACACTCAAATCATTACCCTCCACCCCTTCTTGTAACGACTCATGTAATTAAAATTAGAACATATAATTATTTTAAAATTAATTTAAAGACTTGTTTTAAATTTAAATATTTTAAATATTTAATTTTTTATTTTTAAATATAATATAAAATTCTATAAAGAAGATTAAAATAAAATTTTAAAAATTTTAAATATTTAAATTTAAAAAAAGTCTTTAAATTTATTTAAAAATAATTATATATTCTAATTTTAATTACATGAGTGGTTACAACAAGGGGTGGAGGGTAATGATTTGAGTGTGTCAAATTTTTTTTTTAAAGAGCTAACACACATAAATAATAAAAATAAAATGTATAAATTATTTTCATAGTTATAATGAATAAAATAATTTAATGGAAGATATTGTTTCCATATTATCTATTTTTTACTAGATTTATAACTTAAAGTGCAATAGATATATGAAAAAACATTTTTTAAATATTTTTTACATAATTTATTTGATATAAATATATTAATTACAATTTATAAAAAGAAAATGAAAGAAATTAAACAAATTATGATTAAAAATTCAAAAATATATATTTAAAATAAAAAATATTTAATAAAAAATATTACAATTTTGAAATTTATTAATAAAAAGCCTTCTTGAAAAATAGGTAGGATTTAGTTAAAAAAAATATTAAAGTGAAAAAAAAGATTAAAGGTTTATAGATAAAAATTGCATCCCTAAAAAAAATTAAAATAGAAACAACAAAAAAGATACTAATATTGCCGATAATCTTCCAAAAAAAAAGGCTGCAGTTGTATGTTTTCACATCTCACAACAGTTAACTTGGTGAGCAGAGTTGGTGAGCAGTAGTTGAACTCATTGAAGAACGAAGTTAGAGTGCAATTATGATGGTATGGGCTCATCCATGCCTTGGTGCATTTATGGGGCTCGATAGCCGTCTCCTTGATTATGAGGTAGTATTGAGTAATATTTCTCACTCTCATGTGCATGATTTATACTACCACCTCATAGATTATCATATATGTCTACTTATTGAGAACATATCTAGTTTTAGTTTCTCCTCTTGTTGAAGCCTTCATGACATGCTTATAGATCATCTTAAGAATCTTGATTTCTTATGAGAATAGTAAATCCTTCAAATCTTATGAACTCTTATGATATGTGATGGATTTTTATTCCTTGCTTTGATGTTGGAAACTATTATGTGCAGTGGAAGATGTTGATCATCAAAGCTTATGCCTCTTTGACAACCTTATGGGAAATTCAGCGAGTGGGGGACCAATTTGCACCTCACAGAATAACCTCTAGTATTTTTATAGAAAGTCGGCTCTTCTTCATGTTTTGGGAGGAAAGGTGGAAAGAAATGTGAAAAAAAGGCGATGCACCAAAGATTTTACAACATTTCAAACCTTAAACTATTTCTTATAACTGATATGATAGATACAAAATACCATAGATCCTTCATTGTTGGGAAGAGAACGAGTAGCAAAGGCTTAGAGAAAGCACATTGTAGTCATTCAAATATTTCCATGGGAAGCAACAATTAAGGTCCAATTAGACATAAGAAAGCTCTACAGATTAACAAAAATATCTAGAAACTTATAGAAAACTTCTCCCTTTACAACATAGTATGAAGAATAGTAAAATTTTTACGAAAATGGAAGTCTAATGACATAATCTAGTTTTTGAAGGCTAGTATTCAGCATAAAAGCTTAAAAACATGAAAATTAGCTATCCAAACTATCAAAGTAGACTTAACACAATGCTTTTAATAATGAGTGAAATATAAACAAGAAACATGACAAAGGCCATATCATGCATAATTTCAAATATTTCTTCCAAATAGATCAAAATTCAGTAATAGACAAACTGAAAAACAAAGGTCGGATGTCAATCCAATGATAGTTTAGATTAAGAATATAACATGCTAGAGAATAATAGTATTTTGTAAAAATTTCTACTTTTGAGAAAATAAACTCCCTACTAGATCTATATCCTTCTAACAAAATCTCAAAGTAATTTTTCTAACTTTTTAGCCCATGTTGTGAACCCCTATTTATAATCAAAAGAAGAGAGCACCATCAAAAACATTCCGGAAGCAGAAACTACCAGATTCCTTCCTTTGATAGCCAAAAATATGATCCTATACCTTGACTAGATCGCATCAATCTTTTCTCATTAAGTCCTAACTTCTTCATTAATGGACTTTAGATATTTAGCAAAGATAGCTGCTAGAGAGCAATCATATTTCAATAATTACCTGGAAAAATATGATTGATCAACCATAGAGGTCAATGATATTGACTCGAAGGTTCCAATCCAAAAGCAAGACACCCACCGTGTTTCGAAAAACTCTTCCCAAAGAGATCACTCTGAAAAAAGGAAAAACTACCCGAAGAGAATAGATGATATGTCAAGCAAGCGGACAATCTCAGAATTGTGAGAATAGCTTTTTAAGGAAAATCCCTTCCGAGCTTACACGTGCCCCGGCTTGTGCTCGAAAGGAAAATGATATATAAAATCCATGCAGCCACCACATGGCGCATTGCGTGCTTTTAGGAACAATCTTCATTCATTGAGCATGGATTCATCGCAAAGCTGAAAAAGAGCAAGGGTTAAAAACTAAAAAGATTAAAAGAAAAATTTCTTTATAGTTCTAGCGACTCATAGGGGGCCTTCGCTTGAGAGGCATGGACCTAGAGCTCTGGTAATTCCTCAAGTTTGAGGAAGGCAGAGTGCTGGAATTCCCAATCCAAATCAGTGGGTTGGATGAGAGTACAAAGAATGTCGTATGCTTGATCCAATTCGAGGACCTCCTTAAGAGAAACCCTTGTCCACCTAGTTGAAACAACCTTGACGTAATAATAAAGTCGAGAAAGGGGAATTATCTCTTTCTCAATTTTCTCAATAGTGGGCGATGGGCTTAGACCTGGGAGTGTTGTGGAAGCCTTGATTTTGAGTGTGATTGCATCCACGATCTACTCAATTAATAGTACCTCTCCATCTGGTGAGAAAAGGGAGTGTAATCTGGAATCAAGCAAAACAACGAAATCCTTCTTGATCTCATTGACCTTTTTATTCAACATTTCTTGATGATCTTTTCCTTTCGATGCAAACTTGTGGTAGTTGATGAATTTGTTTGTTTTCCTTGAGGTGACCCTTCGATCAAAAATTGCTACATTTCTTAAAACTTCTTTTATGGCCTTACATAACCTAGAGAATAGATTCTTTGATTTCACGAACCAAGGAGCATATATATATAGAATTTGGTTGACCACTGGGCCAACCTTGTCATTTATTTCTCGAGCATCCCTCAAAAACTACAAGACTGGCTTTAAGGAAACAACTGCAACATTGATTTTATCTCAATGTGTGGATATATTAGTCTTGTCAGTATTAGGAGGATGCTCAATCCTTATACTGTAGCCAACTCATGATGGAATTGAGTCTATCTAGCCTTTATGTTCTCCTCCAATTGACTTTTCTCTTAGAGGGCGTTTGTGAGCTTGAAGTTCACCTTCGTGATCTCCTCCTTTTGAGTCTGTAAAACAGACTTAGTCTCTTGCTTTTCTTGTTTCACCCTTTCCCTTTCTGCTTGGGCCTTATGGAGATCATCGAAAGCCTGAGATCAGATGTTATCCAATTCCTTCTACATACTCTCCTATTTGTGTTGATATTCTACATTTGTCTCACGTTCAACAAAAACCTCACCCTTCAATTTCTCTAACTCGACATGAAGCCAATTCTTCTCACTTCTAGCCTCCTTGAGCAACTTAGTTGCTTCCCCCTAGTGACTCTATAACTGCCTTGTGTGAGCTATCTTCACATCCTTGCCCTTTATTTTTCCCCTTAACCTATTCACTATATCTTTTACATTTTCCAACTCTACCTCGTGCTTCTATAATCTTTTGTCTAGCTTCTCATAG
Organism: Sequoia sempervirens; assembly: GCA_007258455.2. Classification (NCBI taxonomy): domain Eukaryota; kingdom Viridiplantae; phylum Streptophyta; class Pinopsida; order Cupressales; family Cupressaceae; genus Sequoia; species Sequoia sempervirens. The sequence continues at coordinate 57,491 of VDFB02000042.1, read as the reverse complement.
TTAGTGTAGAGCACCTTCTGAGTGGCTTTAGGTAGAACCATTTTATCACATGGGAGAGTTTCACTTAAGTCAAGTAATACAACTTTGATGTCATAATCTTCCATCTATATTTCTCCCTCTAGCTTGGATGCTGAAGGCTTCATGCTAGCAATGAACATGAAATTTTTCTCTTCATTGAAATAAGACTTAATCTTCCGAGCAGTTCATTGTGCTGTAGCCTTTATCTGCAATTTCTATTTTCTATCCTTTTGGGTCAGCGTTGTCACATCCAAATTACCTTGGAGACTTTGTGGGGTGTTGATGCTTTGTGCAACAATAGAAGCACTTGGAGGGAGGTTGAAAAGGGTGATGAAAGGAGGAGCCTCAGTTGTATGAGATTGCAGAGAGGAAAAATGGAGCATTATCATGGAAAAAGGTGGGATTCCATATAGTGATTGAGAGGGGGGAAGACCCATCAAAGTGAAAGGGGAAGTGGGTGAAAAGATAGACATTTTCCTAGAAGTAAATGGGTTTGGTGAAACTAGCAACATGGACGCTTCAACATTTTCAATGGGGGCCCTTGATAGGGCGATTAAAGAATCAATTGCAATTGAAGCAGATGATGCTCACTCAGAATGTGGGGTTTCTTCAAAGGGTTCATTATTGAATATGGATGGGGGTTCATTTAAAATAAAAATATTGAAATACGCAGATGGAGGAATCTTTTCAACAAATGAGGGTGAAGGGACAACCAAAGATGTAGAGGCAAAAAGAAGAGGGGGAGAAAAACTTAACTGGGCCGTTGAAGCTGAATATCTTGGTGTAGAGTGGATTCTTCCTCTTCCTCTGCTCTGCCTGATGCATTGGGTCCACCTAGGTCCTAGAATTGTCTCCTTTGTGTATGAGTGAATCTGGTGGATTTAGATCCCTTGGTGGCCGATCCCATCGAAACTTGGCCTTCAACAACTACCGCAAACCACTTTGGGGGCCGTTGAGTCCTTTTTCCTTTTCCTCAGGCGTTGACGGAATATGTGACCTATGATTCCTTTTGTGTTGACCCCTTTCTTATCCCTTTTCTTGTGTTAGGCTCGAGGCAAGGAAGCATAGAGAGGAAGCTCTTCCGATTCAATCTCCTGATTAGACTCAGGATTACTATCCTCGGTGTTAGCCTCCTTATCATAAATTTGGTCGTACCTTTCATCATGTGGCTGAACATCCTAATAAATGCTATTGAGGCTCTTAATTTCATGTCAGAACCTACAAAAATCCACTTTCTTTCTTTCCGACCATCCCAACACTTTAGTTGTGTATTGAGCGACTTTGCCATTGGGAGGCTCTTCTGGTATTCCATCGGCTTGACATAAAAGTCAAGCCATGGTGGTTGGTTGAATGGTGTGAAGGCTAAGCCAATGTAAAAATATGGCCTCTCTTCAATTAGGTTCATTCTTGATTCAATGTAATCCCTCCTTTTATGCCTTACGATCGGGAGGTGCCTTATCAGGTTGTAGCTCCATGCACCACAAATGAGGACCAAGCCCAGACACACCAATTTGTTGGTAAGCACCTCCTGAGACTTTCTTTTCATCAATGTCACTTAACTATTGGCAGTGGTGAGGAGAATCGGGTAAATCCCTATCTTGTGCCTTCTGGCACCATAGGCATTGTCATTTATAGTTATCTAACAACATGCCTCCAAAGCTAAAACCCTATCTATTACAAAGTTAGGGAGCCTAAAAGGATCCTCAACAAAACCATGGAATTTGATGAAAGTAAACTCATCTTCCTTAAAATAATCCACAAGGCGTTTGTGAGTTTTTCATCCATTGCAAGACTTTAGGGGAAAAATGGATCGAAGGGCGTGGGGACAAGTCTACAAGCATTGGCCTCATGAAATAATCCACAAACTAATAATAATCCCATGTCTTTGAAACACATGGGTCCAGACCAGAATCAATTTGTAGGACCCTTTTACATCAAACCTAAATAGTGGCAAGTGTCTTTCAAGAAATTTAGAATTTTGATGCAAGATCAAATATGCCAAGAAAGAAGAATACTTGAATTTACACTTAGTGTCATAATTTCTCAATTTTTCTAGCATCCTTTTAGCGATTACCTCAAAAATCAAAATACTTTTGGCTCTTTTCCCTCCTGAGCATAAAATCCAATCCCATATGCAAAGGATAAACCTTTTCATCATCATCATAGTCGTAAATACATGCCAAAATTGAGAAAATAACTTGTATGCCTTGTTTGAATTTTCTGCATGACAAAGGGAAGAGGAGCTGACCTCCTTCTAGCCTCACTTTTGTTTCATCTTCATAAAACTATAATTGTTTAGTTTTGGTTCTCCAAAACTATTCCATCACTTCTTGCTCAAAGCTATTGGTGCCCCAGTTTGTAGGGATACATAACATATCCCGGATGGTCGCTGCACTAATTGTAACCCTTATCCTGCCACCAACTATAACCCCTATTTCTTTTTGAAACCTCTTAACACATGCATCCACCAACTCTGGACATGGGTGTACAACAAGTAATATGAATTGTGGTAAACAACAATTCTAGAGTTGAAATGTAAAACCTTCAATTGCCCCATGTCTGACCATTCTTTGTAATGCACCTTCCCTACAATTTTAGGGTTTTCCACTAACCTTGTGTCAAAAATATTATCTGCAAAATCTTGGATGGCTTCATTCTTAATGGGGCCGCCTACCTGTATAGTTTTGGTATGAGAAAAATGTCGTTCCTTTTCCATTGAGGCATTAGCAAATGAATCCCTCTCAAAAATGTTGATGCAACCAGGTTTTTTAGATGAAGACCTAGCTTGTCTACAAGAATTTGATGCTTCTACGATTTTTTGTGCTAAAATTTTGCAGAGAGCTTCTCTAGAGAAACAAATACTTGCTACTTTTTCTACTTAGAAAAAAATTGCTTTTGGGTGCATTCAATTTTCTTGCACATACATGTAGTAAGGCACCGCCATTACCACTAGCTTACTAAATTATGCTAACAAGGTGATATTTGTGGATTTGTATCCTTGAGGAATGCCAAATTCACCATGAGAATGTAATTAGTACATTCTCCTCACCACCCTTTTCACAAAAAAGCTTATGCATTGGAAAATGCGCTTATAGCCACAGTAAGCATGCTTTAAGCAATACAAGGTACTTTGAAGATATGTGTGCATTTAATTTGTAATATCTTTAGCACATTAATCAACATATTTTCTTATAAGTAAACAAGCTATCACTAATAATGGTAATGGACACATGGTGGCAATCAATACTCATGAGCATTTACTCCCAATGCCCATATTTATTTCTCAAGGCTTGGTGTCAGATTTTCCATATGATTCATCTCTCGCCCTCTGGTTGCTTTGATATTTTCTTCATTACCATTCGACGGGAGATGAATTTTCCATCTGTTGAGATCACCAATGCAACTTTTCTATAAATAGCTATGCCACCTTAGTGAAATATTCACTCGAAATATCTCTTTGGTTAGCAAGCTTTTGTTGTTGTATCCCATTTTGCTCGCCTTAGCTTATTTTCCATTATGTCATTTGGCCTAGGTAGTCTATAATGGAGGCTGCAATACTCCTTCATGGATGAGATTTCTAGTGACAAAATTAAGCACTTGGTGAAGAAAAATGACTGCCTCTCTATTGTTGCATTGAAGTGGGTGCTTGACAAGGATTATGTCAAAGACGAAAACCAACCACAGTGCAACTCCAATGTTTTCTCTTGCTTCATGGCCTCCTTTCTTGAGTTGGACATCTCTAAGCCCTAAATAATTGTATTATGCCATGCCATGTTCAACTCTGCGAATTTGGATGGGTTTGACGAGTTCGTGCAAGTGGCTATCCTCGGTGGAAGCATTTTGAATGCCATGTGTTGCAAGTATGAGCATGTTTGGTGGTGTTTTCATTGATGTCAACACTGTTTAGTATGTTGCAGATTATGCATGTATAGTTGAGATGTTGTGAGTACATGGAGTTATCTTTATGATGTTGTAGATGTGATGAAATGATGGGTTTCCAAGTGCTTTTGAAAAAAATAAAAAAGAGAGAAGTCAGAGCTATGAATGTGTTCAGAATGTGCTCTGGTATGTGCTCTGCATTTATCCTGTGTTGTTACTATGCTTGTGCGGATCTAAATGTTTGCTTATAAGTGATTTGTTGGTGATATCTCCTAATTTGTAGCTTTTGGGTTGATGGAATGTGAAAGTTGTGTTCATCGGTGTGTGAACTGTTCTGGCAGAGTTAGTTTTTTGCAGACTGGGAGAAATGTTTGTGCTCCACAATCCTCAACTATTCTATTGTAGATCTTGTGGATATGGAATATGTCTTATAATGTTTTTCTATAGGTTTTGGAAAAGACTCTCGTGGTTTGGTGATTCAAAAGTTGAGTATCAGAGTTGTTTTATGTGTTTGCAGAGTCCGAATAGACTGATGAAAGTTGTTCAATGTTCGAAGGTTGTTACACTTGCTGTGGATGTATCTGAAGGAACCTGAGATGTGTTATGGTGCATATTGAAGCATGATGCATCATCCACATGTCATCTTCTTGTTGGAAAGTATGCACATCAATGCTTATTTTTGTTTTCATTAGGTTTGGCCGACCTGGTGTTTACACTTCATATGAAAAATAAAAATTTAATTAAGTGTGTGGTTGATCTGAGACATTATTCTTTTGGTCTTGGTTAAGTGTTTTATTGGTCCACTCTCATTCCTTTCCACCGTGAGAATGTTGAGTTTCCAACCTAATTTGAATTAATGAAATGAAGCTCATGTGGTTGACCCTGGAGAAAGTTTCTAAGGTTGAAGATGGTATAAATACAAGTCGAATTGTGAAGGATTGTATGGTGCAAAGTAATGAAGTAAGTGACAAATTAAAGGAGTAGAAGTGTGCAAAAGTTGGTTGAGAAAGCAGTACTTCATTGTGTTAGATTCCTGAAAGCAGTGAGCTAAAGGTTTCTACAATCTTCTAATCAAGGCTACAGATGTGTGAAAATTGCTATGGTGGATCTTTTGTTTCTTTTGTATTTGTAGGCAGTGAGCCTCCCTGTTGGACAGTGAGTCCTTTCTGTAGGTAGTGAGCCTTTGTGTCCAGTTTTTTAATCTCTTTATAGTGTGAGTTAATCCCCACCGTGGTTTTTCCCTCATTGGGTTTTCCACAAAAATCCAGTGTTCATTGTGTTGATTTTACTTTCTTTTATCTGCATTTCATGTTCATACTTAATAACAAAATAGTGTGGTTGTGAAGTTAATCAGTGTTGAAGTTTTGAGTTTAATTTTAGTGACAACTAATTCACCCCTCCTCTCAGTTGTCTTGCACCTTTTTAACAATTGATATCAGAGCTTTGGTTCCTTGGTGTAGAGCTTAACTGCTTAAGGAATATCCGATGGCACATGAGTTGGCGATTCCTATGTTTGATGGAGCCGATTATAGTGACTGTAAAGTGCAGATGAGAGGATACATTATCTCTCTTGGTTATAAGACTTGGAAAGCTATTGAGATGAAGTTTCTACTTATGAAGAGAATGAGAAGCGAGGTATGCTATTTTCAGTGCTTTATCTAAAACTGAGTGAACTAAGGTTCTTTCTTTAAGCACTAATCATGAAGTCTAGAAGAAGTTGGAAGAATTGTATGAAGGAAATGAAAGAGTAAAATTGACAAAGAAGTTGGCGGAAAAGAGAAGATATGAGAATCTAAAAATGGAAGAAGGTGAAGATTTTACAAGCTATTTACAGAGGGTTGAACTTACAACAAATGAAGTTAGGAATCAAGGGGGAAATTTGACTGATGAATATATAATTGAGAAGATCTTAATAACCCTCCTTGATTGTTATAGTGATAAGATATCAAAAATTGAAGAAATGTATGATCCTAAGAAATACACTAAAGAACAATTATTTGGCACCTTGACAACATTTGAGATGAGAAATTTCAGGAAATAAGACAAGATAGAAATAAAATTTAAAGCAACAAAGACTGAGGATGATCCGAATAGTGATGGTTTTGATGAGTTGGAAGCAAATTTCACTAGGAATTTGAAGAAAGGTACTGGTAAGTATAAAGGTATGTTGCCCTTTAAATATTTCAGTTGTGGTAACATTGGTCATTATGCTTCAAGATGTCCAAATAGAGTTGTACATAAGAAGAACAAGGGTCACAAGGATAAGGATATAAAGGATAAGAAATATAAGAAGTTGTATTATGTTAAAGAAGAAGCCAAAATCTCTGATGATGAATTTGATTATGAGGGTGATGATAGTGAATGCCTATTTTTAGCTTTAGAGAATAAATCTATGTCCGCTATCCCTAGAAAATGTTCAAAAAAGAACACTCTGGAGAACAAAAAGAATGAGATGGAAGGTACTTTAGTTACTACATTTCATGCTAGAAAAGATGAAGACATTGGGTGATTGACAATGGATGCTCTAATCACACAACTAGAGATACAAGTAAGTTTACTAAATTTGAAAAGTATGATGGTGGTTTGGTCATGTTTGGTGATGATTTAAGAGCAAAGATTGTTGGAAAAGGTTCTATTAGTTTTGATGGAATTCACAACATTGATAATGTATATTATGTAAAGGGTTTGAGGCATAAGCTTTTGAGTGTTGGATAGATGTGTAGCAATGCTTTTAATCTCGTGTTTCATAATAATACCTGTGAAATCATAAAAGGATTTGGATACATGGTTGCTGCTGGGAGGAGAACTCATGGAAACATCTATCAACTTAAGGGAATTGATGGTCAGTGCCTTGTATCTCAAGTAAATGAAAGTTGGTTATGGAATCAAAGGATGGGACATGTAAAGTTTGATAATTTGCTCAGGATCAGTACAAGAGATGTAGTCTAAGGTCTGCCTAGAATCACAAAGCCTACTAATACTATTTGTAGAAGTTGTCAGCTGGGAAACAAACAAGATGTAGTTTCAAGGGAAAAGAGCACTCTACTACCAGAATGCTATAATTAATTCATACTGACCTCTATGGTCCAACTAAAATTGGAAGTCTAAATGGTGACAGGTATTTCATGCTCCTTATTGATGATTATAATCGAATGTCATGGGTTTATTTTCTTAGAGAAAAGACTCAGGATATGGATAGATTTAAAGTGTTCAAAGCAAGAGTGGAAAGTGAGGTGAACCTGAGAATCAAATGTTTGAGATCTGATAGAGGTGGAGAATTCACTTCTAGTGAAATTAATACATTTGTGAGAAGCATGGCATAAAAATACAATTCTCTACTCTGAGATCCCTATAACAGAATGAGGTAGTTAAGAGGAAAAACTAGACGGTACAAGAAGCTACAAGAACCATGATGAAAGAATCAAATGTATCGGATGTGTACTGATGAGAGGCAATACACACTGCTATTTATGTTCTTAATAGAGTTCATATTAGAGGCAACACAAAGAATCATTTTGAGTTATGGACTAGTAAGACTCCTACTGTGAAGTACTTTAAGGTATTTAGAAGTAGATGCTACATTAAAAGAGATGATGAAATTCTTGGAAAGTTTGATGCTAGATGTGATGAAGGAATTTTTCTTGGATACTCTACTACTAGCAAAGCATATAGATGCTTCAATAAAAGATTGAGGAAGATTGTTGAAAGTGCTAAAGTGAAAGTTGATGAGGACATGCATAGACCTATTGAGATAAGTGAAGTTGAACCTGATGATCCTATCCGTGGACAAGTACTTGAAGAGAATAAAGAAAAGAAGAAGAAGAAGAAGAAGAAATACCAAAACTTGCTATTAAGACTCCTAAGTATGTACAGAAGAATCATCTGAAGGAACATATAATTGGAGATGAGAGTGAAGTTGTGAAGACAAGAAGTAAAGTAGCAATTGAGGTAAATCTGTGTTTACTTTCTAAAATAGAACCTAAATCTATGTGTGAAACATGTGAAGATGAGAGTTGGGTTAGAGCTATGAAAGAAGAGTTGCAACAAATAGAAAATAATTAGACATGGGAATTAGTCCCTAGACTTGTGAATAAGAATGTAATTGGTTCAAAATGGGTGTTCCAGAATAAATTGAATGAAAATGGCGAAGTTATAAGAAATAATGAAAGACTTGTATGCAAGGGATAATCACAAGTTGAAGGCATAAACTTTGAAGAAACATTTTCCCCTGTGGCTAGAATGGAAGCTATTAGGATTTTTTTGGAATTTTTTGTCCACAAGGATTTTAAAGTATATCAGATGGATGTTAAGTCAACATTTCTGAGTGGTCAATTGGAGGAAGAAGTATACATGGAACGACATGAAGGATTTCAATTATCTGACAAACTAGATATGGTTTGTAAGTTGAAGAAGACATTGTATGTTCTGAAGCAAGCTCCCAGAGCTTGGTATGCAAGATTGGATAGATACCTGACAAAGCAAGGTTTCAACAAAGGCTCTGCTGGCAACTGCCTTTACTTCAAAGTGCAAGGTAAAAAAATGTTGATAGTGGTAGTATATGTTGATGATATCATCTTTGGTGGAAATGAAGGTATGTGTAAAAGATTTGTAGAAGAAATGCAAAAATAATTTGAAATATCCATGATTGGTGAGTTGAATTTCTTTCTTGGTCTTCAAGTAAATCAAATTGATAAGGGGATATTCATTTCACAATCTAAGTATGTAAAAGAACTATTAAAGAAGTTTGGAATGGATGAATCCAAACTAGTTAGTACTCCTATGGTAACCAGATGTAAGCTGAGCAAAGATGATGAATCTTCTAAGATTGATCAGAGAAAATACAAATCTATGATTGGTGGACTATTGTATCTTACTACTACCAGATCAGATATTATGCATGCAATATGCTTAGTTGCCAGATTTCAAGTAGATCCTAAAGAGGAACATGTTACAGTTGTAAAGAGGATATTTAGATATCTTAAAGGTACACCATATTATGGCTTATGGTATCCTAAGGGTGTTGATTTCACCTTGAGTGATTATACCGATACAGATTGGGCTAGCTATGTGGATGACTAAAAAAGTACCAGTGGAGGTGCTTTCCTTCTTGGTGGAAGATTGATTTCTTGGTTGAGTAAGAAATAGGACTTGGTTTCCTTATCCACTGCAGAGGAAAAATATATTGTTGCAACATCCTGCTGCACACAAGTTTTGTGGATGAAGAAAACTTTGAAAGACATTGGAGTGACATGTGATGAACCTATTCCTATTTTCTGTGACAACACAAGTTCTATAACATTTCAAAGAATCTGGTGATGCATTCAAGAACAAAACACATGTCTATCATATATCATTTCCTGAGATAAAATGTATTGGAGAATGGAGTCGGGTTGGAGTATGTGACAACAAAGGAACAAATTTTAGATATATTTACTAAGGCTCTTCCAAAGGATACTTTTGAATATCTTAGGGAGAGCTTGGGGGTCATTGGACCTCTAAACTAGGTGCACATGAAGGTGCATCAATCCAATGAATTAACATATTCTTCATTTATCTAGACTGATAAATGGGTCTACTCCGTAGGGGGATTAGATAAGTTTTTCATTATTGCAGTATGAGTTAAATGGGTGTACCCCTAAGGGGGAGTAATCCAAGTTTTTGATATTTTCCATTGATGTCAAAGGGGGAGAGAAAGTCATGTGAAAGAGAGTAAAAGGAAGAAAAGGTGTTCTCCCAAAATATTCTATAGGTTGTCTTTGATGGTTTTTCACATCATGTGTTGCCATCAATGACAAAGGGGGAGATTGTTGCAAGTATGAGCATGTTTGGTGGTGTTGTCATTAATGTTTTCATTGATTTCAACACTATTAAATATGTTATAGATTGTGCATGTATAGTTGAGATGCTATTGAGATGTTGTGAGTACATGGAGCTATCTTTATGATGTTGCAGATGTGCTGAAATGATGGGTTTCCAAGTGCTTTTGAGAAAATTAATAAAGAGAGAATTCAGAGTTATGAATGTGTTCAGAATGTGCTTTGGTATGTGCTCCAAATTTATCCTATGTTGATCCTATGCTTGTGCAGATCTGAAGATTTGTTGATAAGTGATTTGTTGGTGATATCTCCTGATTTGTAGCTTCTGGGTTGATGGAATGTGAAAGTTGAGTTCATCGGTGTGTCAATTGTTCTGGAAAAGTTAGTTTTCTGCGGACTGGGAGAAATGTTTCTGCTCTGTATTCCTCCACTATTCTGTTGTCGATCTCGTAGATTTGGAATATGTCTTATAATGGTTTTCTTTGGGTTTTGGAAAAGACTCTTGTGGTTTGGTTATCGAAAAGTTAAGTATCAAAGTTGTTGTATGTGTTTACATAGTCTAGATGGACTGATGGAAGGTGTTCGGTGTTTGAAGGTTGTTACACTTTCTACGTATGTATCTAAAGGAACATGAGATGTGTCCTTGTCCATATTGAAGTGTGTTGCATCGTCCACTTGTCATCTTCTTGTTGGAAAATGTGCACATCAATGTTATATTTGTTTTCATTAGGTTTGGACGACCTGGTGTTTACACTTCATATGAAGAATAAAAATTTAATTAAGTGTGTGGTTGATCTAGGACATTATTCTTTTGGTCTTGGTTAAATTTTGTATTGGTCCACTCTCATTCCTTTCCACTACGAGAATGTTGAGTTGTTGACCTAATTTGAATTAATGAATTGAAGCTCATGTGGCCAACCTTGGAGAAAGTTTCTAAGGTTGAAGATGGTATAAATGCAAGTTGAATTGTGAAGGATTGTGTGATGCAAAGTAAAGAAGTAAGCCACAAATTAAAGGAGTAGAAGTGTGTGAAAGTGAGTTGAGGTAGCAGTACTTCATTGTGTTATATTCCTAAAAGCAGTGAGGTGAAGGTTTCTACAATATTCTCATCAAGGCTATGGATGTATGAAATTTTTTAAGGTGGATCTTTTGTTTCTTTTGTATTTGTAGGCAGTGAATCTCCCTATTGGACACCGAGTACTTTCTGTAGGCAGTGAGCCTTTGTATCTGGATAGTGAGTCCTCTTCCGGGCAATGAGCCCTTGGCAGTGAACCTTTGTATCCAATTTTTCAATCTCTTTATATTGTGAGTTAATCCTCACCATGATTTTTCCTTCATTGGGTTTTCCATGTAAAAATCTGGTGTTCATTGTGTTGATTTTACTTTCTATTATTTTCATTTCATCTTCATACTTAATAACAAAATAGTATGGTTGTGAAGTTAATCAGTGTTAAAGTTTTGAGTTTAATTTTAGTGACAACTGATGCACCCCCCTCTTAGTTGTCGTGCACCTTTTCAACACTATGGACCTCCACAGGCATGTCAATTATGGGAAGGACATGGTCTAGTTGCCTCTCCTTACCAAATTTCACACAATGGACCTTGAGAGGCATCACTCACTATCCCTACCCACAACCACCTTCCTGTTGAGGGAGTATGGCGTAGAGCACATTTCTTGGATTGAATGGAAAATGCACTTTGGGTTTCTAGTGTATATCCGTGGTAACTAGGACTGAGGACTGTGTTGTGTCAAGCCTGCGCATGCTATGTGTTCACCCCCTTTTCCACCCTACAAAAAAAGAAGAAAAAGAATAAAAAGGACCCGACGAAGAGCCATTTTTGACTGCTTAGCAACAGTTGGAGGCTTTGAATTTGCTGATTTTTGTACATCACCTCCCTTTTTTCTTTTTTCAATGTAACTCTTTTTGGGTTTGCTTGAGAAAGCTTCAAGCTTCTCTCAGAGCCTTGGGATCATATTATAATGTAAAATATTTCAAAGAATATAATATAATACATTTGAATTATTTCTATGTTACTCTCATGGCTTATTCACAAAAATAATCATATTCTACAAGTTTTTTGCATATGGTACATAACAGTGAAAATTTTAAAGAACTTGCATGCTTTAATGAATTTTTTTTAGATTAATATCATTTACCGATATATCCAAAATGTTTCCATCCATGTCTTCTAGCTCATACATATTCTTTTCTTTGCATGTGTGAATGTAGAAGGGACCTTTCCATAGTGCTTCAAATTTTGTATGTTGACCTGGTTTTGTAGTGCATTAATCTTACTTTAACACTAGGATTTCTTCCTAGAACTATGAGTTGGAGGCCATTTTTTTGAACTATCATTTGACTATCTGCTGGCCCCTAAACAAGGCTTCATATGCTTTTACCCTTTTTCTTCAAGATTCAAGAGTTCTTCCAACCTCACCTCCATTCCGCTGCTTTTTTTGACCTCTAAAGTTGCAATGATAGAATCTCTATAGAAACAGGTAATACCACCTCCTTTCCATATAGTATTTCATAAGGAGAGGCCTTCAAGATTTGTTTGGGTGTAATTTTTTCATCCCATAGAGCGGCTCGTAGGTGCTTGTGCTATTCCCTTTTTCAGTCTGACTCAATGCACTTAATTAACCTAATCAGGTTCTTGTTGGTCGATTCTACTAACCCATTTCCCTATGGGTAATAATTTGATGAAGTCTTCAGGTAGACCCCATGCTTGAGAGAAAATTGTGACATCCTAGAATCCACAAAAGCTCGTGTGTTATTAGATATGATAGTTTTTAGTGAACCAAACCTTGTACTCGCTCTTCAAGGAAATTGATAATTTAAATTTCCTTAGCATTTTTTAGGGCAATGACCTCTGTCCATCTTGTGAAATAATTGGTTTCCGTAAATGTCCATTTATGGCTAGTGTTGGATATAGGATTTATCATTCCAATAAAATCTAGACCCCATTGAGCAAAAGGTTCCTCGGTTACGATCGAGCTTAGCGGCATGGTAGAATTCATTCACTTGTCAAAAAAATATTAGCACTAAGTACATTTTCTCACCATATGGTGTACCTTGAAAAAAATGGAGGGCCAGTAATATCCTACCCACATTATCTTTAGAATAGTGGTTTTGGTGGAAAAATGTTTTCCCTTAGGACTGCTATGAAACTCATTCAAAAATCTTTCCACCCATGGCTTATCTAAGCAACAGAGCAAGACACCATCATAATTTATTTTTTTCAAAATTCCCCTCAATTAGTACATACCTGGTGCCTTGTAGTTAGTAGTAGCATATTTTGTGAGGTGGAATGTTGGTTGGGGATTTCCCCTTTTGCATATATCATGTCCGATCCGTCACCATGATTTGTTGGACTCAAACTAATTTGTATAGGCCTGATTGGTCTCGTCCTCCGCTAGGGACCTTAATTCTTGTGTAAGGTATTTGTAAAGACCTCTTCTCTGAACTAGCTTGGTTGGTCAAATTTCTATGTCATACTCTAGGATATTGGTGATCCATTTGGTCCTCTTTTTAGTTATTTCACCCTCAGTGATATATTTCTGAACATTGGGATGAGCGATGAGGATAGTGATTCTATTGGTTGATACCAGGTGCCAAATTTTCTCAAGGATTTTAATAATAGAAAAATCCTATTTCTCAACAAAATTGTACCTAGATTCATATCCTTTGAGAGTCCTAGAGTGGAATGCAATTGGATTCTCTCTACTATTGTCTTCATCTTTTTGAGTAAGCACCAAAGCTATGTTGTACTGGATGTTGTAGACATAGAGCATGAAATATTTGGAGAAATACAGGCTTGCTAACACCAAGGCTATGGAGAGGGATAAATTTATTCATTTGAAATTCATCTTACCTTTGAGAGTCCATTTGAAAACTAGATTCTTCTTTAACATCAGCATGATAGGTCTTTCAATGCTCACGAATTCTGAAATGAACCGACTGACAAAATTAATCTTCCGCAAAAAAGATTGTAGCCCATTCTAGTTAACTTGTAGTGGTAGCTCCATTATAGCTTTCACCCTTTTGGGATCTATAACTATTTCTTCCTTTGATACCAAAAAACCAAGTAGCTTTCCTTGGGGCACTTCGAAAACGTAGTTCTTGGGATTTAAGGAAATCCCAAACTATTGGCATTTCTTGAAGACCTTTTCCAGATGATCAAAGTGATCATCCTTTGATTTTGAAAAAATATCTTAGGTCATCCCGATATATTAAGATAATCTAATTAATCAATCCCTTGAAAGTGGCATCCATTGCTCGCTGAAAGGTAGCTTTGGTATTTGAGAGCCCAAAGGGAATTTTTGAGTATGCAAATGTTCCCCACTTGGTAGTGAATTTTTTTTTTGTGTTGGTCTTCTTCTTTTAGATAAACCTGGTTATAACCCAAAAAAACATTGAGAAATGAGAACATCTCTGATCTGGCCATGGTCTAAGAGTAGTGATCTTTTAGTGAAGCTTTGCTCAAATCCCTGAAATCCACATAGAGCTGAATATCGCCATTCTTTTCCCACACTAGTACATGATTGGACACTCAGGTGGAATGTTTGATTAGGTATATGATCCTCAATTTGATTAATTTAGTGAGCTCTTGTGCCATCATTTCTTTAAATTTTGGATTTACTGGCCTTCGTTTCTATCAGATAGGTTTTGAGCCTTCAACCAAGTCAATAGTATGTTGAATTATGCTTAGATCATATCCTCTAAGATCATCATAGGTCCAAGCTATGGCCCCATCGTATGTAGAACATAGCCCTTTTAGTCTCTCTTTATCCTTCTGTGGAACATCCCTTCCAACCTTTAACTTTTATTTCCAACATCGAGATCTTCATAGTATTTCCCATTAGAAGTGAATTGTTGTTTTCTATTTCTCACATCTTCATAGTCGAAAAGATTCTCAAGAGAAATCAAACTTGGAGGGAGATTATTACCTTTTAATTGGATTACCTTCCCTTCCATAACTTCTCTTGCTTTAGACTATGAATGGTTAGACACTTTTCCTAATTTTTGTAAAAAGGAAACAATCTGAATGTCATCCTCAAAATCCTGCCAATTCTGATCATTGTTGGGGATTAATGGATGGATGATGACTTGCACTATATTCTACTTTGTTGCTAAGTTAGAAATTGGTTCAAATTGTGAACCAATTGAAGCCATCTGATTTGCAATATTATTCTAGGACCATGGGATAACCTATATGTTAAAAGCTTCAAATCTGCTGATCAGATCCCATAATTTGTGTCTATAAGACTTCATTCTTACATTTTTTGCAGCTACCTCCCACAAAATTGGCTTACAACCAAATCTGAATCTCTAAATGCTTGTACTCTTCTCACACCCATTTGTTCTACAAGAGACAAACCATGGACCAAGGCATCATACTCAACATCAGTATTTGAGCATGGGAACTAGAAATGGAAAGCTTTGAGGGTCTTTGATCTAGTCGATAATACTAATCGGATGCCTACTCCAAAGCCGAACTTGCATTTTTCACCATCAAAATATAACATCCATAGGTTGTTGTCACCTGGACCACTAGGCTCTCCCTATTCTTTTACCAATTTTGGAAAGAATTTTTGTCATTGAAGATCATATAAGTGCCTAATCTGGTAGCATGGAAGTTCCCAAACGGGTTGGATTCAATAAACTGGTTGAGGACCTCCTCTTTGGGGGTCCGCTCACTTGTGTCCTCATCTTCTAACATCTCTACACAATACATATCTCCTTTTGAGAAGGAGGTATGCACTACTTTGACACATAGAACCACATTTTTTGCTATGTGTTATAGGTGCAAGGATTCAAACAAAATATTTATCTTTTCCCCATGCTTGGTCTGCAATATTAGATGAGACCAATCAAGCGCTAAATATCCACCAAGCTTTTCTGCATAGTACCTTGAAAGACACATCCTAAACTATAGGGGGATGTCTATCACAACTACTTCATGCGTGACCATTTGGATCAAACATGAGAATAGGGTCAAAGATAGATCCTTGATGCAACCAATGGTCGGAACCTTCTTTCCCTCTAATTGGATGATCCCTTTCTCAAGAGGCTCATACTTGAGTTTCAAGGCATTGACCACTTGTTTAGGCATTACTGTAGTACTAGCTCCTAAAACAATCATGTTAATGTGTAAAAGCTTATCTCCCACAATAAGTGTTAAAAAGAAAGGTGTGGGCTTTGGCGTGCTTACCTCTTTCACCTTTGCACTATCTGCAATGTTCACATATGCCGCAACTCTCAAAGATTGGGGGTCTAATGTGAGCTCCTTTTCTTTAACTTGATCATGCAGTAGAATCACATCCATCTGCGGTATTTGTTCTTCCTTATTTAATTCTTCTTGGAGCAATGTATTTTGTTCTGAAATCGATATAATGTTCCATAGAGGTACATTAGTGGGTGCCTTCTTCAACTACTCAACCAGATTGAGTGTTCCAACTAGAGGGACCTTGGGTTTGAATGGTGGTATCTCTTTCAACTTTAGAAGAGGTTGATCCATCATGGGTGGGCTTGGTGTTTTGTCTATCTGCTTCACTGGAAAAAGTGGAGCTTGCAACTAATGAATGGGTTGGGTATGCACGACTTGCTTTTCTTGTGGCTACGACTGACATGGCTATGGACGTTGTGGAAATTTTTGCATGTACTCTCCAGTGAGCCTTCTTTTAGACCATACATTATAGTCTAATTGTAATTGTGGGGCACTAGTCATTGAGTCATTATTTGCAAAAAATGTGTCATCTTCCATCCAAGAGAAAAGTGCTTGGTCTAGTGCAATATCGAACTCCTCTATAGAGGTTCCTTACATTTGTACTCTAAAGTAGGAATTCTCCATTTCAGGAGACTGATATTCTTCTGCACTTGAGAAAATGCCTTGGCTTCTCTACTCTGCTATCTAATGCTGAGGATTTCCCCTCAGAAAATTTTGAGGCATATGACTATGATGACTAAATATTTACTTGGTCTGTTCTTGACGTCTTGTAGAGGTATGGTAACTAGGACTATCTAGTTTGCAAGCGTCGATTGTTGACTTCCTCCTTTGAGGCTCCTTGATATACGTTCTTTTGGTAAAATGGCCATCGTCCTTGATAGATCTACACAAAAGGCTTCAAAGGTACCACTTTCTGTCATTGGATGAGGACTAGCTCATTCACAAAATATTGCATGAGATTCATCATATCGTTGATATCTACTTCTAATGAAGAGGAGCCCAATGTGCTTGGTTGTGCATTAGGGTATATATAAATGGATGGTGGTATAGCAGAGGCACTTGGAGTTGCTTCTTCTTGGGGGCTGCCAAATATTTCCATGAACATGGGCATTGGAGAACGTGGAGGGAGCTTCGCGGTGTCAATACACTATTCTCTATGTGCACACCTAGATTGTATGCATCGAGTAAAACATCTCCTCCTATAGACTACACCATGAATGCAATATCTGAATTAAAATCCTTTAAGTAAACCATGAATTCCATAGCAGTTAGAGGCCTGGTGGTCACAATAATTCTTTGCTATTTTTTTTGAAACTTGGTGTTGAAGTTGCTCATGGCCTCTTACGGGGCCCTTTTGATGGTGATTAGTTTCTGTAGCAAAGAGGAGCGATCTCCATTTTTGGAGAAGCACTCAAATAACTTCTCTTTGAGTTGGTCCCAAGAGCAGATAGAACTAGAAGCCAAAGACCTATACTATTCTTGGGCTTTTCCTTTAAAAAAAGTGGCTAATAACCTTAGAGCAACATTCTCCTCCTCGATGTTATGTACTTTGTGTACCTTCGCTATATTTTGGAGATGTTCGAAAGGGGTGTTGAAACCCTCCTCAAAAAACTTTGGGATGACCTTGAGAGCATTGGTGGGTATGGTGGGCCATATGTCTGGGGGCATAGGTGGTTGTAAGAGACCATTGCTATCCTAGGTTTCAAAATTTCTAGGAGTGAGGGAACCTAGATGAGCCATTGAAAATAGAATCCTATGGACAGGGTACATTGGTACTTTGATTTGGAAGGTTCAACCTCTTGGTGGAGTAGGTAAAGCTCTGATTTGCTGGCTAACACCTCTTACAGGTGATACAAAATATGTAAGTCTTCTCCTTGATACTGAGGTAGGTAACTACGAGTACTGACAATGGCATATTGAAGACACTCTTGTTTGGATACTAGGCATGAAATTTACATATTTTCTTGGTCTAATTTAAGAAATATTTCTAACTTCGAATCAGACATTTGAAAAACTTAGACTCCCACCAGGCGTTCCAGAAAAATAACTGTTGATCATCAAAGATTATGCCTCTCCGGACAACCTTATGGGAAATTCAGTGAGTGGGAGACCAAGTTGCGCCTCACTAAACAACCTCTAGGATTTTTATAGAAAGCTGACTCTTCTTTGTGTTTTGGGGGAAAAGGTAGAAATAAATGTGAACAAAACATAAAAATGGAAATGCACCAAAGATTTTACAACATTTCAAACCTTAAACTATTTATTATAACTGATATGATAGACACATAATGCCACAAACCCTTCATTGTTGGGAAGAGAATGAGTAGCAAAGGCTCAGTGAAATCACGGTACAATCATTCAAAATTTTCCATGGGAAGCACCCATTAAGGTCCAATCAGACATAAGAAATCTCTACAAATTAATAGAAATATCGATAAACTTACAAAAAACTTTTCCCTTTACAACATAGTATGAAGAATGGAAATTTTTTTATGAAAATGGAAAAGTCTAATAGATATAATCTAGTTTCTGAAAGCTAGTATTCAACATAAAAGATTACCATGAAAATTAGCTATGCAAACTATCAAAAATACTTAACACAATGCTTTTAATCATGAATGAAATAGAAGAAAGAAACTTGACAAAGGCCATACCATGCACAATTTCAAAGATTTCTTCCAAATAGATCGAACTTCAATAATGGATGAACTAAAAAAAAAGGTCAGATGCCAATCTAATGATAGTTTAGATTAATATATAACATGCTAGAGAATAATAGTATTTTATAAAACTTTCTACTTCTAAGAAAAGAAACTCCCTACTAGATCTATATCCTTTGAACAGACTTTTGAAGCATTTTTCTAACTTTTTAATCCATGTTGCCAAACCCTATTTATAATCAGAAGAAGAAAGCACCGCCAAAAACATTCCAAAAGTAGAAACTACCAAATTCCTTGCTATGATAGCCCACAATCTGATCCTAAACCTTGATTAGATTGCAACAATCTCCACTCATTAAGTGCCAACTACTTCATAAATGGCTTTCAGATATTTAGCAAAGATAGCTCTCAGAGAACAATTAGATTTCAATCACAGCTTGGAAAAATTCAATCGATCAACCATAGAGGTCAACGATGCTGACTCAAAGGTTCCACCCTGAAAGCAAGACACCCACCACATTTCAATGAACTATGCCCAAAGAGAGCACTGTGCAAAAAAGTCAAACTACATGAAGTGAATAGATGTCATGTCAAGAAAGCGAGGAATCTCATAATTGTGAGAAAATATTTGTGGAAAATTCCCACTTGCACGTGCCTCAACTTATACCTGAAAGGAAAATGATATGTAAAAGCCGTGCAACCACGACGTGGTGCATTTCATGCTTTTAGGAGCATACTTCATTCATTGAGCATGGATTCATCCCGAAGCCAAAAAAGAACAAGGGCTGAAAACCAAAAATATTAAAGGCAAAATTTCTTTACAAAATACACATGGAAAATTACTATTGCATCACATGGCCCTTTCACATCACACTTTTCACTTAATTTTTTATTAAAATAATGAGGTAGAAATATCATGACATATGCCCTTGATTATATGATTATGTATGCTTGTTCTTGTAATAGTATGTTGAGTTTTAATAGTTTATGATTGAATTGTATGTACTAATGTGTGCACTTTGCAAAGTAAGTATTGAACTCTTAAATTAGCTTTAGATAACGAAAAGTATTTGATTGCATAACAAAACTTATTCATATCATATTTTTGAGTGTGGATCCCACTTCCACTCTCACAATGTATGGTGGCTTTATCTTTTCTAGGGAATATGATGATGTGGTTTCCAAGTTAGGTAGAGTTTTATATGATGGAAAACAAGTGGAAATTTATTACTGCATCATTGAAACTCTTTAAATCACATATTTGAGTGTCAGATATAAATTGAAAATTTTAGTACATATAGTGGTCAAATTGTCAGTGTGTGTGGTGAAATACTATAATATTAGTGGCTACATGTTACCCCAAAAAATGAAACACTCCTATTATCCAAGGTATAGTAATTGTGGTATCAAATTGATTACTAATAGACATTCTCATGGCGATGTGTGATAGCCATCAGTATTGTTCACTCAGTGTGATCAATGATCATCATTAAATCAAAATTGAGAGTTGACATCTATGCCAATACTCTTTGAGGATCCATACATATATTCAATTAATAATTCTCAATGTTGTTTGGCATTCCCATAACCACTAATCATCTATTAAAGTCCTGCAACTACCCAATCTACTATTTTCCACCTAGAAGCAATTGATTCATCATTAAGGTGTAGATTCATAGGTAATGGTGAAGTGAAATGAACTAAAAAATAATAATATGGAATGGTATTCGAGACCTCCATTATGATAGATATCACAATATTTTCTTAGTAATTTGTGTAGAAGGTTAACAATTTCTTAGAAATTGATCATGTACATTTGTCACCCATCATGAGTGACTATCACTTTATTTTTTCTTCTAAAGTGATGTATTTATTAGTTGTAGAAGGTTGGAAATCAAGGGAAAGTAATATTTACACTATAAATGACACTTATTTGAAGAAATCCTATTTTTTTTGTTGTATATTATGTGTTCATTCTACCATGATACTTCTAATTATTTTATATGAATGAGGGTTTGATTGAATAATTTTACCATTTTAATTATTTTTATTTGTTAAAGATAAGTAACCTTTAAGGAAGGAAAAAAATCTTTCCTATACAATTTCTCTAGGATTTTATGTTCTAAATTAATACACTGACATAATTCTTTCTAAAAAATAAGTAGGTTTTGTAATATTTTCCTATACATTTGCTATAAAACTATGATTTATTATAGTGGTTGTTCCATTAAGAAATTAATCTTGGGATTAGATCCTAATTCTTTAGGAAGGATTATGGATATAGTCTTCACCCATTTTAATCAATTTTAGGTCAATTGAAAATATGTATATATCTTGGAGTTTCTATTGCACTATGCTATCGAAATAATCATGGCATGAATATTACTATGTATGTAATCAAACTCTTAGTGCAATAAAAAAATGATAGCTCTTCTTTTTGGATAGGAAGATGTAATCTTACTATGTTTAATTCTAAGATGTTATTTATTCTTCTCATTTTTAATGGGAGATCAAAGATTTACTTTTTCATTAAATAATAAAATAATGTAAAAAGTAACATATGATACATAGTATGGTTTACTAATTATGTTTATTTCAAATCTACCAAGTTTAATTCAATCATATGTAATTATTGAGCTTGCAAAGGATGATTTAAAAGGGGCTAAGTATCTTATAATTAAATTCTAGACTGTAATTCCTAATGTGATATCAAAATCTACAATGAATTCTTCCCCTAAGGTAGAGGAGGTTGAATCCCCATCTTGTGAAGCATAAAATTAGGAATAAGTTCTCAAAAATGAAGGATGGAAGGAAAAATATATTTGAAAGCTAAAAAAAATCAGCAAAGTAGGCCATTAGGTCTAGTCTTGAGAAGAGACTAAATCCTTAATGTTAGACAAAGAATATGCACCACTCTATGGAACCTTGAATTCTCCTTTCTAGTAGTTGTAACATGCCCATTGTTCTACATTGTAATTTTACAATGTTTTTACCTGGAAGTGAATAGTTTATGTATATAACACAATGAGAAGTAAAAGTTTTCATTTATCTTCAATAATAAATGCACATAACCTTTCCAAAATATTCCATTGCATAATTAAAGAATCATTTCATCAATATAAGTATGATTTCACTTTACATATATATATTCAAGATAACATTTCACATTTACAATTTCTATATAGATGGACACATGATTACATACATAGCTTCAACAAGCTTACATGAAATTGAAATACAAATGGTTTAGAATGTCCTCCCAAATATTGGTCGTCAACTACATGAGGAGAAGCATCACTTAGATTATTTTTCACCAACCATAGACTTACTACAGTCCCCCACACATCTTCCAAACTTGGTAATATGGCCATCCCTTAGACAAAGAGATTGGTTTGGTAACCTTATCCTTCATATATCATTTATTGAGCATAGTGGTGTTTTCTACATATATAGAGCTACCATAATGTCTACTTCTACATGTATGATATTCCCAACCAAGAATGTAAGTTGGATCATAGTGAACTAACAGTGTAAAAAGTGGCTACATACACTACTTTAGAAAAAGTTTCATCACCTAGTACTTTGAGTGAGGGTCATTTATTTCACCATAATAATTGCTCAATTTGTATTGACTATTAGTATTCTATTCTAAGGTTATCCCCTTTCTTGTGGATTATCCTAACCCCAAGAATAACCTTCCTATTAACTCACATTTAAATGATATTTCTACTAAGTATCTCAATACCACTCTATCTTATGCTATGCACCTAGAGTATTATCATAATGCATATAGTACTAGCATTATACGTATAGCATAATAGTATACATTCATATAAAACCCAATATAGTTTAAATATCTATATAAATATAAACCAAAAAGAAAGGTTTCACAAATACAAGAAACAACCAAGATACATGCAAGCATATCCAAGCATCATAACACACATAAAATACAATGTTTCCAAACATGAAAACATAATAAACAATATTTCCAACATAATAAAAAAGGAGTAGAAATTGACATACCTGTTTAAAGCTCCAATCTATTATTCTTCCCTCCTAGCTTAATTAATCAAGCTCGCTTGTAAATTTATCTAAGAACAACCCAAATTTCACTACTAGCTTCTCACCAAATCTCTTAACAATACTAATGTAAATCAACAAAAAACTCTCCAAATATCAAGCTCTCAACTCACATTGCACATAAAATACAACAAAATAACAATAAGGTAATTAGATTGAAAAGTTTAGCAAATGGTAGAATGAGAACCTCTAGATATATATTAAAGTGTGGGCAAACAAAGGCTAAAAAGAAGCTAATAATTTTGCCACCTTTCTATCCCCATGCAATGAATCATCAAACTAACTTATAGGTTTGCAACACATAACACTCCTCACCTTTCAAATGGCTGAGTTGACTTGTTTCAAGGGACAACAACACTCTTTTACTAAGTCAAATGATCAACAAGCTTCTTAGCAAGTTTCCTATTCAGTTTGCAAATCAAATTCCTTCTTATATTTCTGCCTTGTTTACATTGATTGAGTTTCATGGCTAAGATATTTCTTTTCTAGACTTATGCATAGTAAATATACTTCTTATGCATTTCACATACTATAGCATTGGAACCACAATTCATAAATTGGCACCCTTTAAGATAGCATGGGTTTGACTATTTCTACTTTGTTAAAAATTGCATTCATTTCCTTTTGCAATGTATACACAACACTTCTTATTTCGTGCATGCCTCATAGTCTAAGTTGACTTGGTCTTACGCTTGCTTTATGTGAAGGTTATACTATACAATGGATTACCAAAGCAGCGCTATATGCACCTATGTTTTGTTTAAGATATTTACTATTATTAACTTCAACACTATGTATTGCAATTGTAAATATCTCCAAAGATTATCATTAAAATAAATATTATATATTAATATATATGTATATATTAAACACAAGGAAATAGGGTGCTCCACCTTTAGGATATGGAACACATAGGGGGAAATGGATCTCTCCTATTTTTCTCTTAGTTTATTCAAGGAAACCCTAGAGATCTCAATCTAATGATTCAATTGAGATAAAGGGGTTGTCACAAGGTCTCCTTGCATGTGATTAATCAAAGGGGGTTCACCACTAAGAAAATTCTTAGAAATAAGGAAATGAAAGTAATATGCAAAACCTAACTATATGACCTAGAAAATAATCTTGAAATCATAATGAAAAGTAGAAAGATACAAGGAGGTACCTAGAGGATTGGAGATGACTAAGATCTAAAAACCCTAAAATTTGTTGTTGTTAATGTGTACAAGGACTCATATTCCAAAAACTAGAATTTCATAGTGACAAGTTTGAATCCACTGAAATTTGGTAAAAGTGCTATACCAAGATTCATACACCAAAAGTAGCGATTTAGTCCCATTCTGCTTTTTCAAAAAGTTAGGATCTAAAACTGTTCTCCTATCTCTACACTTCCTATGTTTTCCAAACTTCACTTCTGGATCTAAACCTTCTAAATCCTGGAAAAAAAAATAGTGTTGATTTTACTATAGGAGTTTTTCCTCATTCAAATCCCTAGTGTGGTAACTAAACCTTGATAAAAAGAATAGATATTGAAAGTAAATATGTGTGAGTCCTAGTATTAAGTGCATCTAAGATTAGGAGATCTAGAGTGCAATGAAACCCTACTCTAATTTTCTTAAAATAGGATGCATGAATGAAACATAAAGATGAAGACTCACTTTGGGAGATCTCTAATCACCCTAATAATCCACAATAATGCATGTACCTTCCTTTAGGTAGAAATTAGACTGATAATGGAAGATGTAATCACTTAGGAAATAAGTCATTAGGCTTGGTTCAATGGCTAGTTGCATCTCCCCAACCTAGAATCCATGATGATTCTCCATAGGCATCCATCACCAACCTTTGACAATGCTTGATCTTGAAATGAAAGTGAGCTTGAAGACCTACAAAAATACTATTATGCTGCTCAAAGACTTCAACTTTGCTTGCTACTTGCTCTTGAATGCTTGAAAATATCTCTTAAGGGATCTTGCTTGAAAATTCTAATCTTGCTTAGGTGAAATAATGATTCAAAACCTTAGTTTTATATTTATGTCATCTAATTTACCATTTATTAGATCCCAAATGCCGACATTGGCCAAAAATTTGAATTAGAAACCTTAATTTCCTACTCAAACCCTAAAAATGGGCCATACGAGACTCATACGCCCAAGGTGGCATATGGGTCTCATCTAGGGGGAATCATATGCCCAAGGTGGTGTATGAGTCCCACCCTAGCTTTTCAGGGTCAGGAAATGTTCGGGTGTTAGAAAATTAAATGTATTTGTTGATTTTTTCTAGATTTCAATTGAAATAACCCTTGGGATTCAGGATAAAGGGTCTTAGAGACCTATTAATGATGATTTAAATGGTCATGAATACAAGGGTACTAAAATAGGTCAAAATTAAGTGTGAAATTGTACCATCTCCAAGAAGGGAGTACAATTTTCTACACTGCATTTAGCCCCCACTTTAGTGCCCATATGACACTATGTGCATATGCAAGCTAAAGAAATTCAAATAGTAAACCTTGTAAAAAGGATACTCATATGGATTTATTCACGAATCATGGGAGAATGAAGCCCCTATTGTAGGTATCTGCAAAACCACAATGTTAGGAACTGCATCCTACAGAACTAATTCATTATTCATTCAAAAATCCTCTTATCTAACTTATTCAAGAAATCAAATTTGAGGGTAGATGTATGCCCCCCCTTAATTTTGCTTGCTTTATGGAGGTAGAATCAAGGTAGCTGTCTAACTGCATTGAATTGCATAAGTCGTATCATAGGGTGCTTCCAAGCACCATACCTCATAATGATAGACATTTGATAAGTATGGGAGTGGAATTATGAATCCAACACAACAAATGGTATAGAAAACAAGTTTTCTAGCCTCCAATATGCTAGTTTGAATGATAAAACACTTTTAACCCTAATATGTAAATGAAATAATTTGAAAGTATAGAAGAGTAAAAAGTAAAGTAGTTTGTAATAATTTTGTCTTTTACTTTTTTGCAACTTGATTATGGTGGAGAGCGAGTGACAATGCTGAGCGTATGACCTTATGTACCTATGGGACTTAAGATCCTATGTGAGGAGGTGGCACGAGGTGATCTGCAACATACAGTGAATGGATTCTTTTCTACCTTAGCTTCATTTTTATGCATTTCTTTTATGTTTTATGCATTTCTAGATAGATTTAGGACACTAGAAGAAAAAGTCACAAAGCGTCCCTTTTTTCACAAAGTTTCCCTTTTTTTTTGCATAGTGTCCCTCTTTTTTGCGAAGTGTCCCAAAAAAGGAATAAAGTATCTAGGACCCTTAGAAAAATACCCTAGAGAAACTTTAGGACACTTTTTGATTGTTGATGTGTAAATTTAAGATTTTTAGAATGCTTATAAGTGATATTTGTGTTTTTTTTGTATTAGATTCCCCCTCGATCGTGACAACATCTTGACAATAGGTTGTTCTGTCACCTACGAGACCTAGTTGCAACATTGTCAGAGGAGGACACATAGACATTACAAGATACAGGTATATATTGGGTGTATCTTATGCCTCCCATGAGATACCATGATTCCATGTTGATTGCATTAGTGGAGAGGTAGGATGTAGATACATGCATCTTTCTTCTACCCACTAGTGAGATGACTATCAATCTAGAGGATGTTAATTGCATTCTTCGAGTTCCTGTTTGAGGAGAGACTGTCCATTTTGTAGAAGACCATTCATACAGAGAAATGAGAGAAGATATCCAATATTGTCTTGGAGGCCTAATTTAGGAGGAGATCATGGGGCGACATATTGAGCTACAGTAGCTACTCTACACACGATCACCACTGCTAAGGTAGATTATGATTTTTACTGTAGCATTAGTACTAGTCCTAGATAGTCAAGGAGCAAGCCTAGATGGAGGGCTAGTGCACATGATATGAGAGATAAAGCATCATATGACCTTCTATGTATTGGTTCACAATATACTAGCACACCTCTACTATGATCTAGGATGGTTCACTTATGAGGAGGTGGATAATACGGTGCATTGTACACTACTGCAGGTTTGGTGCCTATAACATATCACATGTACCAAGTTGATGTGATTTCCTTCTGTTTGCACCATAGGATACCCATGCTATTTCAGTTATCCACTGAGATGAGCATGATAGTATAAATATTTTCTATTCTGGAGAGTTGGATTTGACCATCTTAATTAGGAGGAGATCTTATGGAGACCTTACTAGTTTTCCTTAGTCAAGAGGATTTGAGGTTTGGTGCATTGGAAGATAAGTTTTCAAGTAACAATGTATGGTAGAGCTATCTAAGTGTACTGGGTTTGTAGATTCTTCAGGAAACTTGAAAGTTTTTACGAAGGAGTATGTTGGATCTTAGGTGGTTCGTGGTTTGTTCTAGCTTGTCTAGAAGCATTTTGTGTGGTTTTCAAGTTGTCTTTGAATTTGAGGAATCTTGTACTTCAAATTTTAATGGTGATTGCATGAGTAATGACCGACCTAGTATTTACACTACATGCAAATGATAAATATTGATTGTGTTAGTTTGTGGTTAAGCAGTGTTGTCGTTTTGGGTCCCAATTAAGTTTTGATGTGGTTTTCATTCGCTTCTATCCAACATTGAAGTTTTTTGATGTTGAGCTAATTATAATTTGTATGTTTATCCAACCTTGGAAATAGTTTTAAGGTTGAGGAAAGTATTAGTATGAGTTGAATTATTAAAGGAGGATAAGATAGATAAAATTATGAAGTGTGTGATGTGAATGATGCAAACAACAGAGTTATAAGGTGTGAAATTGAGAAGAATAGTGCAAAAATTCATGTGTTGGATTACCAAATGTAGTGAGAAAAAGGTGTTTGCAATCGTTCAAATAGACTGCGAAGGTGTTGGAGTAATTATCGTAGACTTTCTGTTCCATTGAGATCATGTTATTTGTGTAAAATTTCTTCTCCATCTTCTTTTTCTGTTCCAATCATGTGCCTTGGTTGCGAGCCTCTCTGGACAACGTGTCCTATTATAGTAGTAATCCTTTATAACTAGTTTTGTAATTACTTATATTGTGAGCTAATCCTCACCATTATTTTTCCCTTCTTGGATTTTCCACATAAATTTGGTGTTTTTTTGTGTATGGTTTTAAAGTTGTTTGAGTTTCTATTATTTTCTTTTCATTTTGATTCATCATAACAAATTAACGGTTTAATGAATGCTTGCTGATTTGAATGTTAATGAGGGTTTTGATGTTTTGATAAGATACAACTGATTCACCCCCTGATGCCACCCATCCCACGCTCTTAGTTGTCTTTTTCATTCAACAATTGGTATCATAGCAAGGTTCCTTGGAGAAGAGCTTAAATACTTGAGGTAGATCTAGGATGGAAAATAAGAAATAAATCCTCATGTTTGATGGTACAAACTATGTATTCTAGAAGACAAAAATGGAAGGCTATCGTGTTTACTTTGTGAAAAGGTGAAAAATTGTGGGCTTTCTTTCACCTTTAGGGTTTTAGACCTAAAAGGAGAGAGGAAATTCTCACACTCTTCAATCAAGAAAAAATCCTTGAGATTCCAATGCAAAGGAGATTGAAATCTTGCAAAGGGACTATCCTAAAGGCTGAATGAAATCTAGTGAGGGGTTCACCACCAAGCTTAGACTTGGAAAAGATAAGGAAATGCAATATGAAATACCAAATCATAATTGAATGCAATCTAACTCTAAATGACCTAGAAATATGAACAAAATACAATAGGAAGTTATGAAATAGAAAGTATACACATGGGAGACTGAAGAAGGGAAAATGGAAGTTTGGAATGCTAGAAAATATGTTGTCAATGCTAATTGGAACTCATTCACCAGGTTGGGAAAATCAATCCAAGTTTCAGCCAAAAAGGTATCCAGATCTATGAAAATATTTGTCAGGGCTGTACACTAGGACTCATTCGTCAATAGTGGAAAATCAATCCACTTCTACTTTTTTTGAAGTTTTGAACTAGATTTTGTTCCTCTCAGTCTGCTTTGCTCTTCTTAACTAGTTTCTAAATCTGAAACCGCAAATTGTCACTTGTAGACCTTCTCCAAGCTTCTCCAAGGCTTGATGACAACTTTAGGAATTTGAAATTTTTTCTCCGACTTTGTTTCTTGAAAAATTTGCAACCTAGTCTTGCAAATCACACACAAGAAGAGGGAAAAATGTTGTGGGGGTTTGCCTTGGTCAAATCCATTGTTGGTAGTTAAACCTTGAAATGAAAGAAAATATGAAAGGAGAATGATGAATGAAAAAATAGTAATGCTGCAAATCACCAAACCCTAGCAATAAGGTGTTGCAAATGTGCTTAAAATGGCTACAATGGATGTGGGTAAGTACAAGAAGTTTGATCCACATTCAGGGGAAGTGCCATTTTTCAGCTTTAAAACAAAAACCCATTCTTTTTTAAAAATAGGTACCTATTTTGAACTGGGTACTTTTTCCAAAAGGTTTGAAACTCACAAGACATGTTTTTTGTTTGGATTTAGGCTCAGAAAAGGCCTGGTAACCCAACATTAAAGGCTTAGACCTACAATTACAAGGTCATGGCAATTTCAAGAGAAAAAACCAACTTTAACAATATAGCTAATGAAGTTTTTTTGAAAATTGTTTTATGAAATTAAAACCCATTATATATGACAATGTCTAGTATTTAAATATGTAATTTTTTTTATCATTTGAATATTTTTTCTATTTTTTAATTAATTTATGAGGAAACAAGTCCATAAACTTGAAATGTCAGGTTTTCCTATTTTTTTAATAACTTTTAATTTGTTAATTTTCTTGTTAAAAAATTATATGGCATCAATCTATAAAAAATATTTACACAGTGAAAAATACAATTCAAAAAATGATAATTTTAGGTTAGGTTATGTTGTCCGTACATAAAGGTTTTAAAAACTAGAAATTAGGAGCAATAAAAAAATAAAAAATAAAAAAAATAATAGAAAAAATTATAAAAAAATATACCCATCAATATTAATTATAATATACATCTTTCCACAAAAGGAATTAGAAAAGTACTTTTATTTATGTCAAATTATGTTGTTTGTACATGTGCATGGTATGGTCCTAAAAAAGTGACTTTTAAAAAGTGGTTTTTACACATGTTTATTAAAAATATTTTATATCATTTGTGTATTAGAATAAGTTACATATTTGAAAACTAGACTAAAAATAATTAATTTCATATTGCTAAGATTTTTTAAGATTCAATGTGTAAGTGCTTCAAATTTTAAGTCCAACTGTGACAAATTATGAAAATTAGGAAAAACACTACCACTTTTTGAACATTTTATGGACCCAACTTCTTGCACCTACCAATGTGGTTCTTGACTCTTGGTTGAATTATTTTGACCCTGCTTGAAGCACTTGCTTGGATCATGAACTCTACATCACAATTGTTAGCACAATAACAAACATGAAGAATGCAATCTTTGACATGATTATTGGCACTTGAAGAATGCTCTAAAATGCTTGATAATCTACCCTTGAAATGGCTTGGATACTCTTGTAAATTCTTAGTGCTCTTGTGAACTCTCTTGAATGATAAGTGTTGAATATGGGTGAAAGAACCTTGTATTTATACTCAATTATGCAATAATTCCCGAAATTACAACACTGCAAGCCGACATTAGATTTAGGGGAATAAAATCCTGTTGGAAATTTGAATTAAATTTGAATTTTTCTCACATGGGACTCATTCACCCAAGGTGGTGAATGAGTCCCATCAGACATAATGTATGAGACCAAAAATGAAAAGTGCTTAGAAATGTGTGAAACCTGCATTAGGGCTAAAAAAACCTAGGTAGGACTCATTCACCTAAGGTGGCGAATGAGTCCCAGACACTAAATATGGGCCACACAAGCCAGTAACACCTGAATTATGATTGGTCGATTATTGGTGTTAGGATTATCCTCAAAAAAATGCAATAAATGAGGCTTGTGGATGCAAAATAGGGCCAATTAAAGCATAATAAAGCCCAATTATTAATGACAAGCCTAGAGAAATGTGAAAGCATGTTGCAACACTTTACAACACTCCAAATAAGGCTAGATTAAGGTTGGTTTTGATTAAAATTATGTTTATTATGCTTAGTTAATTGATAAAACTCTAGAAAATTGTGAAAGTGTTACAACACTACACAACACTTTAGCAAGACACCATTAAATTCCATTCATTCACAAGGTCCCAAGACCTAATGTGAATGTGTTATCCACATTGCAACACTAAATCAAGGAAACATTAAGCTGAAATCCATAAGGAGGACCCAAACAACTGTGAAGATTTCAAGGGATCCATTTTACTACACTACATTTAGCCCCCACTTTAGTGAGAGGATGAACTTGCTTCAAACTCACACTAAAGTAGACAATCACGCATCAAGATGGGTTCCCATGAACCAATGCTAGAAAGATGAGATGACAACGATCAAGGGGGGTGATCAAGCCCCTAGGATCAAGATCCCATGACAAACGAACATAAGCACAAAGGAACACACATTAAAATGATATAAAGAATAGCGCCATGGCACAAGCATACACTGCCAAAGATGAAGAGAAACAGTGAAATAAAGGAATCGAATCAAGCTTCGACCATTTTCCATCACAATGTAGATTAGATCTAGGCTGTTTGTTTGAAAAATACATACGCACTTTGAGGCGACCGAACTCCTGGTTGTCCAATGGGTGAGAAGTCCTAAAAGGTGAGAAACATACACTCATGGTTGGTATGTACTCACACACATGCAAGTGGCTATGGGGAAAGTCATGCCTCAAATTGGGCTTGCCGCTCAAACCATACCAAAGTTATACCTCCCGATAACTTTAATAAGGTGCCACACAAAAATAATTTTTGAGCTTCATGAGGCAAGTAAAAATTTGTATGCTTGGAGCTCATGAACAAATAGGATGGCACTATAAGCATGGAAGCTATTTTATGCAAGGTGGCCATATAATAAAAAATGAAAAATAAAAAATGCAAAGAATGTTCAAAGGAGTCCTGCTTAGTTCATGCGAGGTCTTTAAACTTAGGGAACATTGTGCATAATGTCTCCAAGACAAGACAAATCAAAGAACAAAAAATTCACAAGTTAGGAGATGTAGTGTGTCACATCAAGCCACTAAGAGGAATACAATATGCTAAGAGAGATCATGCTCTTGAAGGACATTACACCCAATGCCATCCACTAAGCAAAAAACACATCATATAAAGTAAGACAGATGCAATAAGAACCAAGAAAAAGAAAAATACAAAATAATAATGCCAATGTATGCCTGCACTTTAATGAAATTTCTAAATACCATGTTGTGAGAAATTACTTTAAAGTAGAAAATAAAAATGCAAACAAGAAAGAAGACATGAGAGCTAACTTGGAAAGCCCTATTCTAGGTCATATGTTTCCAACTAAAGCCGCACCATGCAAGAGAAAAAGAAAATAAAGGGTTTCCCCCAAAAATGAAGACACCAAAAACATAAGGGATCTATGGATTTGGGGTCAATATGTTCTTTGTTGCATTATTTTTAGAGAGCTTGGAACTGTCATCACCCCCCAAATACACAGAATTGGAAGAATGACACAAAGAGAGAAAAATAGAGAAAAACCTTTTGGTTCAACATGGAAGAGACATAAAGTGTCTTGATGCCTTGCATCATCCCCAAAAACACAAGACAAATGAAAAAGAGATAAAAAATGTGAAGAGATTTACAACATAGAGAAGAATGAAGGTACAAATAGAGGAATGCCATAAAGAGAGAGAGAGAACATCAAACATAATGTCATGGGGGATCACATTACTTACATGAAATCACACAAAAGAAAATAAAAAAGAAATAATGCAAAAGAATAGTAAGGAAAATGTGAGTCAACCTATGAGTAAGTCATCTGCCTCCCAATCTTAGTCTGTATAAGTAGAAGGTGAATAACGAACCTAAGGGACAATGAAAAATGCATTACTAGGACAAGGCTATCAATTTCTTTCCCCCACTGAGTGTGAGAAAAGAATGAGCCGAGATAAGTGATGGGAAAGGTCATGTAATAGTGAGAATAAAATATTCTACAACTATTACATGACAATGGGTGAAACAATTTTAAGCTAGGCAATCACACAATGAAAATCATTGTCATCAAAGTGAAAGTTTTTCAATACTAACAGGAATGCACAACATTCATCAATACTATGTCTGAGAATTCGATGATATGCACAATATGGGACTTTTGCATGTTTAGGATATAGTATTAATCTATTCATTGGTGGTAATGTTATTAGTTCTTTGTTCAAAAGCAATTGTAGTTTCCTTTCTGTTTCGAGTGGTGGATGAGGAGGTTGTAAATTTTGTAATTTGTAAGGCCTCTTACACTTGTTATATTCACCAACTTCTCTATATGGGATTAGGGCAGGAGGTCCTGAGATGATCTTATCTTTATCCTTGTTATTATTATGCTCTATTGGTTGTTCTTGAGGAAGAAGGATATTCAAATTAGGAGGGGAATCAAAGATCATTATACCATCACCACGAAGCCTTAGATATTCTCTGGGAGGATTTTTCTTATGAGAGGGATCTTGATATCCTAATCCCTTTGTGTTTTCAGAAATTGGTATTTGCTCTAGGAGTTGATGAATTTAATGTTCACTTGTTGTATCACATCTTTGTTTACTCAAGATTGTGAAGAATTTTCTGTATGTTTCTTCGAGATTGATGGGAGTGTTTGTTACTTTGTTATCATAAAATGGTTGAGTGTTTACTTTTCTAGAGGAACTAGGTTCACCTATTGTAGGTAACTTAGGTTCAACTTTTGTTTCAGGATGTAAGTAACCAAACATCTCAAGAGGTGGTATGGTAGGAGGATTTGGTTGTTTCATGGATGGGTAAAAGGATGCATTAGCTTCTAGGTTATCCAGACAATCATTTAGGAACCTATTCATGTTGTCATCATCTTCTCCAATTATTTCAACATCATGAGGAGGACATGCATTAGTAGTTGAGTGAGCATGAGTAAGTTCAATATCATTAAGATCATTTCCAAAGGCACAACTTGACACATTCACTAAGGATTTTAATGACATCCAAAGCTTGTTAAAGCACATATCCATGATGCAAATCTCATATTGTAAACCATGCAACAATGTTGTAAATGCAATTTTGATTTTAAGTAATGCACAATATGAACGAATTTAAGCTAAATACAATGAATTAAATGAAACAAAAAGTCTACAAACTGAAATAGAAAGGTAACAACAACAAACAAAAACTCAGAAAATGAATTTTAAATGCTAGAAAATGTTGGGAAAAATATGCAAAGGGACTAATTTTCCCAAGGTGGCGAATGAGTCCAGATACTATTTTTTTAGAATTTTTGAATTGAATTTTATACTTTTTATGTTTTTTGATGCAAATTTGAGATGCAAATGCAGATTTTGATTAATTTTCAATGAAATTAAATGCAATAATGCAAGCTAAATGAGCTTTTCACTAATGCAAAATGTGAAAACCTAGAATGCAAATTAACTAATTTAAAACCTAATGTGATGTTAATGCAAGTCAAATCTAGGATGTAAATGCACTCCAAATCAGAATTATGATGCTCTAAATGTAGGTTCACCAAAATAAAAAGGTGAAAAATTGTGGGCTCTCTTTCACCTTTAGGGTTTTAGATGTAAAAGGAGAGAGGCAATTCTCACACTCTTCACTCAAGAACAAACCCTTCAGATTTCAATGCAAAGGAGATTGAAATTTTGCAAAGGGACTATCCTAAAGGCTGAATGAAATCTAATGAGGGATTCACCACCAAGTTTAGACTTGGAAAAGATAATGTAAGACAATATGAAATAAAAACTCCTTTAATTGAATGCAAACTAACTCTAAATGACCTAGAAATATGAACAAAATACAACTGGAAGTTACGAAATAGAAAAGTGTGCATCTGGGAGACTGAAGAAGGCATAATGGAGGTCTAGAATGCTGGAAAATCTATTGTCAAAGCTAATTGGGACTCATTCGCTAGGCTGGGAAAATCAGTCCAGGTTTTAGCCAAAAAGGGTATTCGAATTTGTGAAAATCTTTGTCAGGCCTATACAGTGGGACTCATTTTCCAATAGTGGCCCGAATTAGTCTACTTTTGCTCTTTTGAAAGTTCTAAATTAGATTTTATTCCTCTCAGTCTTCTCTACTCTTCTTGATTGGTTTTTAGATCCGAAATTGCAAATTTCCACCTCTAGACCTTCTCCAAGCTTCTCCAAGGCTTGATGACAACTTTAGGGATTTGAATTCTCCAAATTTGCTTCATGACAAATATTAAAACTATCCTTGCAAACCACACACAAGAAGAGGGAAAAATGTTGTGGGGGTTAGTGAATAGGGTTTTCCTTGGTCAAACCCCTTGTTTGTAATTAAACCTTGAAATAAAAGCAAATATGAAAGGAGAATTATGAATGAACAAATAGAAATGTTGCAACTCACGAAACCCTAGCAATAAGGTGTTGCAAATGTGCTTGAAATGGCTACAATGGATGTGGTTCTTGACTCTTGCTTGAATGATGTTGATCTTGCTTGAAGCACTTGCTTGGATCATAAACTCTACATTACAATTGTTAGCACAATAACAAACATGAAAAATGCAATCTTTGACATGATGATTGGCACTTGAAGAATGCTCTAAAATGCTTGATAATTTTCCCTTGAAATGGATTGAATGCTCTTGTGAATGCTTAGTGCTCTTGTGAACTCTCTTGAATGCTAGGTGTTGAATATGGGTGAAATAACCTTGCATTTATACTCAATTATGCAAGAATTCCCAAAATTACAACACTACAAGCCGACATTGGATCTAGGAGAATAAAATCCTTTTGGAAATTTGAATTAAATTTGAATTTTTCTCACACAAGACTCATTTTCCCAAGGTGGAAAATGAGTCCTATGGATTGAAAATCCCTTGAGCTCCCTTTGGGATAATAACATTGTTTTTCTTAACCTCGGCTCGTGCCTCATATGCTTATACATCTCTGACCCCTTTTTGAAGATTCATGCGCGTTGCTTCCACGTGTACGTTGTGCTCTCCTTGCAAAGGGTTTCCTCCCTTGTTCCTCTATCAAGCCCCCCATGTCTCCATGTGTAAAAAACATGGGCCTTTGAGAGCCCGCTCCCCTTTTCTTCTCTATCAAGCTTCGCCTGCATCCCACATAGCGTCATTCTACAGGAACCCTTTAGTGGACCCCATAGTCAATGCTCAGGATGAAGACTTCTCCACGAGGAGTTTCATCACATGGAAGGGAGGAATGAATGAGGACCCCTACCTTGTCATCACGTGTCCTAACCAACTCTGTGGGTGAGCGACACGTGTTCACACGAGGATTTTTGCTACTTCCACACTAGGACCATAGTCATCATTTGTAGGGGATGCATTTGGTTTGAAGGTGACTACATTCCATGCTTCAGAATATTTTTTGTTGCAACAACCATGGGAAATCATCAGGATGGGCATCATTGCGAATGCGGGGAATCTTTTCTGTTACTGGCTCTCAGGCGGTGGGATGCTTCTCTATATAAATTGATTCACCTCTTTGAAAATGGTCCCGTTTGCAGAGTTTAAAGAATACACAAAAATTTGAAAAAGACACCATGCCTTTGTATTGTTTTTAGATTATTTTTTTAAGATTCACGGATTGTGCCATTCTTGTTTAGACTTTCTGTTTCTTAGCTAATTGACAAAGCATTATACTGTGATGTTATTGTATTGAGTATTTTATTTGTAGAACTTCTATAATTTCAATATAAGTTTGCTAATTCAAATCATGTCTTGAACTCTTCTTTTCAGTAAATGTGTATGGAGGTTATTTTATGTCATTTAATGAACTTCTTAGGTTTTTTATATGCGCTCTTTGTTATTTCAGGACATGCAAATTGTTGAACAGGTCTTTAAATCCCATCTAAAAAGCAGATTTACCATGCCCACACCTACATCTTGGTGCATTTCCCTAGTTAGATATTTATTTTATATATCTGCTTCCTTTTCCCATTCCAAAACCCCCAAATACAAAAGAAGCAAACTTCTTTAAAAACCCGAAGGTCACTTAGTTTAGCGCAATTGGTTTTCCCATTAACTGAGTTTCCCATAAGGTTGTTGCTTGATAATTTTAGGCATCCAAAGTTTCATTTTTTGTCACGTGTCGGTGGGATGGTCTTAAATGTATCCAAATATAAAGTGGGTGTATAAGCCATCAACCTATTACTAGATCCCAAACAACGAATAACCCTGGCCTGCTAGTGCCACCACTAGTAATAGTAAGAACAAGAACCCATCTAGTGAACATCTCGATGCCTCCACCAACCATGTTGTTGATTGCTAACATAAATTATGTGGCATGGGATGCCAGAAACCCCCTTATAGCACTAGTAGCACCTGTTGTTTGGGCCCCTATCTCGACCTTTGATTTAAAAGATGTACCAAAATTCATCAGGGAAGGCTCAAAAATTCCATTTGAACACCTGCAAGATGTGGCGGATGTGTGTTTGGTGCATGGTGTTACCAACCAGAATGTCATGCTAAGGTTGCTTACAACCTCTTTCAAAGGCAGAGGGCTAGATTGGTACCACACTTTGGGAGCCAATACTATTGTATCTGGGATCAACTCGAAGATACTTTCTATGAGAGATTTTCAAATAATGGAGATAGGTCTTCGTTATATCATCAATTGGACACCATAAAGTTGGCCCCTAGGAGGCCATGACCGATTTTAATGCCTGCTTTCACATGACTTGGCAAAGGATTCAGCCTGCAATCTTCCCACTTGCAGATTTGGCATTCATGTTCTATCTAAAGTCCCTCAACACCAAAATTTAAGTGATGATCCAGTCCCTTAGTGGGAATACCTTGCTAGGTGCATATAGCATTTTTTTCTAGGCAAAAAATAATTTTATTGATGTCAGAAAGTTACTGCCTTTGCCCAGTATGCCTATATTTCAAGAGTTGTCAATTCCTGCTCAAGAGATAGAATCTACCAGTGTGTCTGCTCCTCCCCAATCTATGCATGCATATCTGAGCGTGTCGTAGAGTGTTGCTTCTATGTCTAATTTTCCAAAAAATGAGATGTACGACATTAAAGAGTTGTTGCAGAACATCTCAAACGAAATAAGTAGCATCAAGCAGAACCAATCCATGCCTGCGAAGCCAACATATCAAAATTATCAAGGTGGAAAATCTTCCTACCATCAAAATCAGTTCCAACAAGGCTCCTGCACAAATCCATAGACTCAAACAAGTAATCAGATGGTGTCGATTCCTACTCCACTGTAGAATGCTCACCCAAGCTCGAGTAGAGAGCTGACAGTGGGGAAAAATAATCTCATTGATGACATCAACCCTTGGTGCTTCCCTTGCAATGAAGAACATATGCCCCAAAATTATCCATACGACAATATACAACAAAGAGTAGTGGAATAGTGTAGTCAAGGCATGGCATCAAATTCAGGAGGTTATGTATATGCCTCTTCACAAATGGAAAACATGGTACTATGCAAATGCAAGGAATGTACCTGGAGCAAGAAACATATATAGCTATAGATCACACACTCTTCTCATGGATGGAAGAAGAAGAGGCAATGTTTGCAAATGATGTATCCACATCCAAGGCTCCACAAGTGTAGTCCAATTACAAAACTCACTCAAAGAGGAGATTCACAGGAAAACTGGTCATCCTGCAACCTAAAAGTGTCCTTGACCAAACTCCTAGTACTTCCATAGTTGCACAAAAATTTCAGCTATGAAGAGAAATTTTTATAACAAGGGCTAAGGAACAAAAGCCTTTAAATCCACCACCCTTCAATGTGGTGGAACAATTGAAAAAATCCTCTGCCAATGTGTCTATTTGGGATATCTTAGCTATTCTAGAGTAGAAGCCATTGATGCAGAAGGCCTTACTTGAAGATGCAAGTACCAAGCCAACAGAGGAATCACTCAAGGGAAAGGTAGTTGATCCATCACCTCTATCCAAAGACCTCGTAAATAGTACAGATGAAGCCTCTACTGAAGTTAAAGGTAAGACAAAATTGAAACCCTTTTTCCTAACTCTTATTGTGGGTAAGAAATTGTTGCACAATTCTATGATTGACTCTAGTGCTAGTACCACAGTCTTGCAGATAGCTAAAGCCTTAGGACTTAGCTATGAACCTTTAAAAAGGGGTATTGTGCAGCTTGATGGAAACAAGGTTGAAACTGTAGGTGTCATTAAGGAGCTCCCCTTGACTCTATTCTCCTGCCCTAGCATCACAGTTCCACAAGATATCGTGATCATAGACATTCCCCCTATGTTCGGTCTTTGCTTATCCTAGGAATTCACTTCCAAGATAAGAAGATATCTTTCCTCAAATTGGTCACACTTGATCCTCAAGACTAAACACAAAGGTAAAATGAAGATAGTGTCTAAACCTCTACATCGGAACATGTAGTAGATGAAGCCATGATCAACTTTGAGGCCACTCATACCTCTTTCCCCAAAGCGGAAATATATTGTATTGAGCTATTAGAGGATGAGAAGGTAACCAAAGACTTGATAGATTTAGAAGAGGTCATCTTGAGTGAATATCTAGACACTGATCCTTTCGGCAAGTATCATGCTATTGGATTGGGAACCTATGTTATCTATGATGAAGATTAACTGATTCCGAAGGTCATCAAGGAATTCGAGAGTGGCCAAGCCTCAAAGCTATGGATGTTGCATTTTGATGGAGCAAGATGTAAAGTTGGCATAGGAGCTGAGATATTTTTGACATCCCCATCCAATGAAAAGACGCTCAGGTCCTTCTACTTTCAGTTTTCCTATTCAAACAACGAAGCTAAATATGAAGGACTAGTGCAAGGTTCGAGTCTTGCAAAATGGATGGGCGTTAAGAAAATAATGGTGTTTGGAGACTTTGAGCTAGTGGTAAATCAAGTCCAGAGGATTTCCATAGCCAAGAATGTCTACATGAGATCCTATAGACATAGAGTCTAGGACCTGATTGAAAGCTTTGAAGCCTTCAATATCTAGATAGTGCCTAGAGAGCAATATGCAGATGTAGATCACATGGCGGCAATTGGATCTCAATTTGACTTGGTTCTTGACCTAATTCATAACATACACTCTATACAAGTGATTGTCTGATCAGAAATCCTAGATAATGATTAGAGTTGGCAAGTGTTCGAAAGTGATGAACACATCACCTCATTCATCAAGAAGACAAGAGAGTTCACAGAGCAACTCCAACTAAAAATTGCTGAGGTCTATGAAGGGAAAATTATTCAGTTGAGGGCCAACAAGCTTTCAAAAGGACTGGTCACTCTCAAAAACCTATTCGATTGTGATGATGCAAGGAATGATAAAAGGAAGTTTGTAGTGGAAAAAAGTGACTATGCAGATCTTCAGGTTGGAGATGCAAGGAAGCTCAAGGTCAGAAAACATGTCCCGCAGCATGATAAAGAGAGGCTCATTCAATTTTCTAAAAAATATGGAGTAGTGGCTCAGTCGTATGATGACCTCAAGGGATTTTATCCCAAAATCATCCAACATACTATAGAGCTGACAGAAGGAGCAAAACCCATCTGCTAGAAGCAGAGGCAAGTAAATCCAAAGATTGAAGCCTTAATGGCACAATTGTTGACAAAGCTAATTTAGTCCTAGATTGTCTTCCTGATCAAGCACAACACATGGGTGTCCATCTCGGTTCTTGTCCAAAAGAAGAACATAGACATTCACCTGTGTGTGGATTTTTAGGACCTAAATAGAGCATCCTTGAAGGAGAACTACCCCTTTCCTTCCATGGAGTCTATCTTGTAAATGGTGGCCAACTCAAAAATGTTTTCTCTAGTGGACGGCTTCTTCAGTTACAACTAGATCTGGGTAAAAGAGGAAGACCGACACAAGACAATGTTCACTACCAAGTGGGGAACGATTTCCTATGCAAAAATGCCTTTCGGTCTCTCAAATGCAGGAGCTACCTTATAGCAGGAAATGGATATTGCTTTTAGAGAATTGATCAACAAGATTATTTTAATATACTTGAATGATCTGACTATATTTTCTAAGTCTAAGGATGATCATTTTGATCATCTAGAAATGGTTTTTAAAAGATGCCAGGAGTTTGGGGTATCCTTGAACCCAAAAAAATGTGTCTTCAAAGTTCCACAAGGAAAATTATTGGGGCATGTGGTGTCCAAATATGGAATTTCAATTGACCTGGAGTGGGTGAAGGAAATCAAAGAGCTTCCCCTACCAGTCAACAAGAAGGGAGCTTAGTCCTTTCTGGGAAAGGTAAATTTTGTGAGAAAAATCATTTCTGATTTTGTAGGACTAATTAGACCTATTACCTTGATACTCATGAATGATCAATTATTCAAATGGAAAAAAGAGGCCAAAGAAGCCTCTGAGAAGGTTAAGGATGCTATTTCTTAAGCTCCTGTGTTGGTAAACCTAGACTTATCAAAGGACTTCATAATGTATGTATTTAGGAGTGAATCCAATATTACTACTATTTTGACCTAGAAGTGATGAAGAAAAGGGCGAACATCCAATAGCATTCCATTTCCATAATTTAAAGGATTATGAAAAAAATTATCACTTTGTTGAAAGGAAAGAATTTTCCATTGTTAAGGGGCTCAAGAAGTTTTGACACCTCATATCTTACAACAAGGTGGTAGTATATGTCATGCATTCTAGTGTGTGCTAATACATGCTATGGAGGGAGAAATCATAGAGAAAAGGGCCAAGTAGATTACTAAGATCCTCAAATATGACATTGAGGTCAGGACCACGCAACTGTCTGAGGGAGAGGATTGTGTGAATATTTGGTGCATGATCAAGAAATGCCAGCTGAAGAGGAACAACTTGAGCTTGTTCTAATGAATGAATCTGAGTTTGAAAACTGTTGGTTGGTGAATTAGACAAGATTTATGCAGACTAGGAAATATCTGACGAGCCTCCCTTCTCAGAAAAAGGAGATTCTATAGATTACAAAATATCAGATATGCGCTCATTGAAGGAGTCCTTTACAAAAGGAAATTCAATGGTGTTCTCTTGTGGTGCGTCACCACAGAGCAAGCAAAGAAAATTCCAAACATATTCCACAACAGTCTAGCTGGTGAAACTTCTCTGC
The DNA here is from genome assembly GCA_007258455.2 of Sequoia sempervirens. Classification (NCBI taxonomy): domain Eukaryota; kingdom Viridiplantae; phylum Streptophyta; class Pinopsida; order Cupressales; family Cupressaceae; genus Sequoia; species Sequoia sempervirens. The sequence goes on along the minus strand of VDFB02000042.1, from coordinate 15,668 downwards.
AAAGACTAGGGCCATCAAAATTATGTGTGTTGGATATTTCTGGCCTACACTATTTAATGACTCATACTCTTTGGTTAAGGCTTGTAAGGAATGCCAATTCTTCATAGGGAGAAGGAAGAACTCAACAATGCCCCTAAATCCAATAGTTACTGAGGAACCCTTTGCACAATGGGGCCTTGATTTTATTGGGATGATTAATCCTACCTCCAGTGTTGGACATAAATGGATCCTCATGGCTATAGACTACTTTACTAGATGGACCGAGGCCATGCCCCTAAAGAATGCAATAAAGGTGGAGATTGTGAACTTTCTCGAGGAATTGGTAATGAGATTTAGCCCATTGAAGACCATTATCTCTGACAATGCTAAGGATTTCATGGGTTTAAAGGTATGTCAATTTGCACTCAATCATGGCATATTCTTAAAAACATCTTCAAACTACTACCCACAGGGAAATGGCCTAGCCGAGTCAATGAATAAAAATTTAGTCCGACTTATTAAAATAATCAAGTTAGAGCATCAAAAGGAGTGGCATAAGAACCTCTTGGTAGCACTTTGGGAAAACCAAATAACTCCTAAGCAAGTTCTTAAGAATTTTCCGTATGAGCTAGTATACGGGAAGGGAGCGCTATTGCCCATCTCCATGGAAATTCATGCATTACAATTGCTCAAGTCTCTAGAGGTGGAGCAGAATGGAGTCATGGAAGTCCTATTGGTTGAGTTGTTGGAGGTGCAGGAAAAAGGAGAAAAGGCGCTGATAGTCATGAACAACCGCCAATAGGTGGTTAAAAGGTGGTTTGACAAGAATACCTTAGACCAAGGTCTTAAATGCAAAGATCTAGTGCTAAAATTCAATAAAAGGGCCGCAAAGCTTGACCTACATAGAAAGTTTGAGAGCTTATGGGAAGGCCCTTTTCACATTATTCAATGCAAGCAACATAATGCATTTGAACTAGAAAACATGGAAAAAAAAGCATTGGGGATTCCAATCAATAGAATCCACCTCAAATTGTTCAATTATGCTTCAATAATAATTTTTCCAGGGTTGATATGTAATTATGTAAATTTCCTTTGTGTTTTTTTTTTGTCCAATCTTGAAATGAACCCATAATGCAAGAAACAAAGAAACAAACCCATATGAAAAATTTGAAAAATAACTCAAAGAAGCATAATAGAACCCATAATGTACAAAGAAAAAGAGATAGAAATTGATTTAAAAGCTATATATTCATTGTATTATATACTTTGGTATTACAATTTCAAAATGGCTCTTAGGCCATAATTTTTGAAGTATACATATACTGTGCATGTTTTCAAAGCATATATTAAAAGCCTTTTGAGGAATATATACAAGAAGCAGGGAAAAGGGAGTTCAGTCTTCAAGTAGGAGCATTAGCAACATCAACAAAATATGGAAAAACTTCACCAACATGATCATTAACAACAACATGATCACTAACGATAGCAGGAGCATCAACAACAACAATGGCCAGTGGCGGTGGATACACCAGGTTCCTAAAATTAGTGTACCACTCCACACAGTAGAATAGCACCACATTGTAGTAGCATAGTAGGAAGTGGCATGCAGGAGTGACCCTCTGGTGGTGCTCTTCATGTGTCAGAATGCATAATCCACTCAGAAATAATATCGACGACACCACTTCATCTTCTTCAATGTGTTTGCGAAGGTCGCTCGCCGTAGGAAGACCAAGCCCATACATTGCATTTGCCACAACTTCTCTGAGACCACCAAGGTAGCACTTCAGGAAGATTTCTAATGTGAGTCACACAATCATAGTATTGGGTACCTGTATATCAAGCAGGGAAGCCATGAAATGGGAGAAAATGTTAGTGTTAACCCTATACTTGTCCTCATACTCTATGAAATCCCTCCCTAGTATCCATTTTATTGCTACTATCTCAAAAGAATGCTTATTCTTCGTCATATATTTGAGACACCTATTAAAAATTTCACCTAAAAAGGCTGTTTGTGACTTATTTCTAGTGAGCCTAATCGGAGTATTCATTGCATCTATCTCTACCCAACTACCAAATGCTAATTCTTCCCAATTACCAAGTGTAATTTGCTATTGTCTTATGGTCTATTTATAGAAATAGCTGAGGTACATGCATTGGATAAGCATGATGCTAATTGAGTGTTAACGCTAAAGTCCCATCAAGAGCCAACTCGAAATTCCCACCACAAAACAAACTTGAAAATCCCACCCAGTTGCATCTGTTGCATACGAATTGTTGCATGCGAAGTTATGGAGGAGTAATTAATTGTTGAAACCAGTGGCAGTCCCAAGTGATTGACCACATAGTCAAGTGTTGATGTGTCACGCTATGGGACTTTTTTTATTTCTCCAAGGATGAATTGAATATTTTGTGTACTCATTATGCTTTGGGCCTAATTATTCTTTTTAGGGTATTAATTGCAAAAAACATACAAAAGGTTGTGTGCCTTCAATCATCGGCTCAATTTCCTAGGAAACCCCATTGTAGGACATAATGACTAATCACCATTATGAACGATTGTCTTTTCAAAGGGAAATAAATTCATTTCACATGAACAAGGAGAGTTGGAGGTATATGATGAATTTATTGAAAAAAGGAAACCGCTATCTACAACTCCAAGTCAAGAGAAAACTAAGTATTGCATGAGAAAAAATGACATTGTGAAAATATTTCTAAGTACGTTATTCATTGCTAAGAGCTTTGAGTGCAAAATTTTCCAAGGAACCCAAGTGAATTGTAGAGAGTTTGAATGTTGCTAAGGTCTAAAAGTTCTTGAAATGGTCCAAAATCTTTACATAGAGGCATAAGGACAAGTGAATCAAAGCCTATCTAACACCATGCGTGTGACACCAATGGCCAACATTTTTGATGACCTCTTATGCTTCACTTGGGATGCTAGAGAAGTCGAAGTGGGTCCGCACGTAGTCCATGGAAAAGAAAGTTCATAAGGACTAGATGTTGATAATAGAGGAATGGGATAACATTCATGACCCCATCCTCAAAACCAACCCTAAGAGTCTGAGGGAGGTAGCCTGCAAGAGGATGAAATAGTGTAGTAGCCAACAAGCCTTGCCATACAAGCTATGGTTTTGGGGTCTACCATAGTATATGGTTCCTTTTGTGTATTACTTCCCAGAACTAGTCCACAAATGCATGCAACATTTTAACCCAAATACCAACATCTTTGAGGGACGGGAATTGAGGGTCATAATCAATGTAGAGGCTATAAGGGATATGCTATGCCTCCCTCCAAGCAAGGGCTATAGTGCAGAAAAGATGGAGAAGTTCATTCTAGAAGGGGGATAAGAGTTTTGGCACACCAGATATCTTGCTCTAAGCTTTTATAACCAAAAATCCAAATGTCCTAAAGAAGATTTTAAGAAGCCACCATAGATTCTAGTCGTGCACCTCACTTTAACATAGACTTGTAGGGGGCCTTCTCTATGATGGATTTAATTTGTGGCATGGATGGCGACAAGTATGTGAATGAGTTTCAACTAGGTCTGGGTTTTCAGTTGAGGAGACAACATTCTTTATTCTGGTATGAATTTGCGGAAGTCATCATCTAGGAAATACTGAGCCAGATCAAAGAATAGAGTACACAACATAAATTCAGGTTTTCTTCTCTCCTCACTCATGTTTTTGCACCAGAACCCTGATTTCTTTATAAAACATATGTACTTGGCTATTTTTTATGAACATGGAGTCAAAAGGACAATTTCTATATGGACTCCCCTCCTCTCTGCAACCTATGATTCCTATGCATTTTTGGAGTGCTTCTTAACTCCGAGTTTGCAATATTTTAGTGAAGATAGCAAGCTTTATTGGCTATCCATCGAGCAAATAAGATGGATGTAGATTTTCCGTCCTTGCGATTGGTTTCTCGGGGAGGATTTCACATTTTTTAGGCTACATGGCTTTATTGAGGAGCCATTATAACTCCTGAAATGCATCATAGATAGGGTATTGGCCCTCAAGGTGTTTCAACAACTGTCAATTATCAACAAGAACTTTTACGGAGGGAAAAATAAGAAAGGGTTTTTCTTCTACCCTTTGAGCTTTAAGACAGTGGTAATGATAAAGAAGTAGATGCATGGTTTAGCAGAAGCAATGCTGGCTCATCTAGGGTTGGTATTAATTTGTGACGAATCACAATACAACCCTGAAAATAACTTAGCGGATCTAAATGTCAAGGTGACTCACAACTCCCGACCTTAATGGGAAGCTCGACAAAATTTGCAGTCAGAATAGGATGACCTGTTTATGGGCCTGGCTTATATTCCTACTAAAGATAGGAGGCCACCATGGCTCTCTTTTTATTTTCCTTTGGTGAAGCCTAATGAGAAGTGCCAAATGGGGGCCACCCTTTGCAATAATTTGGCCAAGCATTGGAATTGGAGCAAGGAGAAAATTGTAGCCTTCTAGATTTATCGTCAAGAGATCAAATGCCCTGATGTCCCATTCCAAGATGTAGACAAGGATGAAAGATTCAATACTCTGTGGAATAGAAGGAATGATTACACTGATGCGAGTGGTAATGAGGATATAGACCCAGAGGAATATAGGAAATATATAGGGAAGGGAAAGGAGGTGAAACAGGCCCAAGCGTAGAAGAAAGAAAAGGCGGTAGAGTAGTCTGGCTAGACTTCATTGAAACTGCATTTGATTGCATCATGGTTAGAGGCTTCACTACCATGCACATGGTCTATAAAAAGGTCCAGGGGAGCCCAACAATCTTTAGATGTCATAGAGGTGGACAATTCCCCACCCGATAAGAGGCAGCGCATAGATGCAACCTTTAGAGAGGGCTCACAGGAACCTACAACGAGCCATGGATCCGAGTCCTCCATAGCTCAGGTATCTTTCTCTCCCCCTCTTCTCACTACACAATCTTTGGTTACTCCTAATACCTCTATCGTATCTACACCACCAATCACTTTGGGTATCAGCCTTTCTTTTTCTGCTTTTGCTTCCATGGTCAAGAGAGGTTTCTCCCAATTCTCCTATATTAAAAATGCAACTTTTACTCCCCTATTGTTTATCCCACCCTTCATTATTGCTGAGTCTGGATCCACCATTGCTACCCCTTTTACTCCCATTGCATTGGCTCCAACTCAACCTGGCCTATAGATGGAATCCATTGCAACTCTACTACTGCCACCACTCCACATGAGTCCTTCCTCCACTTCCCTGACTAGGCCTTGGTATAACATACCCCTGTTCTCCCCATTAACGGTCTCTCTACCAAAAAAGACATCATCCATGACCAAAAATCTCTCTTTTCCTTTTTCTCTTCCTCTCGGTGCTCCCTTCGCTAGTGAATTGATTAAATCACCAACAAGATTCATGTCGGAGGGTGACAAAACAAGAGTAGCATGGGCTATTAGAGTCTAGAAGAGGAAAGAAAAGGTGCTACAAAGTTGACCAAACCATGTGTGTAGACCCTTTTTAATGAAGCTCAATCATCATTGCATTTCACAACTATGCATCCAAACACCATCAAGCCATAGGGAGAGATGCAACCCTAGGACTATATGATGCATGCTGTAGGAATTGATCTGTGCATAGCCTGGCCACAAGACAAGGTTGAGCTAATGGAGGAAACCTAGAAAGTGGTGACTACTGACTTCCTCAAGCGCAGTCACCAACTACAAAAGAAGGAGGTTGAGCTAAAAAAAATCATGGAAAGGGTGGAGGTCCTTCTTAACAAGGAAAAAGCAAGGGAGACCAAAATTACATGAATATCTTAGCAAGCACAAGCGAAAGGTGACAAACTCCGGGTGGAACATGCAAAGTCCCAATCCATGGATCCCAACCTAGTCATTGAACTATAACAGAAAAACTAGGAGTTACAAGACCAGTTGGTGTGGGTAGAGGGAGAAGTGCAACAAAATACCGAAGAGCTTCGGCAGTAGCGAGCTCAATTAGAGCAAGAAATGTAGTAGAAGGATCATGAACTCTGGAGGAAAAAAGCTTAATTTGAGGAGATCAAAGAAGTAAGGCTTTCCATAGAAAATGAATCCACAACCAGAGGCCAAGCTGAGGAATGATTGCTTGCCAAGTTGGGGACTCTACACGAATGAATCTCTGTTGTAGAAAAAAGAATTGAGGAGCTAACACAAGATGTTGGGTTGAAGAAGATGGAAATTGGTGCTTTCCAAAATCCTCCTCAACCTCTTGCTACTCAGTCAGATCTACCCTCAGTGGCCCAACACCTATACATTTCCTACTAGGAAAAATTCAAGACTTTTTGTTTGACTCTTTTGCTGATGCTACAATTCATGGCACAAGTGACAAATTTGAGTAGAGAGGTTCATGGAACAATAGAGCAGTTCCCACAGTTAATAATAGAGAAGGTGCCTGAGGAAAAGAAGTTGCTAGACAAGATATACACGGTGAAAAATGAGGATCCAGTGAATGCAGGGATTGAAGACTGAAGCTCAGCTGCCAAGACAACAAAATAATTCATTTTTTTCCATGTGGCTATCCTCCATGCTAGCATTTGTTCGACAACACTAGGTCAGACTATGAATAGTAAATGGGTGACATTCTATTAACTGACTTAGATGGGCTTGGCCTCCCCATTTCTTTTCAATGATTCAGTGGCCACAACAGAGCATATCACAACAAAAATTAGGGAGAATCAACAAGATTTATCCACCTTTCAGAATTTTAGTCAACCACCTACTACTGAGGACATTGAAAGGGTCACCCATCAGATAGCGCAACTACTCTTTCAGCTTGAGTCTGGGAACAGGATATCTATGAAGCTGCCTTTGAAAGAGGATCGATTTGCATGAGGCACAAGAGAATCTGCACACCATATCAATACCATCCAAGGCCGACTGGCTACCTGTATAGATCACACTCTCAAAGCTCTAGCTTTGTTGCCCAATGGATAAGGATCTGGTCATTGAATGAAAAATTTTGGGTTCCCATTTTACAAGTGAAATTCCCTTGGTAGTTTCCAAAGACTATGGATTGAAAATCCATTGAGCTCCCTTTGGGACAATAACATTCTTTTATTTAACCTTGGCCTATTCTCATATGCTTATACATCTCTGGCCCCTTTTTGAAGATTCATGCCTGTTGCTTCCACGTGTCTGTCGTGTGCTCCTTGCAAAGGGTTTCCTCTCTTGTTCCTTTATCAAGCCCTACCATGTCTCCACATGTCAGCAACGTGGGACTTTGAGAGCCCATTCCCCTTTTCTTATCTATTGAGCTCCACCCACATGCCATGTAGCATCATTCCATAGGAACCTTTTTCTAGACCCCACAATCAATGCTCAGGATGAAGACTTCTCCATGTGTCTTCTCTACGGGGAGTTTCATCGCAAGGAAGGGAGGAATGAATGAAAATCCCCTCTCTATCACCATGTGTCCTAACCAACTTTGTGGGCAAGCAACACATGTGTGCATGGGGATTTTTGCTGCTTCCACACTAGGACCACATTCATCATTTACAAGGGGATGCATTTGGTTCGAAGGTGACTGCATTCCATGCTTCAGAATATTTTCTATTGCAACGACAATGGGAAATCATCACGATGGATATCATTGAAAATTTAGGGAATCTTTTCTATTATTTTCTCTCAGACGGTGGGATGCTTCTCTATATAAACTACTTCACCTCTCCAAAAATGGTCTTGGTTCCAGAGTTTGCAGAATACACAGAAAATTGAAAAAGACACCAGGCTTTTGTATTATTTTTAGATTATTGTTTTAAGATTCACAGACTGTACCATTCTTGTTTGGCCTTTCTATTTCTTATCTAATTGAAAAAGCATTATATTGTGTTGTTATTGTACTGAGTAGTTCATTTCAGAACTTATATAATTTCAATATAAGTTTGCTGATTTAGATCATGTCTTCAACTCTTCTTTTTAGTAAATGTGTATGGAGGTTATTTTATGTCATTTAATGAACTTCTTAGGTTTTTCATCTGTGTTCTTTGTTATTTTGGGACATGCAAATTGTTGAACGGGCCCTTAAATCCCATCTGAAAAGTAGATTTACCATGCCTACACCTACATCTTGGTGCATCGCCCTAGTTAGATCTTTATTTTATATATTTTCTTCCTTTTCCCATTCCATAACCCCCAAATATAGAAGAAGCCAACTTCTTTAAAAACCCAGAGGTCACTCAATTTAGCCCAATTGGTCACCCCATTAACTGAGTTTCCCATATGGCTATTGGTTGACAATTTTAGGCATCAACAAGTTCCATCAGACATAATGTATGGGACAAAAAATGAAAAGTTCTTAGAAATATGTGAAACTTGCATTGGCACCAAAAAGACCTATGTGGGACTCATTCACCCAAGGTGGCGAATGAGTCCCATAAACTAAATCTAGGCCACACATGCCTTGAACACATAAATTATGATTGTTCAATGATTGGTGTCAGGATTATCCTTGAAAAGATGCAATAAATGAGGCTTGTGGATGCAAAATAGGGCCAATTAAAGCATAATAAAGCCCAATTATTAATAAAAAGCTTAGATAAATGTGAAAGTGTGTTACAACACTTTATGACACTCCAAATAAGGCTAGGTTAAGGTTGGTTTTGATTAAAATTATGTTTATTATGTTTAGTTAATTGATAAAACACTAGAAAAGTGTGAAAGTGTGTTACAACACTTCACAACACTTTAGCAAGGCACCATTAAATTACATTAGTTCACAAGGGCCCACCTAATGTGAATGTGTTATCCACATTGCAACACTAAATCAAGGCAACATTAAGCCAAAATCCACAAGGAGGACCCAAATGAGTGTGAAAATGTCAAGGGATCCATTTTACTACACTACACTACACTTGGATATGATTTTTGGTAGTCAATGAAAACTCAATATAGCATACCTGCAAATGGATTGAGAAAAAGTGATGACATGAAGGACTATGAAACAAATGGTAAAGAAGGCTTCGCTCTCTTGAGTAGTCTTGCAAATTCTGAATTAGTCATTTAGTTATGGATCTAAAAAATGCTAAAGAAATTTTGGATAAGATGGAAAGTGTTTATGAAGGATATATTATGGTTACACAAGTTAAGATGTAGAACTTTAAGACCACATTTAAGAACTTGAGGATGTTTGAAGATGAGAACTTTGCAATCTATATGCAAAGTGTAGATGAAGTGATGAGATCCATCAAAGGTCTTGGAGGAAAGGTCAAAGAACCTAAAGTGGTAGATAAAATTCTTAGAACCCTTAATAAAGCTTACAATTATAAAGTTGTTGCTATTGAGGAATCTCAAAATCAAGATCAGTATTCTAGAGATCAATTGTATGGCTCTTTAATTGCATTTGAGATGAGAGAGTTTGGTACTAAAAATGGTGCAAGAGTTGAGATTGCTTTTAAGGATACAAAAAATGAGAAGACTAAAGAACCAGATCAAGAAGATATTCATGATGTGGAGGCTAACATTGCGAGAAGGATGAGAAGAGGTAATGGTAAGTATAAATGTAAATTACCTTTCAAATGTTTTAGTTGGGGATAAATAGGTCACTATGCTTCAAGTTTCCAAATAATGAATTCTTGTTCATGGATTTAAAAGATGAATCTACTTTTGCTAACTCTAAAGGATGTGTGAAGGAAAGTGCTCTAAAGAGAAGGGATAAGACTAAAGGTACTTTGGTATCTTCTTTTCATGTTAGCAAAGATAAGAAATATTGGATCATTGATAGTGGATGCTCAAATAACATGACTAGAGACAAGAGTAATTTTGTTAAACTTGAAAAAATATGATGGAGGACTTGTTAGATTTGGAGATTAGGTAGGTGCTAATATTTGTTGAATAGGTTCAATCAATTTTTATGGAAAGCATAATATTGATGATGTGTACTATGTCAAGGGTTTAAGGCATAACCTTTGAGTGTTGGAAAAATGTGTAGCAAGAGATATAATCTTATGGTTTAGGATGATGGATGTGAGATCAAAAGAGGGTTTGAAACTGTGATTGTTGTTAGAAAGAGGACATATGGAAATGTTGATCAGCTCAAGGGTGTTTGTGGTCATTATTTTATGAATTCGATAAATTGAAGCTAGTTATGGTACAAGAGGATGTGTCACATTAATTTTGACAACATAGTTAGAATTAGTTCAATTCAATTCAAGTAGTGAGAGATTTTCTAGGGATTACAAAGCCTATCAATGTTTTCTACAAGGAGTGTCAGATTGAAAAGAAAACAAGAAGAAGTTTCAAGGGTAAAAAACAATCTTTTATTGGATTGTTAGAATTAGTGCATATAGACCTTTGTGGTCCTACAAGATTTATAAGAATTCAAGGTGACATGTATATCATGTTTTTGATTGATGATTATTCTAGAATGACATGGGTTACATTTTTAGAGAAAAATATGAAGCCCTAAATAGATTCAAAGAATTTAAAGTTATGGTTGAGAATGAAATGGATTTGATGATCAAATTCTTGAGGTCTAACAGAGGCAGAGAATTAACCTCCAATGAATTTAACATGTTTTATGAGAATCATGTCATAAAGAGGAACTTGTCTACCCCTAGAACTCCTTAGAAAAATGGAGCACTTGAAAAGAAAAATAAGACTATTCAAGAAGCTACAAGGACTATGATGAAAGAAGCTAGCCTACCAGAAGTCTACTAGATTAAAGCAATTCATACTACTGTTTACATAACTAGCAGAGTTCAAGAAAAAGAAAACAACACAAAGACTCGCGATGAGTTGTATGGAATGATCCCTTTTGTCAAGTACTTCAGAGTGTTGGGAAGAAAATTATATATTAGAAGATATGATGAAAACTTAGGAAAGTTTGATGCAAGGTTTGATGAAGGAATTTTCCTTGGATATTCTACTTAAAGAAAAGCTTATAAATATTACAATAAAAGATTGAGAAATATTGTTGAGAGTGCAAGTGTTGAAGTTTATGAAGATTTGTAAAATCTAGTGATGATAGATGGATATGAATCTAATGAACCTACTTGCACAAAATAATAAGAAAGAGCCAAGGAATAGGAAGCACATGATGAAGAGGAAGACACTCCTGAAAAGACCCCTAGAACCTATAAGTATGTGAGGAGAAATCATTCAAAAGAACAAAACATTGGGGAAAAAAGAAAAGGTGTATTGACAAGAAGGAAAGTTGTTGAAGAAGAGGTAAATTTGTGTCTACTTTCTAAAGTTGAACCTAAATAGTGATTGAGGCATGCAAATATGAACATTGGATGAAAGCTATGGAAGAAGAACTTATGCGGATTGAGAAGAATTAGACTTGGGAACTTGTCTCGAGACCAACAAAAAAAAGTAATTGAATATAAGTGGGTGTTTAGAAACAAATTGAATGAGAATGGAGAAGTTGTAAGAAATAAGGAAAGGCTTATGTTTAAGGGCTACTTACAAGTTGAAGGAATACACTTTAAGGATACATTTGTTCCAGTGGCTAGAATAGAAGCAATCAGGATGTTTTTGGCTTTTGCAACACATAAGGGATTTAAATCTTATCTGATGGATGTGAAGTCTTCTTTCTTGAATGGAGAATTGGAAGAGGAAGTATACATGGAACAACCGAAAGGATTTCAGTTATTAAGGATTTCAGTTATTAGATAAACCTAATATGGTCTATAGATTGAAGAAGGAATTGTATGGATTGAAGCAAGCTCTTAAAGTTTGGTATGCAAGGCTAGATAAGTATTTGATACAAAAAGGATTCAATAAAGGTATCGTAGATAGTAATCTTTACTTTAAGGTTAAAAAATATTAAATCTTGATTGTAGTTGTGTATGTTGATGACATAATTTTTGGAGGAAATGAAGCTTTGTGTAAGAAGTTTGCATAAGATATGTAGAAAGAGTTCGAGATGTCTATGTTTGGGGAGATGAATTTCTTCCTTGGACTACAAACAAATCAGATAGAAAAAGGCATATTCATTTCACATTCAAAGTATGCCAAAGAAATTTTGAAGATGTTTGGAATGGAAAACTCTAAATTGGTATTTACTCCTATGATTATTGATTGCAAATTGAGCAATAATGATGTATCTCCGAAGGCTGATTTGAGAAAGTACAGATCTATGATTGGCAGACTGGTATATCTAACTACTACTACACTAGATATCATGCATGCAATTTTTCTTGTGGCTAGATTTCAAGATCCTAGAGATTCACATGTTTCAGTAGTGAAGTGGATATTTAGATACCTAAAGGGCACTCTGGATCATGGGTTATGGTATCCAAAAGATACAAATTTTATATTGAGTGCTTACACAGATGTAGATTGGGCTAGTTGTGTTGATGATAGAAAAAGTACAAGTGGTGGTGCATTCTTTCTTGGATGTAGATTGGTGACATGGCTAAGTAAGAAAAAAGATTCAGTTTCTTTATCTACTATAGAGGCTGAGTATATTACAACATCATGTTACTACACACATGTGTTGTGGATGAGGAAAATATTGAAGGATATTAGATTGGTGTATGATGAACCTATTTCTATTTTTTGTGACATTAGAAGTGCAATAAAAATTTCAAAGAATCTAGTGATGAATTCAAGGATAAAACATATTTCAATCAGATATCACTTTCTAAGAGAGAATGTTGTGGAGAATGAAGTGAAGCTTGAATATGTAGCTACAAAGGGTTAGATTTTTGATATATTCACTAAGGCTCTTCCTAAGGATACTTTTGAGTATCTTTGGGAGAATTTGGGTGTTATTTCCCCTCATTTTTTGAACTAGATGCATAAGGAGATGCATTAGTCTAGTAGATTTCAAGATCTATCCCTTATTCTAGACTGATGTTGGTGGCTACCTCTTAGGGGGAGTAGGTAGTGGTATTGTAGATTGTTGCAGATTGTTGTGTAATCCTAAGGGGTAGTATATAGAGAAGTAATGGAAAAGGGTTGAAGAGTAGTTGTGTAATGGAAAAGGGAGAGAATAATGCAAAAAAATTCTATCCTTTTCCATTGATGTCAAAGGAGAGAAGATTCATGTGAAAATGAATAAGTAATAAGGGAGAGAGTATCACATGAAAACGAGAAATTTATCAGGGGGAGAGAGAAACATTTGAAAGAGAAATTCAGTTGAAGAAAGAATAATGTAAGGTGGAGAGTGAGTAAAGAGAAAAGAGAAAAGGAAATAGGTATATTCAGAGTTGTCTTTGGTGTTTGTTCACATCAAGTGAATTCCATCAATAACAAAGGGGGAGATTGTTGCAAGTATGTGTAGATTGGTGTTGTCATTAATGTCAACAAGCAAGTGTGTTGTCATTAGTGTCAATTGTATGTGATGAGGGATATTGGTGTTAAAGATGAATATTTGGTGTTGTTTTTGCTTTGATTTGTTGCATTATTTTTTCACCAGTTAAGCTACTAGTGTTTAACTTTGATGTTACTTTGATAAGCTTCTATATATAAACGTAGTAGTGTTGAAGATGATGTGGATGTGTCTTTGGTGCTTTTTTTCCAGGTGATTTTGATAAAAAATGATAAAAACAGGAACTAGAATATTCTAGTGTTGTTCTAGGTTACATAGAGGGTTTCTGGTTTTGCTCTACATTTCTTCTAGGTTGAAGATATGCCTATGCAATTCGAATGCAGGATTGTGAGGGGCCAAACAGTGGCAATATGAAATAAAAGTGGCTAACAACTTTTCTTTATCTATATTTGATGAAATGGAAAGGGTTTATAGAGAAAATTGTTAGCTTTCCAAAAATATAAGATATTCCTTATTTGGACTTAGATAGATAATTATTATTGATTTTCTACGTACATTTTAACTAAAGTCTAGATTTATAGGATGATTGAAAGACATCTATAAATTTTAAATGGTTGAACATTTTTTGAATCCAAAAGGTGTGTCACACACTATGCTTCATAAAATATAGGTTAAAAAAAAAGGAAAATTAAATTTCATAATTTTTAACCAAGTTAAGCTAGCCGGACAAATGGTTTTTTAATATTTTTGAAAAATCCTACTAGAAAATTCATAACTAAATATTTACTTGCAAATAAATTATAAAAAAATATGTGTTACATCCAAGAATGTGTCCTATACTTATATTAAAATATTTAAATAAAATATTTTCTTTTTCTCCCCATTAGGGTGGCCAGACAAACACTTGCTTTTTATTTTTTTCTTTTAAATTTAATACTATTTCATTGAAATTTCTAATTTTCATCAAATAGATTTATTTTTTTCCAAGAAAAAGGACTAATATCTTATAAACTACATTTAATTTACTACAAATTCTCTTTTTACATATTTTTTAAATTATGTAAATAGCCTATTCAAATTTTTATGTTAATAGGAAGATCAAGTTTGGTATCCGAGTAGTTTAATAGGAAAAATTGCAAGTGGTGGATGTTAACTAGTTTGAAATTAAAGTGAGAAGAAGGTGCACTTGAAGAGTTTAATCCACATATTGGATCAAGGCGAGATACTCGAAGAAAAACCATGGAACAACTAAAAGAAGGAAAACCTTCTAGTCCTAAAATCTTTGAGAATGAAGAAATGTTTCACAAAGCATTCCTGGATATGAAGATGATGGTGGAAGAATTGTACAAAGACTGTTAGAAGGAAAATGAGAGGAAAAAAATAAAGGAGGAAGGTGAATCCTCTTTGAAAGATGATAAAGGAAAAGGAGTAGGAGGTGGTAGTGACCCTCCTGAAACTCCATCCTTGTCTTCTTCATCTTCATCTTTTTCTTCCTCTTCATTTTATTTTTATACTTCTTCCCCCAAGAAGAAACAACCTGTACAGTTTGAATCAAATTCACCTTTGTTAAAACTTGATGTTAAATTTTATTTTCCAACCTATAATGGAGAACTGGATGCAGAGAAACTTGAAAATTGGATAAAACAAGTTGAAGTATATTGCAGGGTACCAAATTTCATTGATGATTCTTCAAAGATCCAATTAGCAACTATTCGCCTGGGAGGCACAACTCTAATTTGGTGGGAGAGCAAAACTCAAGAAGATCTCAGCCGATATGGTAAAATCATTTCTTCTTGATTTGAGTTTACAAATGCACTTAAGAAATAATTTTATCCATTAGGTCACATGCAAAAATCTGCAATGAATTGGAAATCATTAAGGCAAGAGAAAGGACAAAGTGTACAAGAATATACACAGGAGTTTAGGAAAAAAGCTTTAATTTTGGGCATTCCTTTATACACGCAAGAAATTTTTTTGAAATATATAGGTGGATTACATGAAAAATTGAGGCATACAATACTTATGCTCAATCCAAATAACCTTGATGAAGTTAGGGTGCAATCCATTCATCTTGAAACAAGCATGAAGAGTAGCCATGATAGTTTCTTAATGGAATCTAGTAAGCATAAAGGAAATAAGAAAGGGAAGAAGGAAATGTAGTGGGAAACTTCTATGAAGAAAGACGAGGAAAATCCTTATTGCTCACACCACAAAAAGAAAGGGCACAAAAATGCAAAATGTTGGAAATTGCATCCTGATCAAAAACCAAAGTGGTTCAAAGATTGAAAGGGTAAGCAAAAGACTCCAGCCATCGTGCAAGACCTCAAATCAGATTTCGATGATGAAACCAAGATAAAAGTTGTGGGTTTAAAAGGTATCACTCCTATTGCTAGTACTAGTTCCCATGCTTCTTCTATAAAGAATAATGAGATTCTTGTTGAAAGTAAAAGGAATGAATTATTTCATAT
>VDFB02000041.1:0-20280 GCA_007258455.2 Sequoia sempervirens | reverse complement strand
TATTTGGTAAAATGGAAGGGTCTACCTATAGTGGATGCCACTTGGGAAGGAGTGAAAATATTTGATCACCCAAATTTGAAGTTGCTTGAGGACAAGCAATCTCGGGAAGGGTGGATTGTGATGCCCCCACTATTAATCACTGACCAAGGAAATATTAATCGCAACCTGTCTTAAATTAATTAATCGCTGACCATAGAAATATTAAAGTGGCATCGATGGGAATTAATAATGGAGGATTGTGAATGTAACGACTCCACAAGAAAACAAATAATCAATAATTAAAAGAAACTAAGGGGGCAGCGCTTGGTTATGAAGAGATGTATCCCTTACCAAGGTAAGGATATTAAGGAAAAGATGTGACTATTCACCCCCCCTCCATGAAGGATATATAAAGGAGGTTGAATCTTTTGGGAGATCATCAAGCCATCAAATTGTGAAAAGATGAATAAGAATTGGAAACCCATTGGAATAAATATTATTTACTAGTAAGAGGATTATTGTAAGTCCTTATATTATTTACGATCATGCAATAATGATGCTTGTAGCAATTATTGATCCTTATAAGTAATTATGATTCTTCCTTTATTATAAATGTGGATAATAGATTCGTATAATCATTTTGAATTTAGAGAAATGATTGCAAAACAAGAAGGCTGATCAACCTTTCAAGTTCATGAGAGTTGAAGACCCGACATACTCGGCCATCAAGTATGCCACCCATAAGGGGGTTAAGCCTTGTGGGCTAAGAGGCAAATGTGTGCTCCCAGGCTTGGTGGAAGGGAGGTAGTCTTCATGCTCTTATCAAGCGCTCCACCATAGGGGGTTTAAGCCTTGTGGGCTAGGAGGCTTATTAGTGCTCTTGGGCTTGGTCTAGGAGGACGACTAGCCTCAAAGGTGGGTTGAGGGATGGAAGGGTGGCCCACCTTCCATGCTCTCACAGTACAAGGGCGACCAACCTTGAGACTGTGGTTTGCAAACATTTCAACAAATTCCTAATAAGATTATTAATATTATTAGGAATCCATATGGGAATGGCATTTTGATGTGACTAATGTGCATGGATATCATGTTATTTACTAATGACTAATAATATTTATATTATCATGACTTATGAGCTAATGTCAATTTCTAGTGACTAGTATTGTGTGCAGGACCTAAACCAAGATTTATATCTTATAAAGGGCATTTCAATTGGTAAATTTATAATCTTAAATGTATTACATTTCTTATTTTGGTACAAATTGTGGTTTTAGGACAAAATATAGGAATATCCCAAATAAGGGACATTACACAAAGGGGTGGAGAGCACCTTCATACGTACTTCAATGATAAACAAGACTCACCATAATAATTGACTAATCTAATGGTGTCCTTAATGATCCAAAGTATCCTCAATTGCAATCAATACACAACAACTAAAGGGTGTAGACTAGCTCACAAATATGCCAACAAACGTCTATGAGGGTTTGGTTATGTGATGCACACCATTAAGTTTTAAGTTCAAGACAAAATAACTGTTGACTAAGTTAAAAAGATACTCAAGCCAATCAAGCCTCTATTGAAAAACATGGTAAAGCATGAAATTACACAAGGTTAGATTGTCTTGAAGCATAAAAAATAATTCCTAGGATAGTCAAGCTTCCCAAAAGAAGGGCTAAGAATGTTGGAGAGGCACAAATAAGCAAAGGGGAACATGTTAAGTCATCATACTTATATCAATCAATGCTTATGAAAATACAAAAGGTCAGATGATGCCAAAGGATCAAATATGTCTTCTAGGATGGTCAAGATTTTTAGTATAAGGGCTAAAATGCTTCTTAGACTTGCAAAAAAACAAAGGGTGTTGCACTAAAGAAAAGGCATCTGGGTTACAAAATTCCCATGTGTGCATTGAATTTATCATTGTCTAATGGAGATGTATGTTGCATATCAATCTTGAGTCATTGGTTACACTTAACCCTTGGTTCATGAATCACTAACTATGATGAAGCAAGATCACAAAGTGCTTGAAATACACATTCTACATCTAGATATTAGAGAGATACCTTACTCATGCTTCCTTGTGTTGTTGAGATGATGCTGAATAAATAGTGAATGAACAAGCCACTCTAGATGTGACCTTTTAAGGGGCTAGGATTAGGGTGGAAATTGGAAAGTGATCAAGGATTTTATTGACCTCGACATTGGCCTTGGTGATTTGAAGTGTTCTTAGAGATTTGGGAACAACTATTAGCATTTCATATCTTTAAGAATTAAATAAATTGTAGGAAATGGGAATGCAAGAATGTAGGAGACTTTTAGATCAAGGAATTTGACATCGTGCCAATTATAGCACGTACTCAACAAAAGTGATGCCCACCTTAACACAAAAACATCCAACATTGTGGATTGTACCTCCCATAATGCTGTTAATCAATTTGTGCTTATAGGTCTGCATTTCATATCTTTAAGAGTTAAATAAATTGCAGGGAATGTCAATGCAAGAATGTAGGAGGCTTTGATATCCAAGGAATTTGACATTGTACCAATTATAGCATGTACTCAACACAAGTGATGCCCACCTTAACGCAAAAGCATCCAACATTGTGGATTGTACCTCCCATAATGCTGCTAATCATTCAATTTATGATTATAGGTCTACAATCACCCCAATCCCCCTCATCATAAATGATGACTCGTGGAGAGGAAAGACATCAATGGAAAAGGGATTCCGCTAATTTGGTCGAGATACACCAACACTATTATGTAGGTATTTGGTAGATGTATGTCATCATAAATGATGACTTGCGTGGAGAGGAAAGACATCAATGGAAAAGGGATTCTGCTAATTTGGTCGGGATACACCAACACTATTATGTAGGTATTTGGTAGATGTATATACATGGTGCATGGAATGGGAGAGAAAGGCCAAGAGTAGTAAAGCAAGAATAAGGAAAGGCATGCTAGGTGCAAGTAATATCAAAGGGCCCTTGATCACACAAATTATGCTGAAAATAAAGGTAAAGAGCAAATCATCAAAAAAACAAGAGAGTTTGTAGGGATTGGATGATGGCATGAACTCTAAGTGGCCACAAACTAGGGGTTATTACATTAATAATTAGGAGAAAGGGAGATATTGTTAACCACTTAATTCAATTGTGAGGATAGGGCAGAAAAAGGTGAGTTGGCTCTTAAATCAACCTTTCTTTATTATGTGTTTGGGGTGACAAGGAGTACAACAATTATGACAATGACAAAAACAGGGGGGTCATATACTAAGAAAAGGGCATTACATTACTAATGCTGAAAAAGGTGTCAAGTGCTCCCTTAGAAGCACAAGTTTTGAGATTCTTGACTTGGGAGAAAAGAGACATTGTAAACACCAATGCATTCTTCCTCTAAATTCAAGCCTTATAGACAAGGAAAAGAAAAAGTGAGTTGTTGTGCATGAGCATTTAACTCAATGTTTCTTTAACATGTGTCCAAGAGGAAGCCTTATAGACAAGGAAAAGAAAAAGTGAGTTGTTGTGCATGAGCATTTAATTCAATGTTTCTTTAACATGTGCCCAAGAGGAAGCCTTATAGACAAGGAAAAGAAAAAGTGAGTTGTTGTGCATGAGCATTTAACTCAATGTTTCTTTAACATGTGTCCAATGTGAGCAGTAAAACTTCGATGAAAACCAAAAAGAGGGTATGGTACACTAAACAGAGGGCATAACACACTATTAACAATGTGGTGGGCATGTCGTGGTGGGCATGCCGATATTTGACAAGGAGGTGGAATCCTAGGTTGAAAAATTATTTGCTTGGAGAGAGTTTAAAGAGACATTTTAAACAAATCGAGGAGGTTTTTGATCATGAGAGAATGATCTCTCTTTATGTAGTGAAAGAATGTTCTTGATAGCAATGAGGGACACAAGGATAGGCTAGGGTATAGGACAAAGGGGTTAACAAAATGGTTGTAGCTTATGCAAGAAACTTAACCTTTGTTTTTCATGTGATGTAAAAAGAAGGGGGGTACTTTGATTGAAGGAAAATCATACTACCACCACAAATCTAAGTGTCACAATTTCTAATCTTGAAGGGAAATTAAAGGATTCAAGCATACTCACTATGTAAAGTTAATGGAAAAGGAAACTCACAAACAAATACAACACACATGCTTAATTATCCCAATGCTTGACAAGGAGGTCGAATCCTAAGTTGCGAGATTCTTTGCTTTGAGAGATAGTTTAAGCCTTTAAGGAGACATTGTAAATGAGTCAAGGGGGTTTTTGATTATGGAAAAATGATTGTATGTTTATATATAGTGAAAGATGTTCTAGATATCAATGTATAGGACAAAGGGGTTAAGGGGTTAACAAAATCTCCTCAATGAAACCATGTGGACTTGTGCATGAGACCTAACCTTTGTTTGTCATGTGTCTAGGGAATGGCATAAAAAGTTGGGGCTGATACTTTGACTAGAAGGAACATCATACTACTACCAAAGGGGGGATTTCACTATAGAAAGTTGATGGAAAAGGAAACCTTAAAGGAAATACAATACACAACCTAAATTAGTAGGCCTAGGAGAGTGGCCACAACCCATTGCTTCATCTCCTAGAAAGGATAAAGGGAACTAGAGAAAGGTCCAAAGGGAAGGTTTGGGGTTATCAAAACTTCTTATTGTAATTTCAAACCATAACTTGTGGTGTCTAGGAGGGAAAATGTCATGAACATCTTGATGAAATGCAAAGTTTATTGGTAAGGAAGGAAAGCAAAGTGGAAAGATTTGTATTGAGAAGAGTTAAGAACCTCCTTTTTCTTAGGCAAGTATAGAGAAATTATATCTAGTGTTCCAAAAGTTAACCCTTGTGATTGATGTGGTTGAGAACCATTAAGGAGAACATGCTCTTGGTCCTTAAGAGACAAATCGTCAACATCTTTCCATTACATGTTGAACACATGGAATCCAAACACAAGTCTAATATATAGAGAGTAATGGAAATATTCCCAAACTTTAGATCACAGCCTTGCATAGGAAGAGACCATTTGCTATGGGAGACCTAAAATCTTGACTATAGTCCTCATGACATAGAAGATGTATAGAAGAAAACATTGTGACCAAATTCACTTAGCAGAAGACATTTATAACTTGTGGAAATATTTAGAAGAATGCTAATAGCTAGTTTCTCATTTTTCTCATTTGTCACCATGCTGAAACATGATTGGACAAGCCACATAGATGTTAGAGCATTTATTTAACCAATATCATTTGTAAAGTTTGAGTAGAATTTCACACAAGGTATCCTTGTTGAAAACATTAAAAGTGAAAAGGTTTGAGTCACTACCCAATTCTCCTTTAAATAAGAAAAGATTGATTTAGTCCCTCATGTAAGGATTGACACACAAATTTTTTCTATCTATAGAGGAAGATTATCAATAGTTGTTTATCACATAGAAAATGGGAGGGGCGGAATTTCCCCTTTTATTGTTTGCTTGATTCTAGAGATAAAAGTGCATTGCCCCCATCTTTAGTTTCTAAGTTGGTATAAATCTTATATTTTTGTAGTGCAAAGAAAAGTATTTGTTGGATTATTTTTGTTATTGAAAAGATGATATTCTTAGAAGCAGAATTGAATCTTCACTTGAAAGTTATTAATTTAATTAGCTTTTAGTGAGATTTCACAAGGAAGAAAAATGAAGTAGAAATTCAAGTAGGAAGTTTTATTATTTTCTATTGCATAAAAAAATCTTAATAGAAGGTATGCTTCAATATAGAATTCAGATTGTTAATTTCTATGGCATTTGAAATTGGTTAGATCCCACAACAATTAACAATATAATTAAAAATACCCATGAAAGCCCTCACTTAAAATAGAATTCATAATCAATCAATTGCTAAGAAATAGTTCATATGCTTTTATTGATATTTTAAATTTGTCATTGGTTTAAGTGTGGTCCTGTTGGAGAAACCCTAGCATATGACTTGGTACTTGAAGCTGCAATGCGGATGCAATCTTTTCAGTCAAGAAACCTGCGATTGTATGGACCATGGAAATGGTTGCTAACCGAGTTTGCTTCATATTATGGAGTATCAGACTCATACACTAAGTTGAGGTATCTTTATGAGATTGTCAATTAATCACTTTATATTAGTTCATCAATCCATTATCTGATTAGACATGTAAATTTGAAATAGTTTTCTTATTAGTAATGATGTTTAAAATATCTAATTCAATTGTTTAATATGTAGGTATCTTTCATGCATTATGGATGTGGCCACCCCAACAAAGGATTGCTTTGATCTTTTGTATGAATTGCTTGTCCCAATAATAAAAGCTCGAGATGAGAACACTTTAAATCGACAAGAGGTAATTTTGCCAAAAATTTCAAGCTATAAGTGGTTGCTATTAAGTTTTTTTACTTGCTTAATTATTTTAACATTTATTTTTCAATTGCCAAAGAACAAGAAATACTTATTGTTTTCTAGTAAATAAACACTAAGAATTAAAAAATATTAAATACATAGAATAAATCTTAAAGAAAGAGGCATCGTCATTCTTTACCTCTTCAATAGACAAGGGACTTTATGTGTAGAATGAACTCAATAACTAGAGTTAGGATTAAGAAAAGGACTTGCAAGGGAATGGTCAAGCTCTAGGTGAAGCATATTGATCCAAAATTGGATCGGAAGGAGGAGATGTTTGTTGTTGCACAATGATCCTAGTTGCTGCACAAGAAGATCTTAGGGTCGTGTTAGTTGCTCTTTCTGTGCTCGGTGGTGTGAGGGTAGCAAACATCTTTTTGCAGGCTGTTTTCCTTCAAGCTAGGCATGTTTGCTTCACCATGGAGCTATGGCACTTCATGTCTATATGACAAGTGTCAATAACTTGGTTTTCTTTGTTGGGAGTTGTTAGGGCTAGTCAATCATTGTTGTGTGAAGGAGAAAAACAGTGTTGTATGGTTCTTGTGGAGTGCAGAATTTGTGTTGTCGTTGTGTAGATCCAAAATGCCATTTTAAGGGCATATTTCTCCATATAATAACATTGAATAGCGAGTGGGATGCTACAAACATACTCTTCCTAGAATTTTTCTACCCTTCTAGGTTTTCTCTCAACGAACTAGTGTTATGTGATTGTGTGTATGCATGTACTGTATTGTGTTGAACATTTAACCTGTTTTTAAACGTGCAGCAAATACTAATACAAGTGTGAGAAAGGCCATTAGAGAAGTTTGCTGAGATTGTAGAATTAGTGCTAACATAGATACATAGATCACAAGAATTATATATCACTAGAATTATCAATCCTTTGATTAATGGATCAAGTAGTGTCAGAGCTGCAAATTTTGGTTGCTGAATATGGCTGCGAATAGTTTATAGGTCAAGTGGCACTGGAAATCTATTTCCTTACAAATTTGAGATCAAAACAAGGCAGTCGATAGGGTTTTAAGAGCAATGGCTAGAAAAAAGAGAGGAAGAAGGTGAAATCCATTTCAGAAGACTCAAAGATGTGGCAAAAACCTTTGATTCATTGGGCAATTGGGAATGCTTAATAAGCACAAGGAAGAAGAGGAACTAGTGAAGATTGAACCAAAAACAGGGAGAGTCATCCACACAAAGTGTATTTTAAGGCTGAAGTGAAGACAAATATACAATCATATGACAGAGAGATTAGTGCCAAGAAGTTAGGTCACTTAATATCCCAAATGGAGGTGTACTTTAGCCTTCATTTACTCCTCATTAGCAAATTTCATTTAACAGGCTCAAGTTGGCCTTGCTGTCACATGGCATGAGAACTATGCGTGATCCCTTCAATGTCAAAAAACTGCTCCTATTTCAAAGTGGGAAGATTTCTATAAACCTCTAAAGAAGCAACTTTATCCCATTTATTATGAAGAAGACTGAGTTATCTAATGGCACTACTTTCGGCAGCATCAAGAACATAGTAGTATACTGATGAGTTATAGAAGAGGGCAGTACAATTAGGCAAAGTATTTTTAGGTGGGCTCTTCATACACCTAAAAACATTAGTAGTCATTGCAAAGCCTTGATATTGATGAGGTATGTGCGTAGGCTATCTGTGTGGAGTTGGAAAAGAAGATGTCTTTGTTCAAGAACAAAAATAGGGGTAAGGGAAAACAACAAGGAGGTTAGAAACATAGGGGGAAAGACAAGGTAGAGTGAAAGAAACATGCCAATGTAATAGTTTAGAAGGACAAAGGCAAGATGAAACCAAATCTTAGTGTGCCCTGTGGAAAGCAAGGGCTTGTGGAAGAGAAATAACAGAGGCTTCACCTGGATTTAAAACTGTCTTGGAGAAATAAGAAGAGGAGAAATGCCAACACTCTTGTGATGAACAAAGGAAAAGAGATTTGAGGGGATTTTAATTCAAATGGGATGATCTCTTGTGTTGTGCGTAAAAAGGCATGCATTGTGGATGAAAAATGAATTAAAAGAAGAGATGACAGAGCTATTCTATATTAAAATCTGCATCAAGGAAAAAAAGGTACTCTCTTTTCAATACTTGTTCTTAGGGAAAATTAATTTCTCAAAATCTGTTAAATGAGTTAGGGCTGCAAGTAATGGATCACATGAAAGATGGAGTGGAAATCATGGTGAAGAAGTGGTGTAAAGTCAAGTTTTCTTTCGGGTCCAATTATAAGGACAAAGTGCTGGTGGATGCAGAGTATGTGAAGTGATATTTGGCAAATCTGCACTTGCATCTATTTGGCAAATCTGCACTTGCATCTCATGGAAGCTACATATTGGAGGAGGCCTAATCACTATAGGCTGGTTCTAGATGGAATACCATACACTTTAAATGTAGTAGGGAAAATGACTCAAATCACCATGATTAGTGTGACAAAAGTTAGGTGATTAATCAATGCTAGTGGCAAGTTTGCTTTGTTGATGTTGAGAGGCAAAGGGGAACAAAAAGGGGCTGAATAGAAAGAGCTACATAGATGTTGTAATCATCAAGAACAATAGGGTGTGACTGATTTGGTGAGGTATAAGAAGTTAAAGAGCAGCTTAGGAAGTTATTGGAGGAGGTAATCAGACCAAGTACCTCCCCTCCCCATGTATCTTCCATTGTCATTGAACCAAAGAAAGATGGGACATGGTAGATTTGCATAGATTATTGGGAATGAATAAGACAACCATGAAGAACCAGTATCTTCTGCCCCAAATTTATAATCTGCTAAATCAATTGCAGCATACCATCTATTTTATGAAGCTGGACTAAAAATTTGGATACCACCAAGTGATGATCAAGGAAGAAGATGTGTGGAAGAAAAAACATGCGAAGGTCTTTTTGAGTGGTTGGTTCTTTTGTTTGGATTAAGTAATGCACCATTCACCTTCACATGTTTCACTAATGAGATATTGAGACTGTTAATTGATTCTTATGTATTGTTATTAACATGTTCATGTTCAGCAGAACCTATGAAGAACATTTCTCATCTTGAAAAAATAATTTGAGATTTTGTGGAAGATTAAATTGTTGTATGGTAATTGTGAGTATACTAAAACCTCAAAGTCCATACTGGCCAAAGCCCACTACTATGAGTCTATGAGTGAGACTTGGAGCTTTCTAGGTGCAGCACGGTACGTTCAAAAATTCATGAAAAACCTCTCATATATTGCTTCCCCGCTTCATGAATTGATAGGAAAGGAAGTTTCATTGGGGCAATAAACATCAATGTGCATTTGAGGAGTTGAAGAAGAAGATAAGTACAACACTAGTTCTTGCATTACTCAATATGGATGCAATATTGTTGTAAGGAGGCAAGCCTATATGTTATCATTTATAAACATTTAGGGGTCCTGTGTTAAACTACAACACAATATGACAAGGAACTATATTATTTGGTTTTTGTGGTGAAGTGGAAACATTACCTCATGGGGAAGGAGACTATGGTATGCATAGACCATAAGCCTTTGCAATATTTGTTTGCAAGCACAAAAAAATGTAGCAGACCAGACATTACTTGGTCAAGTATATGTAATATTTGTTTGCAATCACAAAAAAAATGTAGCAGTCCAGACATTACATGGTCAAGTATAAATGTGGTGTGACAAACAAGGTGGCTAATATGCTGTCACGTCACCACTGTTATTGGTAGTTTATAATTTGTCTAAGCTAAATCCTTTCTCTTGTGAAGTGTATGCTGAAGACTATGAGCACGATTAGATTTCAGTGAGGTATATTAGACTGTATGTAGTGAGAAACATGCAAAATTTGAGCCTTGTCAAGACTATTACCTTCAAGAAGAACTCTTATACAAAGCAGGTAAACTTTGTGTGCTAAGAGTGCAAAGAGTTTTGTTGATGTGGGATGTGCACACATCTTGCTTAGTTAGACACTTTATGATTGTAAATAATCTCTGATGATATGTTCATTGGCCATGTTTACAAGCTGATCTTGCAAAGTTTGTTTGTAGATGTGAGTTGTGTAGCATAAATAAGACGAACAATCAGAAATTTGGGGCTGTACCAACCACCACCAGTCAAGACTCTTACCTTCAAGAGTGCAAAGAGTTTTGATGATGTGGGATGTGCACACATCATACTTAACTAGACACTTTAAGATTGTAAGTAATCTTCAATGATATGTTTTATTGGCCATGTTTACAAGCTGATCTTGCAAAGTTTGTTTGTAGATGTGAGTACGTGTGAGTAAGATGAACAATCCAAAATTTGGGGCTGTACCAACCATCATTACTGCCTAAAAGGCCTTGGGGCAAAGCATCCCACATATTTTGTTGGAGTTCTTTGAAGAACTAAGGGAGGCAAAGATTATATTTTTGTAATTGTGGACTGTTTCAGGCTTCAGCAAGATGTGTTTAATCAGCTTGCAAAAAGATAGTGGTGAGAAGCGATGCAAAAAAGATTTTATTTATCATGTGTGGATAAATTTTGATGCCAAGTCATCTTGTGTTAAGGATGAACATGAAGCTCAAACAATCCCAACACCTTTCATCCTCAAATGGATGGTCAAATAGAAGTTGTGAACAAAACATTGGTGCTATAATTAAAGGTATCCCTGAAGAGCACACAGAAAATACTGAGAGGGGGGTGAATCAGTATTTCAGAACTTTTTAAAACTTTAAACCAGATTTAACATGTAAATCAGAAACTAGATCATATAGAGCATCAGAAAACACCATAAATAACACGAACACCAAGATTACGTGGAAAATCCTTTCGGGTAAAAAACCACGGCAAAATATTGCTTTTATTTATCTCCAAAGGGCACCAACCCTGTTACATAAGTGAGCACCAACTCACTGGAAGCACCAACTTCCACGAAGCACCAACTTCGATTTCATTTGATGAGCACCAACCCACCAAGAGCACCAACCCTCCTTCGAAGCACCAACTCCAGATTTCTCAAATAAGAGTTTAAAACACTGATATGAAACGCTGCCTTCACATGAACTGTGAGGCCCACATCTTCATTCACCCTGAGACTGAACAGTGAACTTCTTCCTCCTGCAATTAATCACTTCACACAACTTGTTACTCAAGACTAGAGTAGAATCAACACTTTATAACTCCCCTGCCCCAAACAATGCTATTGATACCAACTATACTTCTTCATGCTCAATCCAACATTAGTTTCAGCTCCACAACACTCTGCATTACCAAGTTCACTTCTAGCTGAGAATCCACAAAATCAAATTATGAACTCCACTATTACAAACTGCATATACCACTGATAGTGCAGCACCCTAAAGACTGTAGACTCTCCCAAAGGATGCAGCATTCAAAAGAAGATTGATAAAGTGACACAAAATAAGCTCAGACCTCTTCACACGGTACCACTACCAGCAACACTAATGCAAAGTATCTCTCAAAGAATATACTAGGAAATTTTGATGATCAAATAGAGGCTCGAAAATACTTCTCATTGAACAGCTCACGTCTTCAAACTTCAAAAGATATTGGCTCATACATGATCAACAAAATCATCAAGCACTCACTTTCTTACCGTAGACATCAATAATATCTTACTCCGGCACACATACATTCAGTTTTGAATCTGTAGAAGTCTCATATAGGACGCACTTCATATTTTTGTGTTACTATATTTTCAGCTCATTCAGACCTTTTTCTTTATATATCCCAAACTCATTGCAGATTGAAATCTTCTAAAAGGTCTGCCTCAAAACATAAACTTCAAAAATACATCTTAACAGTCCGACATCACATTTGAGGTGAACCTGTATATCATTCAAAAAGCCATCTAAAACAGTATCTATCAGTCGCTTATATTAGGATCGCATATTATATAAGAAGTCACGATTTCATGTATCACGGTACAAAGTGCTGACTCTAAGGACAAAACATTAAATGTCTTCAGCGTATATATTGACTCAGCCGCCTGGAAGGAAATATAAAGCATATACTAAGTCTGGAGCCGCCTGCAATTTCAGAAAACGATATCCACATGCATTTAAAGCTTTTAAAAACTCACAGCCACGACTTCAAAGCTTTACCAAAAGTAGAAGACATTGCTGCACCATACACCAATAAAGTCTCTGCAGTGTCAGAAATAAAAACTCCATAAAAAAATGATATGCTCATTTTAGCCGCACCACTCATTAAAAAAAAGTAGCCGTCAGAGAGAAATGAAGACAAGTATGTGTAGTAAAAAAAACGTCTCTGCCATAAATCAATTCCTCCTGAAGAATTCACGTCTTATGAAAAGGGACCCATTTTTTATTCTCGTATATGCACCCAGGCCACGAACCGATGCAAAAGGAGTTAAGACCTGAAGCCTTCGATAGCCATAAAATTTGACCAATAAACTGCCAAGGAATACACGTCTCCAACAAAAGGTCCGCTTCATTAAAAAAACGTGGCTCTGTTGCAGCATTAAAAATCGGGTGATTTTTAATAATCATAGTTAAAGGCTTCTGAAACCATTACTAAAATAAATCTGACATCCCCTGTAGCGGACAGAATATTTTCGATAGAATATTTTCTCAAATCAAAAGAGAATTTGAAACCAACGCTGAAAGAAGCATTACTCATAAAAGCATCACCAGAAATAAACCAAATTAAGTGTCTCAACATAGAATTCAGTAACGTTTCTGAAGAAAAAGAAACACTCCAGATTTTCTGCAAAGTAACCGATGCCATAAAAGGAGAAGACGATAAAAATAAATCACATCGTTAGCATTGACTTCTGCTGGCAGAAAGGCAAATATTAGAATCCAAACATTATAGAGTAGCCGCCTCCACAAGCTCAAGACACCCAGTCGATAGGAGATAGCACAATATGGATTTTACCACATTAATAAAATTTGTGCCATATCATTGCTAGAAAGAACGCAGAAGGTTCTTCAAATAAATACACTTCCTCATAAAAGAACACGTCCTTTCACACATGTTGACTCATTCTCAGAAGAGCCAGAAAATACTCAAATTTAAAAGCTGACTTGGCAAAAGATGAAACGTGCCAAGAGGATTATAAAGGCTTTCAACAAGGATATGATATTACTTTTAACCACCGCCACTATAGAGATAAAATATGCCAAGAAGTTTATAAAAGCTTTCAAAATATCTCCAAAATGATCAAAATGCCACGTAGCCAAAGAATATTCAACTTGGGAAGACTTTTCAATGCTGGCTGAAGAAAACTTAAACAAAAATCAACACCTCATAAGATAGCTGCCACCTCATCCTTAGAAGTGAAATTTGTCTCACATGAAACCAACTTTTTGAAACATATAAGACCATCGACCTCTTGAAAAATTGACTTTTCAACAAAGCTGAGAGAGCAAGGACTTTTCAACATTCAAACCAAGAAGCTCCACTTGGCATAAATCTGACTTTTCAAACCAGCACCTCCAGCTGAAGCTAAAATAAAGCTACCTTATACAAATAAAGTTACCTTTTTGAAACATAAGCCTCCGAATAAATTAAGACCATCACTTTATTTGACTTTTCAAAAATTTGTACCACCTCATCCTTAGATAGATTGAATTTTGTCTCACTCAACAAGGAACAATAGCTTTATGAATTTTTCAACGCACCAAAAGAGCTCATATGAGACAAATTGATGCCACCTCATCAGCATAGAAGACTTTTCTTTTTTAGAACATAGAAGACTATTCAAAGCTGACATAATGCTGATATGGCATAAAATGTTGACACAACAAACAACCAGACAGCTAAAGCACATGACCAAGTAGGTCAAGCAAACATACAAGCAGCTCAACCAAACTCACAGGCAACTCAAGCTGCTCAAGCACCTCAAGCAGGCAACCTAGTAGCTCAACCTTGACATCAATGACAAACTTATTCCAACAATCCCAAAGGGAGGGTTGGGATGAACACTTGGTGTATATTCCAACACTCATACAATATGGCTGTTCATATTCTTTCTTCATTGATTTTTTTGGTTTTTTCCCACAAAGATGCCGCTATTTGTTTTGGATAGTCAAGTGGCTAGAAAAATAGAGACTTAGAGGTTGATAAAGCTCAAGTTTGTAGAGAAAGTAGAGATAGACTAAAGGAGTCTCAACTCAAAGGGTTTAGGGTTTAGCCTATTCCTGGCCCTCGTAGGCTAACACAGATGGTTAGAGGGTCCCTTTGGCAGTGATCAGTGTGTTTTCTCCTTCAGAACTCAATGTGGGTTCAAGTTTGGCCTTCGTTAGACTCAATTCTTCATACTTATTTCAAGAGTCAAGGTTTCTATTCTTAGCGGGGCACCTCGCGAGGGTCTCAGGTTGTTGATCTCCTTAATCAGTTGGATGGGCAAAATTTTGATGCCAAGTCATCTTGTGTTAAGGATGAACATGAAGCTCAAACAATCCCAACACCTTTCATCCTCAAATGGATGGTCAAATAGAAGTTGTGAACAAAACATTGGTGCTATAATTAAAGGTATCCCAAGGGGGCTTGGGATGAACACTTGGTGTATATTCAACGCTCATACAATATGGCTGTTCATTCTTTTCTTCATTGATTTTTTTTTGGTTTTTTCCCACAAAGATCGCTCGCTATTTGTTTTGGATAGTCAAGTGGCTAGAAAAATAGAGACTTCAAGGTTGATAAAGCTCACAAGTTTGTAGAGAAAGTGAGATAGACTAAAGGGGAGTCTCAACTCAAGTATAAGAGACCTCATGTTCAACACAAAGAAAAGCATATGTCGATGACATGGTTTGGCCTTTTATGGTTTGTTTCAGATCACTGAGTAGGTATATTTTTAGTGATCAATATTGACCGATTATGCTTGTTTAAGCCTTCCATGATAGATGAGAGTTGGAGGATGTAATTTGTCCTTCATTGGATGATTTTACACTAGAGGAGATGATGAATTGGAGGAGGATGGGAGACATGGTTGATAGGTGAGAATGGAAGATGTGGGAAAGAAGTATTTACTTGTCTTGAGGCTTTCTCCAAAAGCCCCTAACTAAGGAGGTGTATGTGGAATTGTTTTGCAAGCTATCCCTAGTTGGTGAAGATCCTAATTGTTGTGCAAGGTCTTAGTTGCTATGCAAGAAGATCCTAGTTCTTGTGTAAGGTCTTAGTTGCTATGCAAGAAGATCCTAGTTCTTGTGCAAGGTCTTAATTGTTGAGCAAGATGATCTCAGTTCCTATGCAAGTGATCCCAGTTGCAACATAACAAAAAATTCTAGTTGTTGTACAAGTGGATGCCTTTGCTATTCAAGTATCTCTCTTGTGTAAGATACTATTTTGGTTGTGCAAGCAAAATTTTGGGCTAGAATGAAAATGTAGCAAGTTTATGAGTGAAGGAAAGTTTTATGAGTGTCTTAGTGGTGGTTTGGAACATTGTTATGAGATTTACAAAGACAATGATTTCATCTCTTGTTGTGGGATAGTTTTGGTGTTGATGACATGTTGAAGGTCATTTTAGGGCACCTAAGTGAGATGAGGGTAGTTTTGATCCTTTTGGTGATCGATTTGACTTTGTAAAGGGCTGCATTACTATTTTTCTCCTCTTCATGGTGTTAGGGCAATGAATATTTTTCCTTCAAAATTGTGCATGTTTGCCTCATCATGGAGCTTTAGTGGCTCATGTCTATCTGGTAGACATCCATCAGTCATTTGGTCCTCTTTATTGGTGCCCATTAGGGCTAGAATGCAAATTGATTGGGTTTTCTATGGGTTTTCTATGGGGAAGTGTTGTGACCATTTCACACATCGCCCCATTACAAATGGGGACCCCCTGTTTTTGCTTTTTGCCTCGGTGTTGCAGTTGCATGTCACTTGTCTTTTTATAATGAGGTCATCATTTTGAGGGTTCCAAGTTAGTCAGTCTGCCGAGAGTCATCTGAGCCAAGTCAAGAATCCATGCTTGAATCAGCGCATAAACGTCACCATCGTGCTTAGAGGGCCTGGGAGACGAAGATCGACTGTCATTTCAGTCAAATCCGACACTTCCAAATTTTTAGGGTTTCTCACCCCGGGCCCCCTATTTTTTAGGACCTACTTTTTTGGCACTTTTGGGCAATTCTGGGATCCCTATTTTTTTAGGGTCTATTTTTGGAAAGTTGCTATTTTTGGAAAGTTTCTATTTTTAGAAGGGTCCCGAGTTCTGAAAACGCACTCAGAAGTTCAAAAAACTCAATAGATCTCTCAGAAAATCGAAATGAAAATTTTGAAATTTTTTCAAAAAATCTGGAAAATTCGTTCAAAAATGGTGAGAAATTCTGGAAAATTACAGAGAAATCTGGTAAAGAGCACTAAAAATGGTTGAAAATTTGACGAACCAGTCAAGAAATCCAAGCAATTCATGGAAAAATCTGAGAAACTCATCGGAAATCTGAGATAATGACTGAACATTCATGGAGAATCTGGAAATTCATGAGAAATCTGGGCAAAACTGAACATCTATTCATGGAGAAAACTGAGATATTCGCCTAAGTATGGAAGACTTTCAGCTCACAGTCAATGGTGAAGCTTCAGCCAAGCAATCAATGGCACAAAAATCTGAGCAATGGCCAGACCATCAGCCAAGTCCGCCCTTGGAAATGTCTAAGTCAAATGAGCCAATGGCCAGACCATCAGCCAAGTCCGCCCTTGAAAGAAGTCTGATGGCAAGCAAATGCAGCAAGAGGCAATGTCAAGGAACTTCCAAAGTCCGCCAAGGATGTCCAAGAAGGAAGGAAAGTCCGCCCAGCACTCAAGATGCTTATCCTTGACACTTCCAAAGCATATCCCTGCACATCCTTGCATCCGCCCAGCATAAGAGACATGTCCAAAAGGCTTGGAAAGTCCGCCTAGGCATGTAAAATGAAGAAAAATCAAAAATTTTACGAAGTGTTGAGGCCCAGCAAAGAGAATTTCGAAAATCTGCTAAGTATGGGGGCCTAAAAGGGTGGAAAATTGAACTTTGGCTAAACATTATGACATTTCCAAGAGGTAGAAGGTTTAGACAAGTGCCAAGAACTCATGAAGTCCGCCATTTTCCAAGAAGCATATCCTTGCATCTCTTGAAGTCCGCCATGTGCTTGAGAGAAGTGCCAAAAGGTCTTGGAAGTCCGCCATCTACCAACAAGGATATCCTAAGACTACCTAAAGTCCGCCATCCACTAAAAGGCTCATCCAAAAAGGTTCTAAAGTCCGCCATATGAAAGAAGGACGTCCAAAATGCTTGAGAAGTCCGCCCTTAAAAGGTGGGACTTGGCTGAAAGTCAAATAAAGTCCGCCTAGACTTATGAAGTAAGAAAAATTGAAATTTTACTAAGTGTTGATGCCTACCAAGGGAAATTTTCGAAATTGGTTAAGTATGAAGGCTTAAAAGGGTGGAAAATCCTTTC
Organism: Sequoia sempervirens; assembly: GCA_007258455.2. Classification (NCBI taxonomy): domain Eukaryota; kingdom Viridiplantae; phylum Streptophyta; class Pinopsida; order Cupressales; family Cupressaceae; genus Sequoia; species Sequoia sempervirens. The sequence goes on along the minus strand of VDFB02000041.1, from coordinate 2,520 downwards.
CAAAAGGATAAAGTGATGAGATCAAATGCTAAGATGCCAAAGAAATTCGCCCTAGAAAAGAGGGACGTTCAAAAATGTTCATCCCAAAGACCATACAAAGTCCACCATGCACTTGGAAGAAGTTGGTAAAATAGCAAAGACATCCATGACGTTCGTCCAAGATGCTAAGGAAGTCCGCCCAAGATGATAAAATGATGATTTTTGGCTAAGTGTCAAGGCCAAATCCAAAGAAGAGGTTCGAATATTTGCCTAAGTAAAGAAGCTAAGGAATGAAAAATGAAGACGTTGGCTGGACATTCGGACGCTTTCGAGAGGACAAATGCCAAGCTTGAAAGGGCACGTGCTAAAGAATATCAGGGTGTGGCGAAGAATAAAACGGAATGTGCCCAACTCGATGAAGGAAAAGAGGCAAAATTTGCCTAAGTATGGAGAAAATGTCGAGAAATTGCCAACTTTGACCAAAGAAAAATGCACGAGGTAAAGGGAAAGGAAGGATCGTCCTTGACCAAAAGGATGAAGAATATGTCAGACGTCAGGAAAATTCAACCGGCAAAGACATTCGGACAAGGATCTTGCTTAAGTCCATTAGGAGCAAAGGAAGTGTTGACTTTAGTGAGGAGGTAGAATAAACAAATCTAAAAGCTCGGCAAGAAAATGAGGATCGGCGAAAATAAAATCTTTGTATGGAATAAGCTTGAATTTTAGCAAAAAGGACATTAGAGCGAAGTGAGGATAAAGTGGAAAATACATAGCCAAAAGAAAAGCGAAATCAAGGAAATAGCCATGGAATTTCGAGAAGGCAAGGAAAACGGGTTGGAATAAATTAAAATATTTTTAATATTTTAATAATTTATTTTCAATGCAACTTGGACAAAATCAAATTCCATGGAGACAATATTTTGGGAGAAAATAATTTGTGCAGCGGAGATAAAATCGATGGGCAAAATTAAATTCATCGTGACTTCAGGAGAGAGAGTGGTAAAAATTCAGGAGAGAGAAAATCTGAATTTGTTTATTTTATTTCTTGCAGGTGGATGACGACGCGAGGCGAGTCTTCAAAGGAGAAGCAAAGGCATGGAATGGAGTGAAAAAGATGGCACCAGCATGAGAAAGTCTGACTTTGCCCAAGCACAGCATGTCCAAACCTTTACAAAGTCCGACTTTGCTTGGAGAAAGTATGTCTGAACATCCATAAGATCCGCCAAGTACAATGGCAAACATGATGCAAAGTCCGACCTAGACCAAGAAAAGAAATGTCAAAGTGTTGAGAAAGTTCGCCCCAATTTAAGAGAAAAGATGGTAAACACTAGAGAAAGTTCGACTTATCTCTAGAGATGTTTGTCCAAAGTGGCCTGAAGTCCGACTTAGGCCGAGAGAGAAAACGTTCGAGCTCATGTGAAGTCCGCCCAAGGAGAGGATGAGAAAATTGGCTAGAAGAATTCACTAAGTGTTGGACAGAAAACAGGAAGGAGGAAGTGGATAAAATCCTTGTCCAGAGATGGAATTTGTCCTACATAGCACAAGCCAAATTCAAAATTGAAGGAAAATCCATAGGCAAAGTTCGTTCGAGCATAGAGATGGCCAAAACCTTGGCTAAATGTTGAATGGTCCACATGAAGGTGTTACAAAATAGCCAAAATTTGGCTAAGTCTAGGAAATACTTCACAGAGGAAATTCCAATTTCCTCCATTGTGGCGAAAGCACAAAGGCATTCTTCTCCAAATTCTAGACACTTGAAAGGATATCCAGACACCTACTCCAAGGGGAGACTTCCAGACTTCAAAGATTCCGGTATAGGTGCGAAGAAGAAATCAAAGTCTCAAAAGGAATCCAAGGTCAAAGCTAGGAAGGAACAAGCACAACGGACAGAGTCATCGGCAAGGAAAATATTCTAAGGCAAAAGCGTGGAAGAAAAACGAAGCAACCAAGGAAGGCATCCAGCACGCTGAGGTGGCGCCTCATCATCTTCCAACCAATCAAATCATTCCAAATCAACATGCAACAACTTTCTATTTTATCTATTGGTTCATATTTGGTAAAAAGGACAAGTGTCCTCGAATACAATTTTCTCATTGGTCGAAGGGTAGCAAACCCTAATTAGGGTTTTATTTTGTAATCTCGGCCGTTGATTTGAAATCAATCTTAGCCCATTAGCCAGTTGTAATTGGGAGCCTATAAATTAGGCTCGCCCCTCATTTGTAATGTGTGGAGACTTGTTATGTATATTGTCGCATTGAGACTATTTTGAATGATAAAAGCTCTTGAGCATGATTTGCCTTGAATCACTTCTTATTGTTGAATAGTAAGCGAGGTTACATATTATCTTCCACCATAGATTAGAGGTAAATTTAGATTAGATAGAATTTGCTTTGAAAAGTTGTTAATTGAATGAAAGATTGATCGTATCGACTCATTGGTGAAGTGTAGCTCATACTTTCTTCGGATGGATGATTTTCATCCGATGCGTAAAGTTAGCCTGAGCTCCTGAGTGTGGAAGCCTAACTTCAACCTTACCCAAGG